>VYZW01021027.1:0-44923 GCA_013401315.1 Balaeniceps rex | reverse complement strand
TTTTTTCCTCCACTGTGTTTTTTCCTTTTTTTTTTTTTTTTTTTTTAAAATTAGTTATCTCAAGAAGCAGAGGTTTCTCAGTTTTCCTTAAGAATCTGGAAGGCTTTCTACAAAAAGCATTTCACTGCTTTACTTTTGTTTCACTCCTCTTTTTCACCCAATTAGCGTATAAACCCTTTCAAGGTCAGTAAACTACTACAGTCTCCCCACCTGCACAAACTGGGTAAATGCATGGAGGGACACTTTTTGTAGAACTGAGATTTTACTTAGAATTTACATTAAACAGCAAATTTTATTATACATATCTAGCCTTTGTTTTCTACTCTTTTATATCACCTCCTCACTTTCTATTCCTCATATCACAGTTCTCTTTAAATAATTATTTTCCACATTTTTCTATTCGTGGTATATTATTCTCTATTTTTTAAAGAACAGACCGGTGTTTTACTCTAGTCTCCTTCCTCTTCAAGGAGGACTTTCTTATTTTCAGGTTTTTTACTCAGCATCATTTTCCTCCCCCTGCTTTTGATCCTTCCCTGGGAGATTTTCTGTTTCTTTTTGGCTGAGATACTTAGCCGTCTACCATTAAGTCTTTGTACTTTTTTTCTTCCTACCTGTTTTTTACTACTACTTTAGTGGACAAAGGATGTAAAGGAAACTGTTAGAAATTGTCACCACGCTCCAGAAGGTGACAGTGGAACAATGTCTCCTTGCTTTCCTTGGTTTTGATGTGGCTTCTCATGTTTTGGAGAGTCTCTGCCCTGTGCGTAGGTGGGGAGGTGAGGGAGAAGGGCTGCCCTCCCCCTCCAGCAGGCGAGAGATGAGCTCTGTCAGCCTGAACCAGGCATGTCACTAATTGGAGACCAGCTCTCAAGCACAAACTTGTAGGAGGGAAAGAGGCCAAATTAGTTGGCTTTTGTTTTTGTTTTTTTTACAACTGTCATAGTATGGAGTGGGACGCAGGACAATGATTTAATACTGAATGTGTTTAGGTTTATTTTATTACATGGTGGGTCATATTGTGAAAGCTCTCCAGTGAGAACCACCTGCAGGTACAAGAAAGACTGGGGGAGCTGAGCTGTCATTTCATTTCCACATCGGGACTGGGAGGAGACTGCAGCCTCTTTGGTTGCTCCCAAACGGTAAATCCTCCTCTGACTTTGTCAGCATGAAATTGCACTCTCTGCACTAGTCATGTACAGCAAAGAAAACCCAACAAAATTAAATGGTCTCTGCTGCATGCAGCTTTCTCTGGAACTGCAAAGGGCTTCTCTGTGGGAACTGCCACTATTGCCCCAGTTCCTCCTTGATCCGGGTGTGGACACACAAGGAGCAGCCTGGCATTGCATCTCAGCTCTGCAGCTGACTAGCAGCTGGACAGAAATTTCTGAAAAAAGGTTCTCTAGCAGAAAATATGCCACCCCCAGAATGAAATTTAAGGAGCGTATGGATTTCAATTGACATCTTAGCAAGATTCTTCTCAAAATTTTCATTTTGGTTAGGTCAGGAAGTCTCACTTTCATTTTACTGCTTCAGGTTTTGTGTCACTCTTATATGACACTGGTTTACATAAACTAAGAAAGGGAAAGAAATTATTAAAGCTGATCCAGGTTGTTCTGAGGTTCCTAAATACATAATATTGAGAATGCCATTCTATTTTTTGAAATTTAGTTATCCTTTTTTCTACTTGGACAAGAGGAAATTTTGGGTTATCAGTTTTTCACCAAAACAAAACAGAAATTTGATTTGTGATTGAAGGGCTTTGTTATACTTCTTTAGCACAGCTATGTGTGTTTAATAATATTAACACATGGATTTTTATTTAGATTTGAGCTTTCTGATCCCTGGCATAGACCTCTGCCACTGTAACTAGTAGAACAGCAGTTAGAAAAAGTGTTTTGACATCTTGGTGGACCAGAGCTGAAGTGGGAGAAGAGATTTTGCCTATGGGTTTTACAGGGCAATAGGAGTTTTTGGACTCCACTTGCAGGCAAAGAGGTGACTGTTCTTCGGGAAGCACAGAGTGCTGGGGAGGTGAAGTGTTTGCCACTTTCTGCTCTGTCCTCCCAAACCTGTCTCTTCTCCCTCTTTCTTTTTGTCCTCTCCTCCTCACTTGTCAGTCCCACTCCACCACACAGGAACCTTATCCTCTACCTGATTTGTATTCCCCTGACATCTCTGTCTTTTCCTGCTTCCTGCAGTGGTGTATTTCTATCCAGACTAAGTGCCAATCTCCCTCTTAGGATGTTTTGTTCCCTTCTCACCCTCTCTCCCTTATGTAGTATCCTTCTCAGCTACTCCCAGCTCTCCAGCTGCACATAAATCCATTTCCTATGCTGCTATTTGAAACATCTTCTTGTTTGGCATCTTACCTGAACTTTACTGCTGATAACAAACTCTCTCTTCCAGATCATCAGTGAACACATGAAATATTATAGAGACAGATTACATTACATACGCTTGGCAAGAAAGGTACTTTGTGAGGGTTTTAAATTTTATTACATGCTTCTCAGCTTTTGAAGATCTGGAAAAAAGAAAATTAAATACAATTTTACAATGTCACAGCAGTAAGTCAAAGAAGGTAGCATTAAAAGCTTACATTTGGATCAATCTGACTAACAATTTCACTTCCGTCTTGTTTCCAAAACTAGTAAGAAGTGTGCAGTATTTAAAAATTTTCTGAGCATGGGCAAATAAAGGTTTGCACAAAAGACCACAGAAGAGTCTGCAGCACAGTGAGGTAATGAAGAGACAGAACAGAGGAGTAAGAAATGAATGTGCTCACAAATGAATTTTAAGTACCTTTTTGCTAATGGCTCATCTCAGTAATGTAATTTTGCAAAGAGGTGAGCATGTATTGGAGAACACAGAAAAGTGATTCTGTGTTTGGCAGGACGCCTTTGGTTGTGAAGGTCAGTGTAGCTTCAAGAGGGATGTTTTTCATCAGTGTGAGCATGGGAAGGAAGGGAGCTTTTTTTATAATTGGGCCTGCTTTCCTAGGTCTATTTTTATCTGTAGTGTTCTCTCTCCCTTCCTCACCTCTCTCTGTCTTTGTATCCCTTTTATCTTTTTTTTTCCCCTCTGGCTTTTTTCTGCTGTTCTTTGCTACTGCTACCTTCTCATATTTGCTAGTGCCCTTTCCTTCAGTTCTAGCCCTCTTTCTGTCCTATCCCATAAGCCTTCAACTAGCTCCATCTTCCTAGGCCCCAGTATTATTCCTCATTTATTTGTCTCCATTTCTAATTTGATTCTGTTACTATGCAGAGTCAGAACACAAGTGAAGAGAATACAGGTAGAGATTGCTGCTCTTTCCCTTCACCGTTAACTTTCCCCCTTCCTCCTCACTTTGCCACTTAGCTGTACTTTTAAAACAGCTTTAGCTTTCTCAATTGATGCTATTAAAAATATGCTTTGCATATCCAGCATCAAATATTAGTGATGTCTGTCTGTTATTCCATCTTTTATGGTGCCCACAGAGAAGACCCTAGGATTTGCAGGAAGGCCAGGAAAATAAGCCTTTGTAATGCTCCCAAATTAGTTGACTCAGTTCCTGTGAAGGGAGTTAGAATGGCTTCACGCTGTTCCCAAAGGAAAACAGAGCCGGGATCCACAGTTTCCTGAATGAGGTAGAGAAACAATTTCAGATCTGGGCTACTTCATCAGCAAACCTGAGTGGCTACAAGAAGGAAGTGAAAATAACCTCCTCTGTTGCAGCAAGCAAAGGGTGGTATTTCAGGAGGGGTAAGAGCCATCGGGACAAGTATTCGGCCTTAACATTTGGAGGGTATAAATATGCATAAATGAGATAAGGCTCAGATGCCCCAAATCTTTCCCAGCTGAGGTTTACTCTGTCAACCTGCCAGCAGCCCCGCTGGAAGATTGTAATATATATAATAAAATAAAATAGATTGCTCTTGGCCTTATAATTCTTTGTCCCGAAATGGAGTCCTACACACTGGGACATCGGACCTCAGCTCTGTTTCAGAGATGGGAGGTATGGCAGGGACATAGCTTTGATCCTTCCTTCACTGGTACAAACCCAGAGTCAAACAACTTTCCCTGACGAAGTGTAAGAAAAGAAAAATGAACACACTGTATTGGAAAAAAATGTTGGCTGTGTCAGCTATTCCACCATGAAAGATGCTCTGATAACACAGTTAAAAAAAACACACAAAAAAATGCTCTAGAGGAACAGAGCATTATACGGCATTGATGGTCTTGTAGAAGTCTTAATTTTGATTTGAGAACTCCTGCATGAAAGCACAAGATTAAGGGATCTGGACACAAGGCAATTTCTTGAAGTAGATCTATACATTAAAACATGCCAGTGCCATGATGAACTCAGAGTAACTAAGTCATATTTTTTCAGTTTTTAGTTTGTACTGCAGGTCTTACGTTTTATACAAAGCTCTGGGAAGGGTTTTATGGATAGATACTGGAATAGGTGGAAAAATAGTCATGTGGACCTTTCTGAACTAAAAATCTGTTGTGTAGTTGCCTGTGGTTGTAGAAAGCCACTCTTGATAGCTCTTGTGATGCCTTCAAAAGCCCTTTCTAGGTTCTGCTGAAAGTGGGGTACAGGATAAGGGAAGACAGGGAGGTGATTCGAGACAGCCAGCACAGCTTCACCAAGGGCAAGTCCTGCCTGACTAACCTGGTGGCTTTCTATGATGGAGTAACTGCATCAGTGGACAAGGGAAAAGCAATGGATGTCATCTATCTGGACTTCCAAAAAGCCTTCGACACGGTCCCCCACAACATCCTTCTCTCTGAATTGGAGAGATATGGATTTGATGGGTGGACTGTTTGGTGGATAAGGAACTGGTTGGATGGTCGCAACCAGAGGGTAGCGGTTAACGGCTTGATGTCCAAATGGAGACTGGTAACAAGTGGTGTTCCTCAGGGGTCCGTCCTGGGACCAGTGCTGTTTAATATTTTCATCAATGACATAGACAGCGGGATCGAGTGCACCCTCAGCAAGTTTGCAGATGACACCAAGCTGAGTGGTGCAGTTGACACGCCTGAGGGACGGGATGTCATCCAAAGGGACCTGGACAGGCTGGAGAGGTGGGCCTGTGCAAACCTCATGAGGTTCAACAAGGCCAAGTGCAAGGTCCTGCACCTGGGTCGGGGCAACCCCCGATATCAATACAGGCTGGGAGATGAGGGGATTGAGAGCAGCCCTGCGGAGAAGGACTTGGGGGTACTGGTGGATGAAAAGCTGGACATGAGCCAGCAGTGTGCGCTTGCAGCCCAGAAGGCCAACCGTATCCTGGGCTGCATCAAAAGAAGCGTGGCCAGCAGGTCGAGGGAGGTGATTCTGCCCCTCTACTCGGCTCTGGTGAGACCCCACCTGGAGTACTGCGTCCAGCTCTGGAGCCCTCAGCACAAGAAGGACATGGAGCTGTTGGAGCGGGTCCAGAAGAGGGCCACAAAAATGATCCGAGGGCTGGAACACCTCTCCTATGAGGACAGGCTGAGAGAGTTGGGGCTGTTCAGCCTGGAGAAGAGAAGGCTGCGGGGAGACCTTATTGTGGCCTTTCAGTACTTAAAGGGGGCCTATAGGAAAGATGGGGACAGTCTTTTTAGTAAGGCCTGTTGTGACAGGACAAGGGGTAATGGTTTTAAACTAAAGGAGGGTAAATTTAGGCTAGATATAAGGAAAAAATTTTTTACAATGAGGGTGGTGAAGCACTGGAACAGGTTGCCCAGAGAGGTAGTGGAGGCCCCATCCCTGGAAACATTCAAGGTCAGGTTGGACAGGGCTCTGAGCAACCTGATCTAGTTGAAGATGTCCCTGCTTACTGCAGGGGGGTTGGACTAGATGACCTCTAAAGGTCCCTTCCAACCCATAGCATTCTATGTTTCTATGATTCTATGATAAAACAGCTAAGGAAGTTCTCCGTTCTGATCTTTCTCATCTGGAAGGTTCACATTATCATCATGGCTGTGGTAGGAGTTTATGTAACTAAAATCGCTAAAGTAAATTCACTCACTAACAGGGATTTTCACTGAATATTTTGGGCAGGGAACTTGTAACATCTCTCTGTAATTCAGAAAGTTAGTCTGGAAGATTTTTTTTTTTTTAGTACATTGGTTATGGCTCCTTTTTTAGATTGGAAAGAACATCAGAGATGCAGGAAGGGGATTTGAATGATAAAACCATGCCTTCCTCAGCTGCCAGCCAGACTTTTCAGAGTTTCAGAATGTTTTCAGTGTTTCAGAATAACTCCTAATAGCAAAGAGTTATTTAGTCATGAAAATAATCACGATTAAGATTTGGGTTGCTAGAAACTAAGAACAAGCTTGAGATGCTCAAGAATAACTCTGTGTTCCCTTCCCATGTATGACTCTGTCTGTGAGGCACTTGGCGTATTTCTCCCTGACAATGTTCTTAGGTGCTCACAATGGTATTAAAAGTCATAGCCCTGGCAAGAATACCCGAATCCAGTGTCCCTCATTGCACATAAATCCTATTTCATATCAGCAACAACACTGTGGGAGTGCACTCTCTACTTGCTCTTTCTGGGAGAGGAAATGATGCGCTCTTTGACCTCACACCTGACATCACCACTGAGGTGGGGTCCTAATTATGCAGCATCACTGCCTGTCCTTATTCTTCTATACAATAATGTAACATCTTCCTAATTATACTGTAAAAACTGATGACACAGTATCCTTAGTGGTACATAATTATCCTTTTTTTTCTGTATTCTGAAAGTCACCATTTTCATGAGATCTAAAAACTGCAGGTTGCATGATAATTAGTCACTAAACAACTAGATTATTTCAAATGTGGCTGACAACTGTTCTGCAGAAATAGTTAATTGCTCAGGATGTAGAAAGCATTTCTCATAGAATTATTAAATATTTTTTTCATGTTTATACGTGCATTAAAAAAAAAGGATAAAGAAAATTCCCCCAAGTACTTTAAATGAAAGCCATAATTTCTCAGAAATTTGGTTCAGCAGTTACTTATTGCAATAGCCATTTAGAAAGTTAATTTACATAGATGTCGTCTTTGCCAATGTTGGTTATATAAAGATGCTGCTGGTAACGTCAAAGTATGCCTGATTATTTGAAGCTGACATTCTCCATCATTTTGTATTTATGGATCTGAGAACGTAAGTCTGCTGGTAGAGCTTTACAGGTAGTGTACGCATGCAGTCCTTTGTCATCCAAAAGGAGATATACTGTTATTTATATGGAGATAAAGGCCATATCAGTTGGTGTTTGATGTCAGAGTTGCTTTTCCTTTATTTGAAAATTCCTGCTGGTACAACAAAAGTTATTTGTTAAAAAGAGTTATTTTATTTTTCAGTTAGCCAGCGATCATCCTTCTGTTTGCATCCACAAGGCAAGAGACAGTGGTGTTTGTGGATTTTGTACAAAGTTAAACGTGATGCCAGCCAACAGAGGGCAAGTTTTCCAGAGTTTTTTAAAAATGTAGCTAGAAGGTCAAATTCTCACCCTGAGTATAATCACAAAAAAGCTCCAGTCTATCTTCCTCAGGGAGGAATTCCTCTTTTGGTTTTGCTTCACTGCAGCCAGTCAAGAAAGTGGTAATATATAAGAGCACAATGTATTATTTTCCTATTTTGTCCATGAACTTATTGAAGGATTTAGGTTTCATAGGGGTGCTAGGTTGATACGTGCCTCTTTATCGAGCACAACATGGTGAACACAGGCACTGCTGCCAGGAAAAGCCAGGAAATTAGAGAGTGTGGTACACATCAGACTGCAGTGTATGATACGTGTACTATTATGAACTGGGAATTCTTTTTTTTTTTTTTTAGTTATTTTATTTTTAAAAATTAATTTGGAAAAATTGTTAGAATTTGGATCTTTTTAAATAAATCCTAGGATGAAGCCACCACATTTATTTCTGCTTTTGTCCTGAGCCTGGACTCCAATGTGGTAGAGAAATCAAATACACTATTGCTCTGTCCATATGTCACTTAATCTCAGCAATTTCATAGCGATTGCATTTCAATTTCATACCTATGAGCTGGATTCAATAGACTAAACATAACCCTACATTATATCTTTCTCTTCAGGTACGCATGAGAACTTTTTTCTGAACTGTTCTTGAAACTTGTATCTTTGAAAGAATAATTCAGTTATCTTAGTATAATGAATTTCTCTTAACATTTACTCTCCCTTGGCAACCATTTTTGTCTTAGGAAAACATGACTCCATACCACAAGAGAGCAGCCATTCTGCCAGATTCATATCTATATCTTTCCCTGTGCAGATAAGGCTGGATGTCATTCAGAAAAACAGTGAATTTTGTTTCATTTGGTTTCACAGATATTTCTGACTATTTCTAAATACACTAGAGCTGATGTTTGACTATTGGACAACTTAACTTTGCTAACCCAATTTGCTTTCAAATTACATCAGGTGAAAAGGATTACATCTCATTAGAAAAATTAGTATTATTTTCCGTATTCATTCTCCAAATTTTACTTTGGAAATTTTAAGCTGTAAGTGATGAAAAGTTAGTGAATAAATGTAGTGAATTGTTGAATAATTTATTTCCCTGCTATTTTTAAAGGAATGTTTGAGATTTCTTCTATCACATATTCATCTTCTGTGGCAAATACTTTGAAGTCAAATTTCCCTTTGGACTTGAAGTGAACTGTCATTGATATTCCTTAGCATTATCCACTGCCCTGTGTTCACTGAGAAAATTGCTGACTCTTAGACATAGAGTATTATTTGTGTTTGGACTTTCATATTTAACACAATCCTGTAACTGGCACTAAGTGCAGAATTCAGCCAGTCTACTTGCTAGGTTAACTGCAGCTATTAAAATAGACACGCTCACAAAATATTGACTGATGGAGATTTCCCTTTTTTTCACTCTCACGGAGATTAATGGTGTGATTTCTGTGCCTGGAAGCAGAACAAGAAGGAAATGTAGGAAGTAACTTCCTTAAAGCATTAAGACCGCTTTTCTGGACGGAATGGGAAAGCAGTATCTTTGCAGATTTGGTTTAAAACCTATATGCAGTAGGTCTGCAAAATTTTATACAGAAGAGAAGGTTAGGGTTAAATCTAGTTCATTGTACTGCAAGGAGCAGAAAGGATTATGCACCCTCAAGGAAAGGATCTTTTCAGTTTGATAAATACAGCATAAGTTATTCACTACAAAATGCCAAGTCATTCTAGAATTACACTGATTTTTGTGCTCCTGTCTACTTTAGGAGTGTGGATTACTTTCACATTTTGTGCTTTGGAAGGAATCAAATAATTGTGAAATGGTTATTTAGTAGATACTTATAAATTGTGAGTACACAAAAAAAATTTTTTTTTCCCAAATGTGGTGCAAATATAAATGTATATAAGTTATGAAGAAAGTAGTCAGCCATTCCAGAAAGTCTTCTGAGGAGAGCAGAGATTGTGGGTTATAAAATGTCTGATACACCAGAAGATATAAAGTACATACAGAAGGCAACAGAGATCAGGTTAGACAAAAGAGGAATGGCAGTCTGATGGAGCAGTCTGAAAGCACCAGGAGTTTTAGTGTTGGACCACCTCTAAACTGCAAACTGGAGATTTTTGGCCCGTCCACACAGAAGGACAGCAGTGCCACAATACCACATATTTTATGACCTGTTAGCCTGTCGTGGTTTAACCCCAGCCAGCAGCTAAGCCCCACACAGCTGCTCGCTCACTCCCCACCCGGTGGGATGGGGGAGAGAATCGGAAGAGTGAAAGTGAGAAAACTCATGGGTTGAGATAAGAACAGTTTAATAGGTAATGCAAAGGCCTTGCACACAAGCAAAACAAAACAAGGAATTCATTCCCTACTTCCCATCGGCAGGCAGGTGTTCAGCCATCTCCAGGAAAACAGGGCTCCATCACACGTAACAGTTACTTGGGAAGACAAAATGCCATCACTCTGAACGTCCCGCCCTTCGTTCTTCTTCCCCCAGCTTTTTATACTGAGCATGATGTCATATGTTATGGGATATCCCTTTGGTCAGCTGGGGTCAGCTGTCCCGGCTGTGTGCCCTCCCAGCTTCTCATGCATCCCCAGCCTGCTCACTGCTGGGGTGGTGTGAGAAGCAGTAAAGGCCTGGGCTCTGTGTAAGCACTGCTCAGCAGTAAGGAAAACATCTTTGTATTATCAACATTGTTTCCAGCGCAAATCCAAAACATAGCCCCATACTAGCTACTATGAAGAAGATTAACTCTATCCCAGCCAAAACCAGCACGTAGCCTTATTTGCCCCTTCTGTGTGAAGATAGATTATAAAGCTTCTCTTAAAGAGGAAGCTTGAAGAACATGACACTTCCATGTTTTTGCAGCATTTTACTCTCCTGGGAACAAATTAGCCCCGTCTTCAGTGGTTACTGTTCAGAGCAATGTGGCTGGAGGGCTTGAAGCCTTGTGGGGCTGCCCAGCGAGCTACCCTTTGGCGAGCTCCCAAACATCCATTGGCTTTCTTCTTAAAACCTCGTTACACTCTTGTAAAGTGCACAAATCCAGTTTATACACTTGAACATATTGTCCTGCTTTGGAGTATCTGGTACCCAAAATGCTTAAGCCTGTCCAGCTGCTCTACTGGGCCCTTAGAAGAGCCTTTTCAGTTCCTTAATCGTTTTATTTCTCTTCTACTTCATCCTCTATTTGTCAACATCTTTCAAAATCTGAAGAGCTCAGAACAGCATTATTTATAGCTGGAAATTGGATTAGGTTTTCACCACTAAAATAAAAAGATAGAAATGTCAACCTGGAATGAACTGTTTTATTAAAGGAAAATCTTATTACTAATAATTGCTAATATAATTTATGAGTATGATTACTATATTTAAAGAAAACCAAGCTGTTGCCTGCTTCTTAAATTACTATATTTCAACTTTTCAATGTGCTATTTAGAAATATGAAGTAGTCACCTTATTATACACCATCTTCCAGGATTTGAAAGCAACTTATACATATAAATGGATTTAGCCTCATCAGTACCTCTAAATGATGAAAAAAAATGCCATTTATTAAGTAAATGCATCTAGTGCAGATCCTGTCTGCTGGATTTAAAGTCTTGATTTACATTTCAAAACACTTTGGAGGATTAATCATCTCAAACTAGTCTAGGTTGATTATGTGGGCTCCTTCCATCCTCAGCAGAAAGAAGGAGAGACATCGTCCAGAGGCCTCTCACACTACTTTTAAATACCCATTTGTAGGAACAACTGCCCTTTAGAGGTACGTCTCTCTTTCCAGAAGGGATAGACAATTGGGTGAAATGAGGTACTTAACTTTTAGACATTTTGGACCTGCTGAAGATAGGTGAGATTTATCTCTTCTCCTGAGAGGCTAATCATTAGTTTCCTTTTGATAACCTGTAAAAGAACTCTTAGTGTATGCCATTGAAATACTTTAGATAAATAGTGAATGGACTTCATGGCTCGACAAATTAGATCCATCTAATGAGTAGTAAGAATTGGTAAAATTAAATGTAAGCTTTAACTAATTAACTGATAAAGAGAGACAAAATTCTCTTTTTATCTCTCTTGCCTCTAAGATGCCTAAGATTCTTTCTTTGTCACTCTCCTTGCTATTAATTGACTCAGAAATTGTTATCCTCCATAAAAATCTTTCTCTATTTTCTTTATTTAAAGAAAGAGATTATTATCAAGGGAAAATAATGGAAACCTGTATCAGTTCATCCTTCCATTTAAATATTAATTCGGATCTTTAAAAATGGGTATTTATTAGATATATAGTAATTGGAAAGTCAAAGTTTCAGTCAGAGTGGGACTGTTAAACGTAACGCTAGGTATTACTTGCCTGTTGTCACTAAATTTGGTACCCTGAGGAGACCTAATTGGAGAAGGCTAAGTTATTATACCAGCTGATTATTTTTGTAACAAGTCATATTAGGAACAATGCACACCCCATTCCCAGGTCACTGACCCGAATAGCTCTTTCTGCTCTACTCAGTTTCATTATCTGTGCAGTCCTCCGAACTAAGTGAAGCGGGTTTAACAAACAGTAACCCTTTTCTTCGGGTCCACTATCATAATACAATCTTCAGCAGTTATGAAATAACTATCTTTTAGTCCCCCAGTCTATATCATCAGCAGTTAGTTTTCTTTCAGCTGGGTTAAGGGATGTTGATTTTTTTCCTTCCTTAGCCTTTGAACTAATGGTAGCTTTTCTTATCGTCGGTTTCTGTCTTTGGTTTTGCTTTTTCTCTTTTGCCTATTTGCATTTATGGTCAAGTGTCTTCTGTGAGATTTTAAGGAAATTATAGTGAAACATATGAAAAACATGATGTAACAGCTGACTTACAGGCCAGGGAGAGCACAAAACCAGCATATGAGAAAGACCTCAAACTTATAAAAAAATATGTTCAATACTGGGATGTGCATGCTGGAGCCTTACCAGGGACAAAAGGTACGTGAATGAAGAGACTGTGATTGCCCTTGGGCTCTCTTGAATAACCTTTTCAGCACACCTGAGCCCATGATTGTCTCAGGATGTACCCTGGTCCTTGGGGAACATGCACACAGGTCCCTTAACGGGACTGCAGAACAAATGAAATTTCATTGCCAATTCAGAACTTATTTCTCCATAGGATGAATAGCCATGAAATGAAAATGGGGGCTTACAGGGCCCATTACGGGGTGTTTATTTTTTAGAAACTCTTTTAAGGTTTTGAATAGGGGCCTTCATGCCCCTATTATTATTTTGGGGTTATTTTGGGGAGGTTCAAGGGAGGAGAAAGGACTGGAAGGGCTGTCCTGTGGGGATAGTGCCCTCTTTAGCCATGCAAAGAAACGAGAGGACATTCTCACATTGTGTGTTATGGTTGCTGAATTACCGTTCCTTACACAAAAACAAATAGTCCTCTGCAAAACACAAAAACTCCTTAGGAAATAAACAGGCACTTTTTTTCTTAAATCTACTCCACGTTGTAAAAGAAAATGCAAGTTTCTCAAGCAATTCTGCCAACTTTTCTTTCTTAATAGGATTTTCTTTATCTCCTTCTCCTCACAAGGGAAGACAGAGTTGCTTTTAGAGTGAAGAATGGACTGCGAGAGTATTGGAAACTCTGGCTGAATTTTCCACTGTTTTCAAACTTGCATAGTTTACTTTAAGAATATGGCAAAATAATAGCCAGTCAGTCTGTATAGTATGCATCATTTTGGACATCTGTTGGAAAAAAACTGTTGGACATCTTGGAATAAAACACAGGAATATTTGCCATTTTTTTGTATTTTCAGAAATAAGGGTACTCCTTCATATACTCTGTAATGTCCTCTTCACTTAGTGGCCACACTGAATAAACACAATGACTTTAATGATGTCATGCGATAATTTATTTTGGCATTTATTTTTTAACATTACATGCCTATAAATCCTGTTCAATAGGAATAGAGATATTCTAAAAATTAAATTCTATGGGAGATAAAAGATTACATATGGGAAATTGAGTCTGATATTTGTACTATAGAAAAATTGTCCAAAGCATTAATGCCTGGGACTGTACTCTTTGTGTCATGACCACCACTAGCACTTCCATATTACAACTAAGGACAGAAACACAGGAGACAAGCTAAAAATATCACAATGAGACAATAAAAGAAAGCATCTTAACTGTGTTGAAGATCTGCCTGTCATATGGATCTGTTTCTCCACCTTTTCTGCTCTTGGTGTCACAACTGGCATATTGGGAACTGGAAGGGGACCTACCTGTGGCTTTTATAAAGTATGTTGGTCTTGTTCTTATTAACTAGAAGCATTTTTTGAAAGGATAAGTAGCAGGCACAGTACTGCAAATGAAGAGAGGGAAAGCAGCCTACCCACTGTGAGTAAATGTAGCTGTTCTCACTGCATCTCCAGTGAGACTTGCTTTATGAAGTGCAGGCTGTTGTGCCAGGGCAGATGTGGAATCTGGGAAATTGTCCAGAGAAATCATTAAAAAATGAGGTTCTCAACATTAGCTGCTCTGTTTACCTATTTTACTTTCTCAGACTATCACTAGCAACACTGAAGACTATGCTGGATGATGGACTGAGAGCATAAACCACTCGCAGAGGAGCACTGAGGCAAACACTGTGTTTTCCAGTACACTTAAACCCTTCCTTAGTGATCTGTAGCCATTTTCAGAGAATAAAAGAACTCTTTCACTGCTATTGCACCATTTGACTACTTCTGGAAAACTGAAAGTTCAGGCTTTTCCTGTGACATCTGAGAAATGATGCAGTGGGAGTAATTACATGACTGCTGATGGTACTGATGATATCTCCCTGCCTGGCTGGTACTGCTAATCTATTTTACATTATCTTCTTGCTTCAGAAAAAAAAAAAAACATGCCTAAACTGAGGAGGAAGATGTTAATGATGACATTGCCTCCAGCATTTTGTTTGTGACAACATCCTACTGATGATCCTGTCGATACAGATAGTGTCTGTCAGGTGCCACTTTTAGATATTTCTGAATAACTGGAGGGACAACAGACAGAGGGTGGGACAGACCTCACTCTTCATTGTACTTCTTTGGAAAGAACTTTAAAGAAAGTCCAAATAATCCTGCTTTAAATGAGTGGTTGAGGATTTCCTTCAAGGTTAGAGACTCTTGTGTCGTAAACCTACCTCACCTCTTTGCAACACTAAGAGTTTTTTAAAAAAATACTCGAGAAGCAAGTACATCCTGCATTACGTACAGGAGATTCCATTAAGAGAGATTATTTTAGCTGGTGGAATACAGAGTTACAAAAAAATTGCTTTGAATTAGCCTGACACCAAGATTTGTTAGAAGTATAAGGTTGATTTGGAGCTACTTTTCCCCTTTCTTAGACAGCCAGCATGCATGTAAAAGCTGAACCTAGCAATTCATAATAAGCAGGGCTGCAATGACCTTGGACTAACTAAGCAACATTCTGAATGAAACATCATTGCAGCTTTGGTATTTTATACACTGTACAAAATCAAATACTGAAATAGGAGAAATATTTGTGATATTTACAATTTTATAATTTCAACTCATTTTACCTGTAAAAATTAACGAATATACTCTAAATCCACCCTAATATCCTGAAAGCAAAAAAATAGGAAAACAGACTTCTCTGAACGTCAGGGATTAAATATTAACAAGATAATATTAGCATCATTCTGTATCTTTCCAGTCAGACAACTGGAATTATTCACAGCAATAGAAAATGCTGTAAAATATGATGACAGTAGTTATTTGACTGTAAGTCTAATGTGCAACAGTAAACCTCAGTCACAAGAGATTTTAAAGCTTATAATAATTACTCTGTGGCTGTAAATGACAATGGCATTAATGCCTAGTTGCTGCTGCAGAAACTCTAATTACCCAAGTGATGCTGTCAGTATTCGTAAATGTTGGTGTTTCTAATTCTCTTACTATTGGCTTTTCCAAGCTAAAATCCAATGCTTAATTTCCATTCTTCCCTGACTACCACATTCCCAAGGCCAAGTTCTTTAGCAAGCTAAACATTCTTATCTGCATTCGCTTCAGTGCAGGTGCATCAATGCATTTCATTGTCCATTTTCTCTAGCAGAGAATCTGAGCTAGGGGGGAAGGAAAGGAAATATCCTAGAGAGACAAACAATTTTTCCCCATGTAGCATAGCCTTAGTTTTGAATTATGTTTTCTCTTCCTTGTGGTTTATGTAATATGGAAGGGCTTGTAACTATTCATAACTTTTAAAAAGAGCCAAGTGTTGCAGATGAGTATACATATATTATAAAAGGAGGTACATACTGCCACAGCCTCATGTCATGTTCTGGAGCAGTAATTCCCATGACTATATATTTTGTTTGCATATTGTACCATGGTAGAAAATAAATTCTCTGATTTATTTACAAAAGAACATTTTTAAAATACAATGAGTTGTAGTAGATAATAGTTGTTTTAATTTATTTTTGTTTACTTCTTTAGTCATTAAAAATGCACAGAAAAAGCACCTAGTCTTTGGCAAAATTTAAAGGACCAAAGATTGTGATAGGAATAGCAATCCAGCATGGTGGCTGAGTTGGAGATGAGTAGGGTCTGGAAGACAAGGACAAGTTTCAAGATAGGATGTGGAAATTGAAGCAGACAGAAGCAAAAGTAATGCAGCTGGAGTGAAACTTTAGCTCCAGTGGAATCAACAGAGAAACATATGTTGGTTTCAGTAGACCAGCATTTCACCAGATGTGATTCATGTAATTTTTGCAGCTGTTTTCTGTACAGATCAAAGTACGCAAAATGGACTATATTATGAAAATAGAGCAATAAAAAATAAATGATTCATATCTGCTGAAGTAACAGCTAGAACAAAACATAAATCTAAAAAAATATAATGACACACAAGACCCAGATGGTTTCTTTAGGATAATACATGTGGCTTTAAGTAGAAGTAATGGTGAGGAATTGAAACAAATGATACTGAAAGTGAGTATCACAAAATGTTTCTGACAGTTAAACTGGGAACTGTCTTCTGTTGACTTCCCTGCTTCATGTTGGGGAGGGGAGGGTGTTTGCTCTTATGTAGAGCTCAAAAAGGTCAGTCCTTAGTGCATTCATTTTCTTGTATGCTTTCTCTCTTTTCTCACTCATCAGTTCCTCCTGGTCATGAGAGACCAGAAATCTGGTGGAGTATTTTTCAGGCTTTTTTAAGACTTTGCCTTATACCTCCCCAGCCTGCAACTATGAAATTATTTTACTTTCTCATCTTAAATTTAAGTCATATACTCTTTAGGATAGCAACCATTGTATACAGGTTTTAAAGTGAGTTTCCTAGCTTCTTATTCTCTCTTCATTAGATCACCTTATTTACAGCCTTTCCTCTTTTTTTAACCCTGTTTCCTCCCAAACTCTAGGTTGGACTTTTGTTGCTTTTCCCACATGTCTTTAGGTATCAAAAAGGAAATAAGAACTACCAATCCTCCTTGGTTGGGAATATGTACAAAAGAGCTGAGACCTGTTTTCTTAAGAAGCTCCCTTGTTCCTTCAAGACACCTTCTCTCACTCTTTTTGGGAGCCTTCCTCAGCCTAGTCTTCAAACGTCCTTCTCTGCCCATAAAACTCAACGACAACATGCTCTTTCTGTGCTTGTTCTTATTGCAACAACCCAGGCTGGCCAGCAGGGCTGACTTCCTCTCATGGTCTTTGATCAACCAGGATTTTAAACCTCTTGCCTCATCCAAGCTGTCTGTTTTGTTTCAACTTAGCTTCCTCTTACAGAATCTTCTTGTAAATCTAGCACCCCTGGACATCCTGCCTGAATACAACGGGCAGGAAAAGATCAGTCTGTGCCTCTCAGTTCCTGCAGGGCAAGATTTTTTTCTTTCTTTCTTTTTCCTTTGAACAGGTACATGATATTTTTTGATACTTTGAAAACAGTTCACAATTTCTGATGGCCATTCTCCCCAAAATGTAGTAATTTCGTTGCTTGACAACATTCAATCACAGCATTGTTGAAACACTAGTAAATATGCAATATAAGTAGTTGTATGAGCAGTAGAAGTAATGATGCCTCATTTTATATTTGTGCTTTGACATCAATTTCCTTTATGGTTTCTCTGATATCAGAAAAAGGCAAACTTTCCCTAGGGTCCTTCTCCTCTTCCTGGTTTCTTATTTTAATGAAATCTTTAGGAAAGTTAATATACTTGAGAACTTTCATCATTTGCAAATGTGTTAAAATGCCCTGAGGGGATTGAGAGCCAGAAACGTGTACATACTGAGATGCTATGAGCTTTCTTTCTTGAGGAAACCAAACTAAAACCAGATAGGATCAGCCTAAAAAGCATACCTGATTTATTATACACATGTGAGTATTGGCCATCCAAGACTGATAGGTCCAACATTTCTCACTAGGAATGTAATGCAAATGCTCAGTTGACCTGAGATGCAGAGCAAGTCACACAGTCTGCACAGTGTATGTTTGATGTCGAGTTGCTCTGTACATGAGCAGCGGTCATTTGTTTAGGATTTCCAGAAACTTGGTACAGCACTATCAGAATTTTGTAGATTACTACCCAAAGCAGTACTTCATGCATGCATACCGGTGAAGCTGTTAGGTACAGATTAAACAGGCTTTCTCATTTCCTTGAAAGTGTCTGTAAGGACCACATGTAAAAAAATTCTTCAGTGGACTTTGAGTCACACCAGCAGTGTGGGCCAATTGTAATTTTGTTAGGGCCCTTTATATGACATTTGCAGGGTAATTTGCTCCTTGATGGACCATTTTACAGTTTACAGGAAGTAAAGGCTTGAGCTAAACAGCAATACCACTACAAGAGTTAGGGTGAAATTTTAGTTTTAATTAAATTATTGAAATGATATAGTCGCACCGTGGTCATTATTACGCTTTATATTACGAAGCTTCCTTACACCATTATGGTTTATTCTCCATACTGTAGCACAATAAGAAAGGCTGTTAAAATGGCTTTATAACAGTATAATTGTTTCTATGGCAGTGGAAGTCATGGCAATTTAATTGTACCAATTTAGCTGAAATAGTTCCACCCTGTGACCAGGCTTTGGCTGTGGCAATTTGTGTGATTTACTTCTGTGTGATTTACTCATGCTCTGTTAATAGGGATTTTTTGTTTTGTCTGGATTTGGGTTATTTTTTTCCTTTTCATTCATGAGTTAGCACAATCTACATGGGTAAAGTTCTTAGAGATTAAAGTTTGTCCAAAGAATCATCTGTGCTAGCATTTAAAGTGAGCAGGAGCAAACCTCCTTTGTTTAGTGTTCTTTTCTCTTTTTTCCTTTAGTAAGAGGACTCCGAAGAATTTATTCTACAGACCTGATCCACATATAAAGTTTGTCAGGTTTTTATGATTTTTATTTCAGGGAAAACAAATTGTTTGCTTTCTTAGAAATTAGGTGTTTTGTGGAAGGCTGTCTTTTTTTTTTCTTTTCTCACTCTTTCTTGGCCTTTCTGAGATACATAATCTTGAAATTAAAAAAGTTGTGGGAGGCACTGTACCTGAATTGAGTCTAAAACATATAGTGGATGTTGTCTCCCCACTTCTAAGAAAGTGCACCTTCCACAGAAGTAATCAGTTAAGCTAATCATAGCTATTGAAACATCCTTTTGCTGACAAATCCATTAATATAACCTTGTTAAGGTAATCACAATAACTTCTGTATTCTATCACAGCATTATTGACTTTGCCTGACAAATAAGACTACTGCAATTTTTAAAGAACAAAGATATTTTCCCCAAATCATAGTAGAGTATATTTTAAAGCAGCAATGTACTAATATAGGAAGAAGAAGAGAGTTATGCCTCCATGAATCATAATGCTAGCATTATGTTGCCCTCATTTGTATCAATATTTCATTCCTCTCATTATATAGTATCACCTGAATGTGCTCCATTCTGGAAGTACCTTCCAATAAAGCACGTTTTGGGATATAAGGGGGTATCATTCTGTGACAAAGCCTTGCAGTTCAGTTGTTTCCTTTCTGCTAGCCACTACTTAAAATTACTTAACATGTGTAAACATGTTAACACCATAATCTGTTTATGACATTTAGCCATTGTTTCCTACTTTTGTCAATCTCTCATCACATGTTTTTTAAAGTTGAATTAAGAACAGTCATCTACGTTTTTAAAGTAGTTAATCTGAATGATGATGAAGTCTCACTTTTAACTTAGGAATTTAATGGTGGCCTTAGAAGATATTACTAACTCACAGTGACTTCAGCAGTTGCTCATTCTGCTACCAAACAGGAGAGGTAGACCTGCCATATACACTTACATAAACTGTGTTTATTGAAATCTCAGTCAGTGGAATTATTTCATAGAAGCATAGAATCACAGGATGGTTTGTGTTGGAAGAGACCTTTAAAGATCATTAAGTCCAACCCCACTGTCACAGGCAGGGACATCTTCCACTAGATCAGGTTGGTCAAAGCCCCGTCCAACCTGACCTTGAACACTTCCAGTGATGGGGCATCCACAACTTCTGGGCAACCTGTTCCAGTGTCAAATTTCAAGCTACGCCAACAGAGCATCCAATCCACTGTGCTGTTTCTGAAAAGAAAGCGGAGCAGTATGGTTGATTATAGGATTAGGATTTCTTTTCCACAAATATCACGTTTCGTGGCTTCCAGCACTCAGCAGCCCACAACACCTCTAACAGGGAGAATTCACTGGAAAGTGAACAGCAACTGTAGACTTACAGATCTGAACTGCAGCCCACAGATTTTACCTCTCTAAAACACAGTGCAGTAAATTTAGCATGATTTTACAAGACTCATGCTTTCTGAACCATACCAGTAAAAATAATTAAAACTTCTGGATTTTTTTCTCCCAAGTAGAAGCTGAATTTAATAAAGTGTAGCAAGTTAATTGTAAAGTTTTTGGAATCTTTTGAAAACCAGGTAGCTTTTATCAATAAGGTTTTTTTAAAAAGAAACTAGCTGGACGACTAACTTCAGGTTAGAGACTTCAGTAAAATCATGTGAAGGGGGATTTTAAAGGTGACATCTCAAACATTTAATTTTTTGTTTCAAATTTTGGACCCATTGAGATAATGACTTTATAAAATCATGTGAAATAATTGTAATATTTCTGTATTTCCATAAGAAACAGACCAGTAGCAGAATCATAGAGTAACATATTCTAGATTATATTTAAAGCTGTGAAATCAGATCAGATCTCTCCTTAGAAATCCTCCTTTTCATGAATTTCTAACTAGGCCATATTCTTTGTTCAGAGATAAACCTTGAGATATATGGTCTTTTTATTACTGTTTTTTAGTCCTGTTACTGTGGAAGTGCGTTTTCAGCTGAAAAATTGCTTCCTTCCCAATGCATTTAAAATGAAACAGAATGTGAACATTCAGGTGTTTTTGTTTGGGTTGGTTTTTTTCCCATTAGGATATTTAAATGTTCCATGTTTGGGTCATAAGTCTTTACTGTGTAATATTCGCTTTTCCTGTTGGCAAGAGAAAAATTCAGAAAGAACAACTTCATTTTTTAAAAGGATTGTCATGTGCTGGTGTCTGCAGAGGTTTACCTTGTTTTCTAAGTTGCAAAACTAAGTGCTCCCTCCCCACAATGTTCTGCATGCTGTGCAGAGACATACCTGATTACAGTATATGAATGACTTAATGCCTTCCTTGTGTTTGCATGAGTAATTGTATTTTTTAAAAAAGAAAATATCAAGTTGGCAAAATCTATTTTGATTCCAAACAGGAAAGCAAGGTTCAGTGGAGGGCAGTGAAGGTGTATCTATTTTCTGGGTATGCATGTCTATGTGCCTTTATAGCTACCCCACTGTAGCTATGCTGTCATCTCAGATCCTTCTCTTTTAGGCTGAGGTGGTGTGGGCTTCCCTGTCCCAGAGCTAGGTTGAAAGGGATCTAATTCAAAGCTGTCTGTAGTTCCTGAGGGTCTGTACTACCAATGGCTGCTTGGCCGTATTGCTACTGTGCAACTTACTTAGATTTAAAACCAAATCCATGAAAGTGTAGATGTTAAGACTTGCAATGCCATAGATGTGAAGACATGAGAGTTATCTAGAAGTATATGGGGGGGTAGCATTTGGTGAGATTTTTCCCTCCGTGTTTCCTGATCCCTAGCCCTGTTAGACAAAATCCAAATACACTGCACTGAGGCGGCTATCCCAGGCAGGGCTGATTTCTGTTCTTCTTCCCCACAGCTGCTGTCACCTGAGCTGGCGCTGCTTTGATGCCCACAGACATGCAGCCTGCGCCCAGCCAGCAAGCAATTAAAGCTGACCCGTCCCCTCTCATCCAGCCAGCCCTCAGCAGTGCTTTAAGAAGCAAAATTGTTGTTCAGTCTCTGTCTCTGAGAAGAAGCAATTACTGAAAGAGCAGCAGTGGGGAAGTCTGCGAGGGCCAGTGAGCAATAAGAGGCAGGAAACTTTCTCCTGTCCTACTTAATGTCTCCACATCTCAAAATTCCCCTGCTTTATCCTATCTACGGTCTCCCCCCAGACATGCTTAGTGCTGAATTTGTCTATATCTTTGCTATTTAGCACACAGCCATTAGCTGGTTACAAGTGAGGAATAAGCTAAATGTAAACAACATCTACTCTCTTCACGATCCTCTTCCTCTCCCAGAGGCTGAAAGGCAAATTCAGTTTTAAAAACTTATTCTTAAAACAGCAGTAGTTGCACCTGAGATGAACATTAACATCCACAACAGTTACCTGTGAACTGTTTTCACAGACTTAAACCACAGCTTTACAGCAAAATATGCCACGTGTTTGTTCAAGGAAACCTTCCGCTATGCATCAGTGCGCTACACAGCTCTGTATAGGACATACATATATGTATGCGAGTCCAGAAGAGGGCCACGAAAATGATCCGAGGGCTGGAGCACCTCTCCTACGAGGACAGGCTGAGAGAGTTGGGGCCGTTCAGCCTGGAGAAGAGAAGGCTGCGGGGAGACCTTATTGCGGCCTTTCAGTACTTAAAGGGGGCCTATAGGAAAGATGGGGACAGTCTTTTTAGTAAGGCCTGTTGTGACAGGACAAGGGGTAATGGTTTTAAACTAAAGGAGGGGAGATTTAGGCTAGATATAAGGAAAAAATTTTTTACGATGAGGGTGGTGAAGCACTGGAACAGGTTGCCCAGAGAGGTAGTGGAGGCCCCATCCCTGGAAACATTCAAAGTCAGGTTGGACAGGGCTCTGAGCAACCTGATCTGGTTGATGATGTCCCTGCTCACTGCAGGGGGGTTGGACTAGATGACCTCTAAAGGTCCCTTCCAACCCAAAGCATTCTATGATTCTATGATACTATACTGAAAAGGAATTCTGTGTGATCGCCAAGGTGTATGCAATTAGGCTAGTAAGAATTTACTCATATGTTCTTATCCTTCTCATTCTTTTCCTCTCATATCTTTCATATTGACTTTCTTGCTGGCCCTAATCCAGCAAACATACGTAGATCCCTCATGTCAATGGGATGCTCGTTGAAATTAAGTAATGTGCATGCAAACTTGTCAAATCAAGTCTGTAGCTATGTAGACTTCTCGGACTTTCAGCTGCCTTCTGGAGTCACACTGACATCCTCATATCACTGCTTTTAAAAACAGTTTTAAAAATAGAAACACTTACAAAGTAAAAATGCTAGTTATAGTAGTAATTACTATTATTTATTGTAAAGATTAATTATCTCCGAAGTGTATTGGGTTTTGCAGATACTCAGCAGCTTACAGAAAAAGGCCTCCTGCTGGCTACGTTTTGATTTTTTTTCCTCAGGCAAACTGAAAAGTCTTTTTCTATTACATTTGAGGAAGCTCTTTACATAGTAGTCTTGATTTTGTACATACAGTAAGTATGTAAACTAATGCTAACATTACTTGTCCTTTTACAGTTGTGTCCTGCTGTCATTCACAACTCTATCAGCCTATCTAAAAGTTGATTATTGTTCTTCCCTTTGTCTGCTAATTTTATTTCAAATTTGACAGTGAAATGAAACGATCATTTCAAATATCAATATGCTCTTATATCTTTGCAATGGTCTCGTTTTGTTCTTATTTGTTGGAGCAGAATATATTAAAAATTGCATGACGAAGGATTACAGACAAGTCTGTGATGTTAGGGAGTGAATGGATCATTAGGCTTCTCTGTGGCTTTATTCAACTCTTAAAGTGACCAGATTTATATAACATCTGTTAACAGGGCCATTAAGTAATCCACCTAGACTTGAAGTTCTTAACAGAGCCTTTTATAGTTCCCCCTTGAATTAAAAATACATACCTGGGCAACATATTCAACCATGTTGATTAAAGGAACTTTTGTGAGAAATTTCTTCAGAATTAAAAAAGTGTAAGTAGACTTAGCACCTCACTGATTTCCTCTGGCATGGCAAACATGAAATTATCCAAAAGTTTCTGGACACCATCAGGTCCTTCTCATTAATCTCATCAAAAGAATTTTAGAAGTTTCATTATGATGAGTGTAGACCTGCTATAGAGAACATATGTCAGAGAAAAAGGGGTCCTTGTTCCTGAAATAGTCTTCTGAAAATCTGAAAATTACTGGAGATGACAAATGAAAACTCTCTTTTGTGTGAATGTCTGTGAGAGTTATTGAGGTTTGGAGGTGGATTAGGCTGCAAATTAAATTAATCTGATTCAGGCCAGGGTACAATGCATTGCTGAAGGAGATTGTTAATGCTGCCTTCTTTGACCACAGTTGACAGTTGTTTTCAGGAAAGCACTGTTGAGTCATCAATTTGTACAGGTAAATATAAATATAAATATACTTATTTTCTATATTTATTTAACTATATAAATATATGCATATTGTGTGTACATAAATAAAATACAAAGTATGCATATATTTATATACTTACATAAATACATAAAATGTTTTAAGGAACCTAAAATGTGGACTAAAGCCTATAGTCAATCTGAAATGAATAATTAAATAAATCATATTAACTGAGCTCTGCTACAGCAGATTCTCTTTTCCTTAGTTGTCAGTATTTCACTTACTCTGCTAGGAAAGGGAGGATTTTGAATTTCATTGTCTGTCCTGGTTTCAGCTGGGATAGAGTTAATTTTCTTCCTAGTAGCTGGCGTAGTGCTGTGGTTTGGATTTAGTATGAGAATAATGCTGATAACACACTGATGTTTTAGTTGTTGCTAAGTAGTGCTTACACCAGTCAAGGACTTCTTCAGCTTCCCATGCCCTGCCAGCGAGAAGCTGGGAGGAGCATAGCCAGGATCGTTGACCCAAACTGGCCAAAGGCTATTCCATATCATATGACATCATGCTCAGTATATAAGCTGGGGAGAGCTGGCCGGGGGGGGCAGCGATCGCTGCTCAGGGGCTGGCTGGGCATTGGTCAGCGGGTGGTGAGCAATTGCATCATGCATCACTTGCTTTGTTTATTATTATTATTATTATTATTATTATTATTATTATTACTACTACTACTACTACTACTACTATTTTACTTTATTTTATTTCAATTATTAAACTGTTCTTATCTCAACCCACGAGTTTTCTCACTTTTACTCTTCCAATTCTCTTCCCCATCCCACCAGGGCAGGAGGAGTGAGCAAGCAGCTGTGTGGTGCTTAGTTGCTGGTTAGGATTAAACCACGACATAAAGTTTCTTTAGGGTCTGTCTTTGCTTTTTGTAAAAAGTGTACCAAATTAATTTTGGAGACTGTCGTTGCTCCAGCAGACTGCAAGCGAGGCCTGTGATTAAAGGCTTGCTCTACTAAAGCCAAGGTCATTGGCAAACAGCACCAGAAAACTTGAGGGAGTGGCAAAAATATGATGGCCTGATATCACAGACAAGAAATATAGAAGCAAAAGTGTCATGAGGAAGTGTATGTTTCTAGGAGCATCTTGTGCTTCACTGAAATGAAAATAATAAGCAAATAGAACCCTAGCAGTTCAATACACTTCTGCTGCTTATTGTTTCATGTCTCATTTTGTATTCTGAGTCTTCAGGAAGGCTTCAGCAGTGCAGATACTCACTTCTTGGCATTCTGTTAGTGGCAGAGAGTTTTATTCAATGAGCTGTATAGGAGTTCACTCAAAAGACGCAGTGAATTAGCACAGCTTTCTGGTTGCCCTTTGCACACGCTCTAAAATAAAAAAATAGGATGTCCTGACAGAAGTTCCAAGAAATCATGCAGTTTGATTTAAGTGTCAATAAAATTGAATATTGCTTATGACCTCTGACTTTTAAGCTTTTAGGGTGCACTTAAGTCATCCCCTTTGATCACAGTTAAAAAACAGTTGGTCCTTTCCTACACCCTGAAGGATCCATGATCCTCTGAGAGGGGGGACTGTGGCATGTGGTGCCCTGGATAGCCGTGATCTGAACTGGTGATGCAGATGCTTCCCATCTAGATTCCAGGAGCTCAGCTTTAAGAAAAACAGCAAATAATGCTGCTTCCACAGACTGGAAGTGCCTAGCAGTAGGGCTCATGATTTTTGAAGCTTTTACTCTTCAGCTCACTTTCTTGTAACAAGCCAAACTTCTTATTGTAATCTCATGTCCCTGGGAATGGAGGCTTTAACAAAAATGCTGAACATAACCAGACTTGCCATAAAACAACAAGACTTGGCAATATAGTGAGCAATTGCATTCCTTCGAGCAAGCAAAGCAGAGAACACAACAGCAGTTGCTTAAACTGGCCTATTAATCTTTAAAAGTGTTCCTGGATGCAGGTAGGAACATTCTGGTTACTCTCAAAAGAGGGAATTATTTTTCTTGTCAGAAATTTTAACATTCAAGTGAGTTTTCAAAAGTCTTTTTATGGTGCTTTTTAATGTCATTGGAGTCTGGTACAGACCCTTAAATTTAGGACCCGCTCTCTCATGCATTCATCTCCAGCATAGTATTTGTCTCCTTATATAGCAAGGGAGGTTATGGTATTCTTATAGTGCAGACAGAGAGACAGAGCACAGGACCCAGCAGAAATGAAGGAAATTATTAAAATTAACTGTACTATTATTGTGACATTGTATTTTTAATCATGCCTTTATCCCCATGCTTTGTCTTTGTTCACAACCACTGTGCACAAAATACAGTTATTTGGATAATAACGAAGTTGAATCCTGTTTTGGCTAGAGGCTACGTTGCATCTGTTCCTCATACTGGATTATGTGGGCTTTTGGTACAAACTGTGTCTCCTATTTGCATACATTTCCTAGTAATGTTAGGACTACCACCCCAAGAAAGGGTCGGTTTTGCAGGGTTTGTCACATTAGGGTGTCCGTGGTACAAAAGTCAGAGAACTACAGAAGTACGAACAGTTTTAGCATGATCAAGACAGGCCAGACCTGTCCATTTTATGTGTAGAAATCCAGTCCCCATCAACATTGCAAGAATCTTCTCAATAGGTACACACTTTCTTGATGAATGTGTTTGTCGAATGCTTAGAGGCTGTATACAGTGGTGAGGTACTCAGGCACATGAGTCTGATCCCTTCTGCTTTGGGTATGAATAAATAAAATATTGCAAAAGAGTGTGGGAAGAGCTTTCTACAGCTGTTTGAGGCAGTTTGTCTTTGAGGGAAGGTATGTTGGTGACAAATTTTAATTTTGTGATATTTCAAGTCTATGCATAACTCCATTAGGGATCTCAGCAATTTTGTTTGAAAACAACAGCAAAAAAAAAGATAGGTTAAAATATTCTTGCTGAGACTCAAAATTGCTTTACTTTATAAACTCCTTTTTCAAATGTTCATAGTTTTATGAACCTTTTGAACAGAATCTTTTATGGCCCATAATTGGAACTTTTTCACTTTTTTTTTTATACCAAGACTTTTTCAAGCCTTCTTTTATCTTTCTTGGCTCTCTGCCCTGAGAAGTTTTCCTACAGCATTTGTGATGGTGGCTATACATGGCCTGCCAATGATGTTTCCAGTTCTTCACTATTACAGTTAGGTTTTGGTTTTGTCTTGATTCTTTGTTTCAGTCAAAATCAGATATGGCTTGAGTGAGGGACACACCAACCTGCACAAACCCTTGACTTTGCACAAACCCTTGTCCTGTTCTCAGTCTTCCAAACTGAAAGCAGTGCTCACAGTTTGCCATCACTCCAAACCTATGTTGTCTCATACCTCTGCATCATCAGAGGGAATAGGTGAGAGCAATTTTCAGACTAAGTGATCAGCTTAATCACATGTCAAGGACTCCATTGGAACACAACAGCTTTTCTGGGTAGTTGTGACTTCTTTGTGCTCATGTTGAACTTCCTATGACAAGTGATGAGTAAGGCTCATATTGATCCAATCACCTGTCTCATGCCATTTTTTCCTTTGGCCTTGGAGCTTATTTCTGCCATACTGTTTCCTCTCTGGACTGTTTCTCAGACAGAGAGACTACCACAAAAGGGAGGTAGACCAAGGAAAAGGCATAAGCCGTGGAGATGGGATTTGAGCATGGATCTGAGTATTGCCAAAGGTCAGAGTTCATCTTTAGGGGCAACAAGTTTCAGAAAACAGACCCTTGCAGGTTCTTATGACTTGTTCTTGTGACTAATACTAACAGTGCATGAAGAAGACAGCAGTATGCTTCTCTTGTTGACTTCTTCCCTTCTGTCTTTCTAAAGACATTCCACTTTGCTAATAAGTTCGGTAAATCTAATTTTAAAATTGCCTGGTTTGCAAGGCAAGAAACAGATCCCTGAGCATGTGGCAAATTAAACACACAGAGGAACTATTTTTATCATTTGGGTAGATCATCTGCCTGTTTTTCAAATAAATTTCTAAAAGTTCTTTTGTTCACTTTTAAAAAATAAAATAAAATCTGACAACACTCTCTGTAGCCCAAGGAGTAAAAGAAGTGAAAGAAGGAGAAGACAGTACTCATACATCTATTTTTTGGGGGTGGAGGCGGGCAACGGGTGGCATGTAGTCAAATGGTTAACAAGTGTTGCAGTGTGGATTGATTGGGAAGAAAACAGATTAAATCAGTGTAACTTTCTAACAGTAGTTGTGCTTAATACGGAAATCCTTTTCTGTAGTCATGGTCCGATGTCATGGTTACAGAATTTGCTCAGTCTGTGAACCTCTAAGCTCAGTGAATGAGAACCATGAACTTCTAACCTTACCTCCCAAAATGGCTTTGCCTTTTTACCTCTCTTAACAACTCTCAGCCTATGATGCTGGGGTTGGTCCATGGTCTATGACTGAAGATCTTGATATTGTGAATTTTCTCTTTCAGTACTAATTAATTTATGTGTATCACATGGTCCCTCTGGTCTAGTGTGCATTGCGTTTGCTACCACAAAGAGATGAATTTGCTAGGTCCAGCCTATCAGCCAGTTCAGACAGCTGAATAGTCGCAATAGAGTCAACCTATAAGCTTCAATTTAAGAACCCTCTTCATGTAATCTCTTCATCAGAGTGCTCAAGATGAGGACGAGATATTGACTATTATATTTTCAGCAGCCACCTCAACCTAGAGAGCTTGCCTGGAAGCAGGATGGTTCATTGTTCCATCGCATTAGCAGGAATGTCACAATTATTGAGTGGGCTACCTTCGATCTCTAGCTCATAGGGCAGGTAAAAGCCATCTGTGTAACACTGAAGCAAGAGTTCAAATTAAAAGCAAACAGAAAAAAAATTGAGTCAATAGTCAATATTAAAAAATTATCATCCCAATCAAGACAGTATGGGAGCTAGTGGCACAAGTTTCTCTATTTGCCAATGGACTTCTTCAGTATTATCCCAGGTCTTCAAAACCAATTTTTTCAGCAGTAGTGAGAGGAGATGGAGTGTAACTGGTCACACACAGAGCAAGCTGGCATCAGAGCCTGTGGTTTCAGGAGATAACAGGGTGGAAAACTAAGGTTATGCTGCCAATGGGGGTCTTTGGTTAATAGCTAATGCTCATGTTTCAAAGTACATCTACAATTAGAGCAGGTTTGGTTAATGCTGGTACACTTCATTTGTATCTAATGAGGATTAATGTCTCCTTGAAATCAGATACTAAGGAATGTGCATGTCTCTTGTCCATGCCAACACCACTGAATCTTAACTACAAGCTTAATTGGGTGTAGGGAATTACAAGGAAATGTACTGTTTTTTTCCTAGCATTATGCATATTATCTTTTATTACCTATTGACCAGGTGTTTATTTGAAAATCTTTTCTCCTCACTGTCAAAAACAGAAACTGGGTAGCAAGTCGTAACTAGAGCATCCTTGTTACTTTTAGGAAATGGGATGGGAATGCTTATTATCTCAACCTAATTAAAGCTCATTTATAATAAACATTATAGTGTGTATAAATATCATAAAAAGTGTTAGGAAGGGCTAGGTACCACACAAGCAACAATAAAGTCAAGATCTCTAACATTATGCTTTGCCAGGCCTTTGTGCTGTTGCACCTTCCTGTGAAATTTCAAGTGTTGACTGCTGTGTCGTGGCGGAAAAAGTGCTTCTCCCCCATCCCACTCAACACGCTGTCTTTCTTACCATTTTCCTAAGAGTATATTTTTCAGATACTAACAAGGAATGAAAGAAATATAAAATAGCATGTCATAAAGCAGAGAAATACTGTGAAAAAAAATGTTTCTGCAATGCGTAATCATCATGTCACAGCATTGTATTTGTTTGTTATACAAGGCAATCTTGGTGTGTTGGTTTTTTTCCTGGAGTTTTAGTGTCTTTTTTTCATTATATCTGGTGATTTTAGTTAGTCTTCATTTCTCATTAATTTTTTTGTGTTATTGTTATAGGCACTGTACATAAAGTATAGACAAATAAATGAAAGCAACATCATCCTTATTTTTGCTCTTTAGCTTTAAAATAAACTGTGTCATGGTATTATCTGTTAAAATTATCTAGATTCACCACCTAAAAATAGAATCATAAAATCACAGAATGGTTTGGGACCTTCAAAGATCATCCAGACCAGCCTCCCTGCCATGGGCAGGGACATCTTTCACTAGATCAGGATGCTCAAAGCCCTGCCCAATAGAAAATGTCCACTTGAAACCAAATGTAGAATTTAAGCAGATATAATGAAATTAAACATTATCTCCAAGCACTTAGGAAACAGTATTATGGGGACTTAAAGGGATTACACCTCGCCTAAAAGAAAGTACCTGCCATAGCAATGATTTCCAATAATGATCAAAATTAATCCTTGGGCTGACAGCCGACACAAATCCTATACGTAGTTTAAAAGCTTAAAAAGCCATAGACAGTTAAGTGGGACTTCACATCAGTAGAAGTGTGATTATTGGTCTGATCCTATGCTCAGGAGCAAACTTCTTACCACAGACTGGAGTATTGCTTCAGTGCTGACTGAAAAAGGGAGGAGTAGGACATAGGATTACCCTTCCCTGTGTCACTTCCATAAGTCCTACATAATTTTCCTGGAAGCCCTATTATCTGTGTTATGCCCACTCTTCAGTTATGGCATCTGTCTGAGGGGTTACCAGCTGAGGAAGTATAGTTCACCTGCTGATGTATGGAATTAAGATCAAGATATACGTTATTAGTTTGAAGCTCAGAAGACAGCAATTTTCTATCCCTGATTGAAATTTCAATTGTTAAATGAATTCCAAAGAGACTACTTAATGTCTCTTGTACAGAGCCTGAAATGGAGTCTCTTGCTATAAAGCAGCAGCATTCTTCTATAAGAAATAGGCAGTTTACATTACATCACCTGCTGAAGATTAAGCATTTTATGGGCATTTGGAAAACCGTACATGATCTATTGAAAAACTTCAAGTATCTGCTTGTACTCTCTGAAAGAATTCTTACCTTTTATTAAACATACAACTGAGAACAAGCCACTTGGGCAGCAGCTTTTCCACCATGCACAGGGTTTCCAAGCTCTGAGTTCACAAATACTGAAACACTCTCAGAAGTTCACTGATATTTAAAACCTGTGCACCCAGGAGAAGAGATTTTGAATTTTCTAAACTTCTGTAAATGACAATAAAGATACAGGTTAATTTTTTAATGCCTGGCACATTCGACTCACTTTATGGATTAAGAATCTCCAAGAAGTTAGAGAGGAGTGTGCTTCAGATGCTGAAAAAAAAGAATTGATTTTTGTCAGGCTTTCTTTTATTGATTGGCAGCTTAACATTTATCAGCTCAAACAGCTTACGGCTGCCATTTTGTGAAGTGATATTTTAGAGGTCAAGCTAATGCACCAGGTGGTTTTGTTTGCATTTCTAAAACTGATCGTTGCTCGGCCATAATTATCTGCTTTTACCTGCTTTGAGGACTCAGGATGTAATACGCATAGTGAAAAGTAATTATGAAAAGCTCTTCTCCCAGCCTTTATCTGTAATTTCTGAATAATTTTTTTTTAAAAAAAGCAGCAAGTGCTATGATAACATCTCTTTTGTTTTCAATCAAAGAATTTTAACTATAATATTGCTATTTCCTTCTCTCACAGAATCACCAGCAGCCTTGAAATACAGACATGACCATCTCCTTAAGCATCTCCAAACATGACCATCAAGTCAAGCAGTTTTTTTTAATCACCCCAAGAACCAAACATAACAGTATTCCAAAAATTAAAGATTTTCTTTATAAAAGGTGTTTGTACTGACCACATGTGAACATTTTAAATGTGTTGGCAACATTTATCAAGCTGTTTCCCTATGCAAATTCACCGTTTTTCTTTGCCATTGGCTGTGAACTAGCCAAGCACAAACACTGAAACAGGGCATAACAATCAAAGCTTAAAGACAAAAAAAAAAGGAGGAAAAAAAACCTCAAGAGTGAAGAAAGTACTCCAACGCCACAGACATCACAATTTATTCCCACAACTGTGATAACAAAGCGTTATCACAATATTTGATACACACTAACCCACATGGCAAATCCATATTCCTACTTAACAAAGAGTTACTGAAATAGATAAGAGTGAATATGTGTATGCTGCTTGACAAATGGCATTTCTTACAGTTGACAGTTGTTAAAAGCACTTGATAACACCGTGCAATCTCTGGCATTGTTGTATGGAGAAAGCCTCGGCTGTTTCCTATGACTATGTATTTATAATTATATTTTCATTAAACTGAATTGTGTGTCAGCTTCTGATTTCACAAGTCATTTTCAAATCGCAGCTGAAAATTTTTTAAACCAGTGTCAAGGAATGACATGCAAAGTCAAAAGACAAATGCCTCATCAACTGCAAATAATGCCCCAGCAAGTCTGCATTTTGAGGGTAAAGAAGTTACGGAGAGCACAGCAACAAATCACAAAGGCAGATTTCTTACTGCTAACTAGCAGTAACAGAGACTGGCAGGATGTAATTCACCTGTTAATTTTCAGGTATGGCCAGAAAAAAGGCAATTAACAGAGGAAAACAACAAGAGGACTCCTTCTGTAACTGGAATCTGCACCAAATGTCCCTTTGGTCAGGGTGAAAGTAAACGGCTGCAGACAGACTGACATGACAGATTTTCAGAGTGGGATGCAAAGGGCGAATCAGTATTACAGCAGCCGTGACAAACTGGCATGTATGGGAACGGGGGCATTTTTTGGGCATACAGCTGACAATTTTGCACGCATTTTTTACAAATGCCTTGGAGTTGATATAGGGAAACATGAAAACCTAAATCTGAATTAATTATTTAAAGTATCAATATAACTAATCTCACATTTATCTCCAATGAGGAGGTTGATTTTTGGCATTTAAATGGCATCCATTCAACTTCAGTGTATTTTACTCGAGCGTGACCTAAAGACCTAAATCTGTTGTTAATTCAGGTTAATTTTCCTGATTGTACTTCATAGATAAGCTGTTAGAAAATCTTCAGAGTTAGTATGTTTGCCACTTCCAGTGCTCCAAGTACAAGTAGGATAATGTTAACTAAAATGCACAGACATTATACGTACTGTGTGGGCTACGATACAGCCAGTATGTGTTACGGTAGGTTTAAGGCCTGATCAGACAAGCTGCGGTTGAGGCTGAAGATAATTTGAGTGAAGTGAAGTTATTGTGTGTATTTTAAATCCAGATTAGTTCACAGAAGCAGGTTTCTTAGCTAAACTGAGTTGATGGTAATCTGGATGGGTGTAGAGGGGAGAAAAGAGAGCAGGGTGTTTGGCTGGAGACAAACTTTCATTTGAATCTTTGGCAGCTGAAACAGTGCCTGGTTGCGATCCTACTTAAAATAATATTTATAATTTATAGTTATTACTTTAAATAAAAATAGTAGAAGTTTGTTTTAGATTATCTCCAATACCATGGGGTAAAACTCTCTCTGTTGCCTGTTAAAAATTAATTCTTAAGTAACATTCTAATCAAGTAACAACAAAATTGTTTTTCAGGCTGTAAATCCATGGAGACATAGGATATGCACTGTGTTTTGTACAGTACCTGGTTCTTCTGCCAAACAGAAGCTCCTATGCACAATTACAAAATAAACGATAAATATATGCAATTTCTTCTCTCCCCTTTAATGGCCTACTTCCATGTTAAAATTACTGGGGTGAGCTGGAAGGCAAGTTATTTATCTCATTTTCCTTAAAATAATTGAAAGCATCTTTTATTTCCTTTGTTTTATCTTAAATAACACAAAGTTAGAGGTTTTCACACTTTTTCCCTCCCTGTCTCCTAGGAAACCGATCTCATGACCTTTAACATCTCAATGCACCGCTCTTGGTGGCGGGAACATGGGCCCGGCTGCATACGAAGGGTGGTGCGTCCTTCTGCCCCTGGCATCCTAGATGATTACTCCTACGTCTCTGTGACAGGCTGCATAATTGATTTCCAGTACCTAGAGGTCATCCACAGCGCTATCCAAATACTCCTCTCCGTAAGTTCCCGTTTCCTTTTGTACTTGGATCCCGGCAGTCCTTTCGCACGAAGCCTGCTGCTGTTGGATGTCTCTGTCCTAAAAGAGGGATGTAGTAGTTGATGGATAGCAGCACAGATTTTTAATTATATTTTGAATTAGAGAATTATATTCACGTTATTAAAATGTGCACTGCTCTTCTCTTTCCTTATATCTTGTAAAGCTCTGTACAGGCGTAGCCCCCATTCTGGCCTTTGCTGGGACAGGTGAAAATTAACTCGAGCTCTTGGCTCTTATTCACTGAGACGTGAACAGGAAAGGAGAGCAGACTTGTCCAGATTAATTTGCCTAAACCTTTCCGAAGTTCACAGTCAATGGCGGTATTTATTCAGCCCTGAATATAAATATATTTTACATGATACATAGGTAAGTTTCTTCCCAAAACGAGATATGGATGTAACACTTGAAAAAGATCAGAGAAGTATTAGGAATTAAAGTACTCATTTATATTTAACCCTATTATTTGTTCTTTCCTGGGACTCCGCATTATCAGAATACTCTACCTCTGTGATCCACATGTCGTAGTTGCAATACCAGTCAAAAACTCCAAGTACAAGAAGTCGTTATAAAAAGTCCGCAGTTCAGGGAAGTGCTGAGGCTGAGCGAGTTGCTCTGGGAGCAGCAGCCCAGTCTTGGCCACAGTCTTTCCTCAATCTGATGGCTGCTTCTGCTAGTGATTAAAAGGTTGTTTGGCATGAGCTGCATGTGATCTCCTAGAAGTGGTAGCTCTTTCTCTATATAGCTGTGTGTAGTACGTAGCAACTGGCCCGCTCCAAGTGGGTGCACATAGGTCTGATGTCTGGGCCTATTCTGAGAACATAAATGCTTGTGGCTCATGGTCCTAACCATGGCCACCAGTGCTTGTCAGACAGTGGGCGAAGAGATGCAGTCTGCAGTCCACACCTACTTGTAAGGTGAGCTGCCTGGTCTGAGCAACCAGAAAGGCTGGATATTCCTAGTCTCTTCAGTATTTCAAGCTGGTTTACTAACTGACTGGTAAATACTGCCACTAGCAAAGCAAAAGGGTTCTATGGGATAAATCTCACTCATTAGTTTAAAATTATTTTCAAATTTTAATTTTTACATTTTTTCAAGATAAGGACATTTCTCTTTTGAAAGAAAAAAAGTCAGTGCATGTGGTTACATCTGTCATCCTGTCCAACTGTCTAGAATGAACTAGTCTAAAAGTTCAAGATAATTTCTCTGCATTACTAAATGCCTTTTGTAAGATGTCAAGCGTTTTTTACTTAGCACTGCTTTTAATCAAAATTTAGTAAACTTGTATCTTGCAGCAGTGATTAATGAACTTCCACTTGAAAATCCAGGTCTGAATTCGTGCACTTGATTAGTGCACCAGTGACATCGCATGCAGCTACACAAGCCATGTGTCTGCTCCTGGCCTATCAGCTTCTCAGGCACCAGTGTCATCACAAGCACCTACACAAGCCTTCTTCTGAGTGTCGTTCAGTCAGACAGCAAAGACTGAGTCAGGACCTTTTCCAGTGAAGATAAAATCACTTCTCTTGAGGTCCAGCCCCGTGTATGTCAACATACATGGTAATGTTCCTGTGAAACAGGCCTTGCAGAAGAATTGTGCACACTGCATCTGCAAAGCTTAACTGAATGCATCTTTGTCACTCTTATGCGGGCCTGATACTCAAAGCAGGTTGCTTCTCCCATGAGCTCTTCATTTGCAGCAAATTCCCCTCGCGATGCAGTGTTGTTCACTCTGCTTCAGTGAGCTGTACAAGGGAAACTGAAGTGTGGTTGGTTTAAAAGGAGAAAACCAGAAATATTTCCAATACTTCCTCACTTCTATAAGAAAAAATGTACCGTGTCAGAAATTTTTCTGGAATTTTAGTGATTAGAAAAAAATTTAGAGTTCAGTGGAAATACGGCTCATTGTTGAAATCGGGAACTGTTTTCTTCTGCACTTACTACTGCAGTATGGTTCTGGTCAAAATCTACCAAATGACAGGAACACAAATATTAATATTAGAATAATAGAAGAAAAACATCTAATATATGCAAACTAAACAAAAAATGAAAATTGAAAAGTATAAAAATTATGTAGTAATTATAAAGCATAAGATGTAACAGGCATTCCCTTTCTTGTGGAATGAGCGATTGCCTGAAACAATCATAAATAAATTCTGGATACAATTCATTGCAAGTTCAAAATGTGCCAGGAACTTATAGGGCTTGACTGTGAATTAAATAGTTGCCAGTTTCAGATACTGCTTTTGACTGATATACACAATGTTAAAATTAAAATCCCATACACAAAGTAAGGTTTTCCTCCAGTCTTATTATCTTGCTATCCCATCTGTGATGTGTTATGATTAGCATACCATGAGTCTGCACTTCAGTTTCTGTTCTGAATTGTAATTTAGGCTTGTTTAATTTACTGTCACACAGGATAGAAGTCACCACCTCATCAGACTTATTGCAGTTTCCTCCCATTTTCTGAGTACTGTTAACCTGAGGAAGTTCCCATTCAGTTTGGATGCATAATTGCTTTTTAATTGGGGTACCAATTTCAATTGTTAGTTAAAAGGTCATTTAGGTTGTCTTTTTACAGTACTAAAGAATTGTAGATCAGAAGATCCTTCTTTTTTTCTTTTCCTAGTGGCTAGTCCTAAAAGTAGGCTATTCCTTTTTGGACCTTACAACCTACTTAATTTTCATAACATTTTTATGTAGCAGTAGTAGTGTAACAAACCATTTTACAGTATAACAAAAACTTTATTGGCATAACAAATCGTTTTATCATGCTAACCCTTGTCCAAATGACTGGGAAGGTGAGCACTGCCATTTGATAGGGAGTTAGAGCCTCTGTAAGAAGAAATCCCTCCAGGGGTCAATATTGGATACCTGTCGAGATATATAACTCACTAGTAGCAGTTCTCCATTTTTGAAAGGTGACTTTTTATTGAAATCTTTTCTTCTAAATGGTATAAAAAATTTTCTATGCACAGAATGCTGCAGCTGTGACTACATTAGACCCTGCTTCAGGGAATAGGCTTGACAGTCATTTATTTAATTCTAACATAGTAAGGCTCTTTTTGTATTTGCTTTATAGCTGTTTCTAAAAAAAAGCATCTTTTATTGGTGAAACAGTAACTTTGTATCTCATCCTGATTCTGGGTGGCTATTGAAGTGATTGGGAGTTGAAGGTGTTAAGCATTTCTTTAAATTGCGGGAAAATCAAGAGAAATACGTGAGAGTGGGATGCAATTAATAGTAAAGAAGAAATATATTTAAATTGTGTGTTTAAAATCTACATTTATTTGATGTATAAGGCACAGTGCATATTATTTTGATGAATAAATCCTTCCACACAACACCTTCAGTTTTAAAATGCAAGGCAGATCAATTTTACTGAAACCTGCATTTTTAAAGAACAAATGGATATTACAGTCAAAATGGTGACAGCTTGGCAACTTTGAGCAAGGCCCTTCATGCAGTCTTTTTTGTTATTTGGAAATAGATAATGCACACTAAGAATGTCAGGTAGACACCGGTTTTAATAGTCTGAGATTTAAAAAGTTCTCCAAATGATTGCAGAGAATTTTGTATTAGACCCTGAGCCTAATATCATAGTAAGCTTGTCCACCTCTATGCTGTGAAGCAGAAACCCCACAAGCTAGGGTTCACCAAGGTAGCTCTGGAATTAGCAGCCGTATAACTTCATCAGTGATGAAAAAGTGAAATTAATGGGCTTTGGCAGAGCGACAGGCTGACAGACTGCTTCTGGGGACGGGAGCTACTACCTTCTCACAACACTGTGTTGCACAAGGTGAGGTTAACTTTCCATCTGGGTCTCATCACATTACTCTTCACTGTATAGAAGAGCCATACCTAAAATCTAGAACTCTGAAGGAGGCGGGGGGGGGGGAAGAAAGAAAAAACCCTAAACCTAAAAACACACAAAACATTCAAGCAGTCTGGCACGTTGATGCTGACTGAATGCAAGATATTTTGAAGAAAAGTGCTGGTTTACTTAGCAGAAGTCCATCTGTTGCCTCTCATAAGTGTCAGTTAGTATAACCTCTGGGTGACTGCTGGACCTACAGATGAGGAACACTCACAAAACAAACACTCCTGGAGAGTCACCTGGTTTTCACTACAGTATAAAGCCAGGCAAAGATGTGATATAGAGAGATTAAGAGTATTGAATCTTTTCCATAGTGAAGTTAAAAGCAGTGAACATACCTGCCTAAAGTAAAGTCAGGCACTAGTTGGTGGGGAATAACTTATCAGTAATACGACCAAGCACAAAGCATAGCCAGAAAAATATATTACTTTCTACAGAATATAATGAAGTTACAATATCACAAGTATAAGAAAAAGCACCCCTGGCAGCCAAACTGGGAGTTGGATACTGTGGTCACTGTGAGTCTGAACAATCCTCCTTGCAAGATGGACAGACTACACCAGTACACGTAAATTAAGCGTGCCAAGGGCACTGGGTACTGAGGCCAGCTGGCTCAGAACAGCTCACATCTCTGCTGATGGTCTCAGCCTCCAAAACAGGCTGGTGTGCTCAAGCCACTCAGCAGGAAAAATCCCTGGACTGTTCTGACCAAAACTATGCCTGGGAACTGTTTGGGGAGAGTGGTAGCTGGAGCAAGCCAACGCACGGCCATGTAGTGGCGTGGGTGATGGCGTGCCAGTGCCAGGAACGCTCCCAGGCATGCAGGAATTCCTTCTTATTGATGCAGCTGTAGTGGGCAAATGTCCAGCCACAATTCGTTCCTCAGAGTGGACCGAGGCAGGAGCTGGCAGGAAGTAGTTAGATGGTCTATTTACCTAGAGGGGTGTAGAAGAACATTTTATTTTTTAAATCTCTGCCAGAGAAACTTATCCCCTACCTTTTTGACATGGTAGAGAAAGGTATGTTTTCACGTGACATTCTAGTGGTTACAGTGACATTTATGACATTTATAGAGATGGTGTTGGATTTCCATTCAGGGGCATTCTGTCCTATTAAGCTCTTCTACCATGAATTATGATATTTGGTAGACTTAGATGCTTTTTTTAATCAGAGTAAAATATAATTTAATTAAAACCCATGTTTAACACAACAGACATTAAAATGGAGGTTATGAGTCTCATGTAAATAATTAATCAAGGGAAACATTGTGACTGTTGAGCTATAGAGGGACTAAGATCAGGAGCAGTGCTGGAGTGGCTTAATGAAGTTCAGATCATTGACCAAGCTTTTACTACTGAGCCATAAGTTTGAATCCTTTTTGGGTTAATTTGTATGGCTGTTCCTCTATCCCTGATGTTAAGATTGCCTTCTCTACGCCATTTCAAAAGCTCCAGGAGCTGCTCCGAAAGAGGTTGCAAAGCAGCTTTTGGCCCTCCCTTCAGGCAGCCAGAGCTGCAGTTTGGTTCGTATTCATTTAAATGTAACAAAAGGGCTAATGATATCAGTATATAATGTGGTTCCTCCAGGGCATTGCAGCAGCCCCTTTTTTCCCATTAGTTATGGCCCTGTTATTTTTATAATTGGACAGAAAAGGATGCTATGGAGCACATCATGTATGTTTTTCTCCAAAGGAAATCCCTGTAGGGGGTGACACCAGTGCTCAGCCAGGCTCCTTGCTCTCTTTCCATTTCCTCAAGTGACGTGTGATTGATTAAGGGAGCCAGTCAACATCAGCATGTGATAGAAATCATGAGGTAATTTAGTGTTAAGGGCTACAGGAATGGTACATGAGTAAAATACTGTTGTCCTGAAGGTATTACATCTTTTCTTGAATTTTTGCTTGCAACTTTTTCACCTTTTTTGTTTAGGAACAGTTAACATGTCTTCTTTTCCATAATAACCAATTGCACAAGTGGCATGGAAAATTAATTTTGTATTGACTGCAGAGCTGAACTTCAGCATTACTCCAAAAGAGAGTATGAAAGATATGTCTATTCATCATCATCATCATCATCATCATCATCACAACAACAATAGCCAGAACACTTGTCTCTCTGTCATGTGAATAGTCAGTTAAGGTGGGCTGTTGGCTTCTCACAGATTCATTAGTAATTTTAGAGTGATCACCAGATTATTGAAAATCAGAAGAACTTTTTCCAGCCTGAGCAATGTTATAGAGGAGTTGTTGGTCTCTGGAACAGACTGCAGAGAGGCTACAGAGGCTTGTGCAAACCTATGGCTTTTGATGTTACTCCCAATGTCTTGTAGCAGTAGTCTCCTTATATTTTTATCATAATCTATGCCTTGTGCAATTCCTGCAATGTTTATAGTGTTGGATCAGGGATGCACACAGCCCATTTCATGTTTGCCAATATCAAGCCTTCAGTGTTAAAAAAATATAACCAAGAGAAACAAAATCAGTGAGAGACTGTATCTGCACCTACATTCTAGAAATGGCCTTGTACTTTCTCGTTAGATTTAGTTAGACCTCATTACTCATAGTACTGTGTAGGTAGTAAAACACATGAGTATATATGTCTAATTACCGGTCTGAGTCAATAAAGCAACTACATGAGACAGAATCAAGAAAAATCTGTAGTTTTTCCATCTCGGTTGTCCTTTCCGAGGACATCTGCTTTTTGAAGCAGCTCATTTAAAAGGAACTGAAACTACTGATATTATAGTTATTTGCATGCTCATTTATTCATTAACAGTTATGATATGGATTTGTGAAAAAGAGTTAGGCAACTGCTGCAGCAGAGCTGCTAAAGGTGAGGGGATAAGGGACTGCAATTTAAGCACTAACAATATAGTAGTGCCTTCACCTTGTCAACTAATCAGTATGAGAACTAAATTGTTCTAGACATTTTGCAGTACTTGATACAGATTTATTTTCCATTTTACATGAAAATTACTATGGCATTTTTTCAGTATTGTACAAAAATTTCAATGAAATTGTGGGCAGGTATTATGAAATATTTTTATTTACATGAAAAATATTTGGAGTAAAAATAAAAGTCAGTTGCTTATTTTAATTTTTTTGGAGTTCATTAATATTTCAATAAAAATGATGCAGAAACACTGGAGATTTGGAAAATATCAATTTTTGTCCCCTTCACCTTTTGCCCAAAATTACCTTCCCCATGGCAGAAGCAGTGTAATAAGACTATATGTTTGCAACTTAGTTACTGTAATTCTCGGTTAGATACTTTCATTCACATCCATTTCCAGTATTGTCAAGTTAACCTGAGCTGACACTGAACAGGGAACTGCAGCGGCCCGGTGCACAGTAAACTTGGTGGTCACTGATTCCAATATAACGCAGCATCTCTGCAAATAAGCAGGAGAGGCGGTGGAAGAGGTAAAGACATATTAAAGTGCCTCGGCAAACTTGTATTCCTACATGCTATCTTTAGAGCTGAGCAGAATGCTGAATTTATGTTACACTAGGAATTTGGAAATGATAAGAGAAAGTGCTGTTCTGCACTGGAACAAAGATTAGCAATTTAAATGTTTTTTTTAGAGAATGAGGAAATCCAACATTCTTCATTTAGAAAAAATGAAGCAGTATTTCCTTTGTACTTTAGGGATATTTTATTCACTATATTGTCTGAAACCGTGAATTGTTTGATGGGCTACTGGGACACCAGAGATCCTGGAAATTCCTGTTTAAGCTTGAGCACGGTGCTCCCATGGATATTTGTCTTCATGCCTCTCAGGACACTCTCGAGCTTTCAGCAACCTCTGTGGCAATCAGTGCATGATAGTTTCCTTGGGAGGTGGAATCAAATTCATACCTTTCTGCCAAGCTGCAATTCAATGCAAACAGCTCTGCTCCATCTCCAGCAGTGCGCTGCTTCAGGTCTGCTCCGGTCACAAAGTTGTTAAACCAACCAAGGAAATGAACTCCTTCTCTGGGCTAAGCATTGCATGGTGATTGACAGCTCTGGCTGAACAGGCTTGACTTTTTTGGGGTTTTTTAATTCCAGAAAATTCAATTCTAATTGTTTTTTACATGCGGACGTGCTTTTAAATAATAAAAAGATATTTTACTGAGAGGGTCTGACTCCTTAGCCTATGTCTGCACGTTTAGTGTAAAGGACACCAGCAAACCAGAGGCAAGCCTCATGCTACAGTCTCACTGATCCTGTGCTCCCTCATACTCATCAGGCTGATCCCTTCTGCATATCCTAGTTGATAGCCATGTGACCAGACTTTCTTATATGGGGGGAAAATATTCACTGATTAAAACCCATCTCTGTGTGAACTTCCACTGACAGGACATTTTTCTTTTAATCATGTACTGAATTCACAGCCTAGCTCTTCCATTAAAATTTGTTGCCTGAATGTGACCTGACTGCAGAAAGAATTCTTCTTTTCTCTCGACTACGGTCCCTGATGATTTGCAACGCTCTCTGTTTTGTCCTAGGGAAATAAGAGAAGACAGAGCAGGGATTTCACTAAACAAGCAGTGAAACAGCTCATACTCCTCAAGCTTTGAGGGAATGATTTTGTTTTCACCAAGGAAGAAAGTCAATGTGCATATATGCTCCGCTCAAAACCACTCACAGAAAGATAGACAAGGTTTTCTGAGAAAGTATATTTTGATTTAGGAAGATTGCAATCCAGAGTAAGTTTTAAAAGGCATGTGTTCTGTAAACTCTGCCTTCATAAGCTTTTATAGTTAACGCTTCTGGCCCAAATGCTGTAATATATCTGCATATCTTTTGACTGTTCTTTGTTCACTATCTAGTATTGTGGAAACTGTTGAAAAACTTCTTTCAACTGTTTCCTTTATATTTCTGCAAAGCAGAGCAGGGACTCCCAACAGCAGGTGCGAGGTCCAGCACAGGGTGTGCTTCCCCAGCACCCATGTAGGTGACAGGTTTGGAAATGGGGCACAGTGGACTTGTTACAGGGCTGTTCCATACCCTGCTACAAATATCTGCTTGGCTCCTATCAAGCATCCCATGGAAGGTGCTGGGCATGGAAACAGCCCAGTTCATGCAAAATCCTCTGACACAGCATGTGGGGAAAGGCACTGAGCTGCAGTAGTAATGCCAGAGCGGTTCTGCTACTTCAGTGCCTGCCAGAGGAGATAGCTGCCACAACACTTCATTCACAGATTAGGTGTGTGTGTAGCTGCGTGAAGGAAGGAAAGGGGGGATTATAGCCCACGAGACTCATTCGCACAGGTAGCAGAGAGCAGAGTTTGGGTGACACTGCATTATAACAAGAGAAACTGATAAAAAGTTTATACAGGGGTACAGTCAAGATGCATGTTGATAAGTACCTAAGAGGTGATGCTTTACAGTATCACAGTAGTAATTTACGTAGAGTTGCATGATTAATTTGCCTTTTTTTTAGTTTGAATTTGTTTTTTCAGTCAGGCTTGCCTAATGGAGTAAGCACTTTTAATACACTTTTATAGAACAAAAGAAATGAGTCTCATGTCACGGAAAGAAAACTGACAAACACAGGTGAGAGGGATGATGGTTGAGGTTGTGGCTAGGGGTAAGTACATATAAGGATTTTTGTGTTCTTTGAAGGTTCAGAATAGACAGAGATTGAGTGAGATCGATGCTTGAGGCATTTCTTGCTGTGGTTTGATTATGATTTGAACACGTAAGATTGCTAGTGGTCTTGAAAGGGAGACTGATGTGAATTACTTTCAGCTTGTAAGTTTTTGTCTGGTGTCAGTAACTATTCTGAGAGAACAGGATTTTTCTTTTTTTAATTCAAATTCTTCCTTGATATCTTACATATCAAATGTTTTGACACTTTGTATTGCTAACTCAGTACTAAAAAAGATATACAAAGAGATACAGTGAAAAATAAGCCAATTTTAATATGATGCAAAACCCCAGTTCACGCTTAAATATTACAATGATGAGCAAAGATTTTAGTAACAACTTAGCTCTTCTTAGGTTCAAAATACCTTTTCTGTCCACATGGCAGCATTTACAGGCAGAGTTTAATGCTCAGTTCCTTATATCCACGAGACCTAAGAGCGATTTTGAAACCAGCCCCCTAACCTTGTTTCTATCAGCCCAAGACAGAGCAACAGTTCTTGTGTAGGAGAATAGCAACCCAGGATCAATATTAATTGTCTGGGGACAACTTTATGAATGTTTGTTGGCAGTGTTTGCACTTTTTTTTTGTGGAAAGGGGAGATTTTCAATAATATTTGATGGTTGTGGCTTTCTCCATATTTTTGTGGTTTTAATCTTTTTTTTTTTTTGCTAAAACTAGCACAGAACTTTTTCTTTAGTACTTTATTTACTTAAAAGCTTATAAGAACAACAGTCTATGATAGATTAAATTGTTCTATTGCTTTTATCCAAATCTACTACAACTGAAAGTAAAAGATTTATCTGCATACACTACATAGGCGTGGGTATCAGCCAAATTCGTCAGACATTTGAAGCTTCCCCTATGTTCTGGAAGACAGTGAGTTTAGTGTCCGTGTGAGCAGAAGGTGAACCGTCAAAGTGATTCTTGACCAAAACCGAACTATAAAAGAAAAAGAAAAATCTCAGTGCTCTATTTGTTAATTTTAGAGAGTGCTGGAATCCACGTTTAATTCATTTGTGGATGCAAACCATAGCCTTATTTAAATGCATTTCAGTCTTCAGTAATGAAAGTCTCATTATCTGTGCCATCATGTTGTTCACTGGTAGCGTGGACCATATCTGCCTCATGCTACCAAGCTTTAACAAGT
>VYZW01021026.1:0-53705 GCA_013401315.1 Balaeniceps rex | reverse complement strand
ATGGGTCTCTGGGTCCACGCAGGGAAAGAACCAGTTGGGTTGGCTCACCTGCTGCTCTGTGTACAGGATCAGCATTTCCAACACCAAGATGGAACCTACAAATTCTCTGCTGCTCAAAGAAAGCAAACGACATTGAACTTCTCTGAAGTTAGTAATTACCTTTTTTTTTTCTTTTTTTTTTTTCTTTTTTTGCTTTAGCTGGGCTAATTTTTTACATACATACCAGAGCCACGTACACCGTAGCTTTGTAAACAGGTAAAACTGGTATGAAGAGCAGATACAGAGTANGGTGCTGGTTTGCACTAACCTCAGCAGGGAGCTGAGGAATTGGAAATGGTCTCATTTGCCTGGTGGTCGATGGCTGCCACAGGTGTGAAGCCTGAGCAGGATTCTTCTGAATTGCTTGTCAAGAGCAGGGGGTTCTCAAATTTTGAGGAAGACCTCTACTGTAATGCTGGGAAGAGAAATACGTAGAGAGTGAGCCCCATACTCATAGTCATCTTATCTGTTTCTAGCTAGGTCTGAAAATGCCTAGCAGTGTCCCACTGACCAGGTGATGCTGGCAGCCTGAAACCAGCCCAGGATAGCACTGTGCACTGGGATCTAGGTGACAGAGGCAAGAGCTATGCAAATTTGGTACCTGCCAAAGCAGCAAGTACCATCGAGGAAACTAAGATATTAAGAGGAAGCAAAATGAAAGACAAGAAGATTTTTGAGGTAAGAAAGGGGATGGAAAAGAGGATCTTTTAAGGTGTATCAGGTTATAAAGGCTTCACTGTGTTTTAATTACTGCAAGCTAAATTTCTGAGAGCCTGCAGTAGCTTGTTAGACACATACTGTAGTTTTAATTAAGTAATTAGGGAGTTTGATGAGGAAGGCAAGGATTTTAGAATTTAGTGTATTCTGGAGAGTGTATAGGCAAGGGAGTATTTTTCTCAGGTGTCTCTGTATTATATAATGATTAACCTTGAGTGAAATGTTATGGGAAGGACTGAGAGCTTTTATTCATGAGTCACAAGCATAAAACCTGACCCAAAAGCTCTTTGAAAAAACTCTCCGAGAAGAGAACTTTGTCAGTGTGAAGCCTGTAGGACTTAGGTCAAAATGTGCATTCAGGGATATGCTAAGGTTTAGCAGAAGAACATTTATCTCTTGAAAGGACAGACTTAATGAGCAATATCCATAGAAATAAGTAGAACTTCTGTGTTACAATGTGTTGATGAGATAATGCATTTGCTGTTAGGTTTTGTGTGACATTAAGTTTCAGATTGCTCATGGAAAATTCTTGAAAGAAATGAAAATACAGTATGAGAAAATTAAGAACACAGCTATCCTCATAGCTGTTACTTCTCCCATCATTTACTGTGTAAAGTTATGGCCTTCTGAGCATGAAGTCACTGGGATTTTCATGCAAAGGAAAAATACAATCCTATAGGAAAGGATATACCACAGTGTCTCTCTTGAGACAGCTGTTGGATCTGGTTATGGAGATGGGAATCTCAGGGTTCCCAGGTCAGCACCGGTGCAGAATATGCCCATAGAAGTCACAAGGTCATGTTCCCATATTTAAGATGTACGTTTTAAAAAAAATATGTGTAGGTGTGTTACTGCTGCATTGAATCCCTGTATGTCTTTCTCGGAAAGGAACTTTTCTATCCAGCTGGCAAGTTGGGGTTCTGAATGAACATTTCTGTAACCTTCAACTTGAGCAGAAGTGTGGTTTTGATGGTATATATATTCACTGAGGTAGTTTTTTGCTTTGATTATTATTTATCACCATGAACCCATATACCAATAGTCTATTTATTGCTGGAACACTGGACATGTTCTGCTTGGGATATCAAAAAAGAAAACTTAACAAGCATTTCCAGAATCTGCCCATCTCTCCCAAGCAGAGTTCCTAACTGTTGTGATTCAATTACTTGATGAAAAGTACGTCAGGCGAACCTTGTCTCCAGCTCCTTTCCCTTGAGGTATCCATGAATAAAACAGGGTGAATGTGGGTCTATTTTACATAAATGTTAGTTTGCTCTTGGCTTCTTTTTTGGAGAAAACTAACTAGTTGTATCTGAAAAAAAGTCAAAATACAGTTTTGGGGATAGTTCACTCCAAGAACCACTCGTAAAAGCAGCATGGATGACACTGCATCTGATTTGGTTCTGTGTAGCCTACATGGTCCTCCAAGAGTATTGCAGAAGGCTTTACATCCTCCAGCACCCCATGCATTCCCTCACTCAATACCCACATCTACTCTCCACCACCTCCCCAGAGGGCTGTAAAACAGCTTTTAGCTGAAACCTGCTTCTCCCTAACAATTTTTACAGTTTAGGACAACAAGGGCCCAGAGGAGACCCAGTGCAAGTACTACATGACAGGGACAAGGCCAGTCTGCTCTAGAGGCAGGTAGCTCCAAGCAGTGTGGCTCCAACCCTCTACTTGGCCATCAGGGCTCAGCCACACTTAGCAGTATAGATGTAGCTTGTGAGCATGATTCTTGTTGAGGTCCCAAAGTGAGCACTTCACCTCAGACAAGATAGGACTCTGGGATGCTGCTTTACAGAATAATCTTTGTGCAAAAAAATTTTGTCTTTGTCCTTACAAGGTCTTCTTGCAGTTATGAAAACTGCATGGGAGGTGTCAACACTGTTCAGCCAGAAGAGTCCTTCAGCTTTTTGAGGTACAAAGAGAAATTCCATCATGAATAACATAAACTACCTAAAATCTCTTCAACAGCATATCTACTCAAACGTATGAATACTGTATAAACAATATAATCTCTGTGTTGATAGCATGCATTTGGTAGCAATCTAGTTTATTATTAATAAATCAGTATATTTTGCTCAGTGGGGCACAAAGACACATTTAATCTTGAAATATCATCTGCATCATGTTATTTGGTGGCACATTTCACCTCAAAGGTTACTGTATTCACTTCATCTTGAGTCGAAGGTCTAATCCATCAGTTAGTGCCATCTCATTATAGTTCCATCAGGGGCACGTAATGACTATGGATACCTAATACAAGTTTGTAGGTGATTTTAAAATGTGGCTCAACGCACTTGGGAGGCATGAACAGCTCTCTTATATCTGAGAAGACTAAGAAGAAAGAAAGAAGGAAACATGAGCTAAAAAAAAGAAGCAAGCAATTAAAAAGAATAATTCTGTGGCTGCTCGAAGTGAGTATTTTTAAACTACAATTTAAGTAAATTCTTCAATAATTAAATATTTAGAGTTTTTTTATGAATGAATGCATATTTTGTGTTACAAATATGAAATTACATGGTAATTATAATTATGTCTATTTATATCTACCTATATATTACCAATTTTATCTACAGATCTGGTATTATGTATACTATATACACAAACATGCACATGTGGATATAAATGTGTGCATTCTTAAAATGTGTAAATCCATGTGAATTGCCTTTTTTCATCACTAAATACAGCCGGTTCTATTCTGGAATTAATTTTCTATTATAGCTGCACAAAAGGCATTCAGAAAGAACGAGGAATTCACTATCAAGCCAAGGAAAAGGCAGAACGTTATACTGAAATAAGATAGACTACTACAGTCAAAGTACTGCAGAAATGTCAATGTAGTCACAAATAGCCTGGCACAGTCCTTGTTTCTCAGTTTCATTAGAGATTACAATTCTGCAGGAGTAAAATTTATCTCTGTATTGCATATTTTGCCAGTTGGTCTAGGCTGGATACTAAATCAAACTAAAACAAGTGGAACTGCTGGGAGGGTGGTATTCACCTTTTTTTTGCTCTTAGATGTGACCCCCACCATCCAGCTGGTTGGGTTTTTTTGTTTGGTTGTGTTTTTTTCCTTTCTGGTTGCAGTCTTGTGAAGACATGAACAATCTAAGTGTCACCATCTAGTTTGGGAAATGATTAGCACTTCTGTATCATAGCATAAATATGTGTGTCTGAGTTCTGCTACAAACTCTGTAGTCTGAGACCAGAGCAGGTTACCCAGAAAAGCTATGGAGTCCCCATCTGTGGAGGTTTGCAAGGCTCAGCTAGACAAGGGCACAGCCATCCTGCTCTCGTGCTGGTGAGACCTGTTCTGAGCAGAAAGATGGCCTTGAGACATCCAGAGGGGTCCCTTCCAACCACAGTTTCTATGTTTCTATAAATATGTTTGACTTGTGCTGCAAACACTCCAAGTACTGAAAAAAACCACCCAAAACTTGTTAAAACATTATAACAATTTCAGCTGGGGAATTTTGAATGTTTTTAATTTCTCGTTAATTTTTCTTGAGCTATGAAGTGTTTGAAAACCCTGAAAATAAATGCCTGACTCACAGAAGACATTTCCTATGAAAAACTACCAAATTTACAAACCTTTTTTTGAAACTAGGAATTTTAGACCAAAATGAAAGAAAACGCTCTGATAATTTAGAGCGAATGTCAGTATTATGCCAGATTGCAACATAAAGTGAATAAATGTGGGATGATGGCAACAGAACCACAGCATAATTAGCTCAGTTTAGGATTTTGGGGGTTTTGCATCCATAACTCCAGCAGGAGACAGCTCTGCTTTTTGGCCACGTCAGTATGCAACCGGCACTGAAGAGATCAGCAATAACCAGTGAGCTGAATCAATCTCTGTGCACACATCTGCTAATCTGAAGCAGGAGGTATTTGGCTCCACACCTATGGAGTTTAGCGTGACCTCCTGGTAGCTTTCAGCGGGGAATGGCCACCCTTCATGTCCCCTTTGTTCTGCAGCATAAACCTGCAGCTATTGTTTAGAAAATGGATGTGAATATTGTAGTGTTGGGAAGAGCTAAAAGAGCATTGATCTGAGGCTTTATTCCAGCCTTTGGATACGCAAAACTTCTTCTCAGGAAGAATGTCCTGAAAACAGAGCTCAGAACATTTCCAAATATTGCTTTTATATAAACAAAACCATTGCTTTGTAACAAACTCTCTCACACTACCTAGAGCAGTGACGTTAATGTTTGATTTTTTTCTGTAGCAAAGAATCTTATTCTAAAAATGGTGGAAAAAAAAATTTGTAGAAGTGGGACATCACACTGCTATATTGTGTCCTGTAAGTCTTCTTACAACCTTTACTGTTTGAAAAATGTGTTAAAAATAGCCTACTGAGGTCAATGGGATGTTTTCCTAAGTAGAAAGTCAGAAGGATGAAGGATGCTTGATGCAGGACACTTGAGAGAACTTTATCTCTAAAAGCATTGGTGTCACTGAGAATCCTCAGGACAGGGTTTCAGATGCCTTAACTGAGAAGACATGTGGTAATACTAATGTGCTGTACCGCAAGAAATTTAGCATTGTAACTATGACTACTGACTGTTATAGAGAATCAGAGGAAGAAAGAATCTGTTTGTATGTGGAAGTGGAATAAGGTGGTTTATTTTCATGAATTTGGAGTAACTACCGAACTCGCCCAGCTTGCTGAAGCCTCTGTAGTCTACCAGGTTCATAATGCACTGTATCACAGCAAATTAACTCATAACTCACTCAAAGCTCAGCTCAGTATTACTTGACTGACCGCACTTCGTTTGCTGCAAAATCCTTCTATTTGTTTTGGTGGTGATTTTTTTTAAGAAATGGAACTTTGAACGATGGTTAGTTGGCAGATTTATTTGTCTCCCAGGGCCATGAGTTGCATGGGTGTAAGCGAGGGCAGAGCTTGCCTCTAAACGACTAAAATGCTACGCTCCCTTGGCTGTGAGATGCTGAGGGAGTGCATAAAAATAACACAGAGCATGAAAGCTTCAAAAGTATCAGAAAGAGGGAGCTGAGCCAACCTAGCGTGTCTTCTCCTTCCCAGGGGGCCTGCAGAAAGGCTTCTGTGCCTTCAGCTGGCCTTGCTTAGCAGGACTACACAGACTGACTCAGAGGTACAGGCATAAGGCTGGGGAGATGCCACGCTCAGAAACCAGCAGCAGTTTCCTCATTGATTAAATGGGTTGTGCTGACACCTTGGCTGGAAAAGGGTGGGATGGACCACGTGCATGGCTGCAGGACTGCTGGTGTGGTGGTCCCAGATCGTTGCTCGCCACCTTTCCAAAGGCAGTGTTTGTGTTGTGTCCGTGATCACTGCAGTTTTCCTGCAGCATGGCAAGCGAAGCTTCTACATTTTGGATGAGTTATAGCCTCTGTAGTACATTGTCACAGTAGCGATGAGATGCCCTCCATGAACCGTCTGGTGTCTGTACATCTGTATGCACTGCCTCGTGGACTGTTTCTGTTTTCATTCATTATACCCACTGAATTTTTCAGAACTCGTGATTTTTAGGTAAACCGAAAATGGAAAAAAAAAATACAAGTTAGGTTCAATATAGAAGAGAGGCAGTTTAATGAGAGAGAAAAGCTAACACTGCAGTTTTTAAAGCACAGGGGAAATTTAAGCATGGAGTACTAGAAATGGGATTGCAGCCTTTGTTCTTAATACGTGTTGCATTTAACAATTCCATTTGTTCCGCTGTTCTTCAGTGCCAGGGCTAAGCAAATAGTTCGCGATAAATAATTTAGCCTTTGAATTTAACCTTCATTCCTGCTCATGGAGTCCCCATGTGCTGGTTGCGGTGATTTCAAACTTATTGGCAATTCAAGATCATGCAACTTTTAGGGGTGAAGGGAAGGAGGAGATATTTATTATTGTGATGTGCCAGTGTGATATGACACTCCCAACTGATCGCAAAGTATTGCTTGTCCTTCCTGATCCGATGGCTGCGGTGGGACAGTGAGGAGGCAAAGTGAAAGCTGTCATTTTGAGATGAACCATGAATTTCTCCTTTTGAAAAGATTAACATCTTGATATTTTTTGCGTGGGAAGGTTAACATGGAGTCACTGTTGAAACAGACAAGATTATTTCTGTCTGAATCATTAATTCTAAATACTTAATCCAGGGTTGCATCTATAGGGGACAATGCTTGAGACAGGGCACTCTGAGACTTCTTCCAAAACAAATTACAACTTTTGCATTGCATTGTGAAATGGACCTTGATGTCTATGAGGAAAGTAAAGGATTTCCTGGTGCCTCTGCTATAAAACAGAGGACAAAACCAGGTCACTCTGAGTTGTGTTTTTATCAGGCTTTCGTTCCTTGCTGTGGTAAAATGTGTGACTATGATCTCACCCTGAGAGATTGTTGCTTTGCCTCAGGCAAGGCAAAATTTTTATCAGAAGGTGTTACAAAAAATTGAGCTAAGAAAATGCCCCAAAAGAGTATCTCATACCGCAGCTTGAAGCACGCAGGAGTAAGCTGAGAGGATTACTGCCGAGCTGCTTTTCCACCAAGAAGAGAGAGTGAAGTGCAAGTTGTACATGCTTGACATCATAAAATACTGCTGTGGCAACAACTCACTGTTTATTTGCTTAAGCATCAATTTGTAGGGGAAAAAAATGGTACAAATATGAGAAGCCAAATTCTCTTATATTTTATCTGCTCTTCTTTTGGTGGGCAGTTTTTGTATCAAATAAATCTGCAAGTTTTCAGAATTAAAAGGGGAAGGTTTGGAACTGCCAAATTATGGAATCAGTCTTTCTCTGGGTGATTACATTAGAAAAAATAATGCCTCACAAGTCACTTTGCTGGAAGACTACAAAGTTTTGAAAGATCAAAATAGTGCACAGAAACCTGATGTATCCTTCTCACAGTTTAGAGATGGGAATCAATAACATTTAGGATGGGTTTGGCAGTGTTCTTCAGGAAAAACAACCAGAAGAAAAAGGTATTTTAAATTCTACATGCAAATGGGAAAAAGCACTAGAGTAAAACAGTAATAAAATGTTATCAATCCAAACAACGAGAGGGATAACAAAGTATTTAATTGATCTCAGCTTGTAAAAAAACATGTACGTTTTTTAATCAATCAGCATTAAGTGCGTAAGAATTCGGGTAGGCACACCATTTCTTACAGGCATCCGGAAGAAATTTCCCTTCAGCCTCGGTGACAGATAGGGATCACATTTTTCTGGACAGTGAGGATTGAAATCACAGACACAAAGGTCTTGATATTCTGTTATTTTTAGAAATCTGATCTGAACTCAGCTTCCAAAAGGTATTAAAAATTCCACTGTTTTATCTTTAAAATAAAAAAAGAAAAGTACCTAGACCCCTAACAAAAGATTGAATCCTTTTTTAGAGGTACGACTTAGCCACTTAAACCACATAACCGTTTTCTTTATTTTTCTATCTTTATCTGTTTTCCTTTTAAAAAGATGTGATCTCCTTTAATAATTGCTATCTGAAGTTTTCTCACTTTATTTATTTCCATCCTTGAAAACAACATACAATTAATTTTCCAGGAAAACTGGACAATAGAAAAAGGAAAATGAAAAACATCCTCACATTTTAATGCAGAGACATTGGCATATGTAGAAGTAAATGCCAAGCACTATGCGCAGTTTGAAGATAATCCTTTTGTGTACTACATGAACTTGTGAAATCATTATCCCAACAATTAACCAGCATGATTAATGAGACAGGGAAAAAAGAATAGTTGCTGCTATTCTGTTGGTGCAGAATCTAAATGTCCCCTGACTTCATCTATTTTGCTTTACATCTTGCTTGAATGTCTTCAGTCTTTTAGAAAGAGAAGCTGCCGTGATTCTTGGCCCAGCTATTTTTGTCTGTAGCAAATGTTAGATTGATATTGTCACGCTGTCCCAGCTACCATTCTCTTTTTCTTTCCAATGAATGCACCAGGGTCTTATTAAATAAAACAAAATTTTTTTAAAAAAGGGCGGGGGGGGCATAAATCAAATGAAAGCTGAGTGGGCTCTGTTTGCAGGCTGTGGCCTTGCTCCCACTGGGCGCACGCAGCACGTGCCCTTTTATCTTAGTGCCTTTAAGCTATGGTGGTCTGTTCAACCTTCTGGGGCTACATATGTCTCTGGGCCAGGATAATTGTTCTCAACAGCATGAGCTTAACTTTATCATCCCTCATGCCTCTCGATTTACTGTAAATTAAAGAGTGGCTCCATGAAAAAAATGAAGCTGGGAAGTTTCAGCATCTTTTTAAGACTTTTTTTTTAAAAACAGAACTTGTTATTTTATGGGTACCATGGAACATTTTTCTAGTTTCTGTGTGATGAGATGGAACTAAATTTAAATGTCTGTCTGTTTTGTTTTTTTTTTTTTAACTCTGGGGCAAAGAACAATCAGAAAGAAATTAGATTAATGAGGAAAGAAGGCTAGACATGGACATGGAATGTATGTATGGAAAACATGCAGGAAGCCAAATTCCCGTTCAGAGTTTGCCAAATTACCCACAACTTCTCTTTCAAAGCCCTCCTAATAACTCTCCATTGTATGCAAAGCCCATAAAAATAGAGTTAATAACAGCGTATGCATATCAATTATACATTACAGATGTAAATCTTACAAGGCCCCTCTACTCTGTAGGAAAGGGGCCGTCTTTGTGTCATGCACAAGTTGAGAATGCCCTGTCAGCACTGAGCAAATAATAAAGAATAATAACAACAAGCAGGAAGCCTCCTGAGTTCATTGAGTCACATTTTAACTACTTGGTCTACAACTCAGGCAAAGCAAAGCTTTCACAGATGGTGTCATCCTGATCTGTACCACAAATATTCTTTAACTCCTTAAACCCCCTTGAATTTCTTGTTCTTTAGATGCGTATCATCTTTGTCATTTCACCTAAAAAGAAGATCCATCAGGAAATCTGAAACTTCCTCTGCCTTGATCCTAATGCCCTTGCCAGCACCTATTTCAGTTTAAATGAACTTTTCTGAACACGGTCTTATGTTTAGTCAGATGACATTTTACCAGCACCTTTTATGACGACATCTATATTCTTCTGTCTCTACTGGAAATACCTGTTTTGAATTACTTATTTTATTTTTTGGTAAACACCAGAAAGAAATCTTTTTTCAGAAGAACACAAAGAATGGAAATCATTGAGCCATGATTTTTATGTTCTTTCCTGGAAACTGTCTAAACTGGGATTTAAGTCAAACCAGCTAATATCATGTGAGGTTTTAGCTCCGTCAGCTAGGCAACTGCAATTTTCACTGTATGCATTAGTGTACTGCTCTCTGCAGGGGTAACAGTTCTGTTGCTGCTGAAGATTTCAGGTCTTCCTTGCAGAAGGATCATGAACTCTCATAAAGAGTTTGTATTTTCTTTAATTCTGATTATTGTTTTCCTTAATCTGCAATCAAAAAATGAGTTAGTCTGAAAAAACACAAGTTTACTTCTGAAGAAGACATATTATGATGCACAGTTATACTGCAATGTAGCAAGGTTCTTCACTGAACTACCTTTCTTTCTTGGTCATACCCTAGGTCCTGTGCTGGGCTGCAGAGGCCCCATGTGGAATTTAGACAATGTTTAAGTGGTGTCTCTGTCTGTTTCTTTGACCTCAGGACTATCAGAAAGTCAGCATGTCCTTTTCAGTCTTTTTGCACCAGGGATTCGAGGTTAAGCTGAGAAGGGAAATTTACCAATGGATCTTGAAGGTTGTACGAGATTCTTACCCAGGTTGCAAAGCCCTTAAGGCCAGTTCACAATTTGAACCTTACTTTTCCCCCCAGGTCTTAAAAAAGGCTGTGTTGGGCTACGCATCTCCCTTACAGCTCTAAAATAGTGTTGCATAAAACCTAAAATAGTTCTGTTCACAGAGTGAAAAGGTCTTCTGGAGATGCAGCTTGTAATTTTAAGTAATGGCTACCGACTACCTTCTCCTCCCTGTCAAGTTATAATTTCTTTATTGGTGAATAAAGACTAAAAGTTCATTATCAACTCTTCAAAAGCCTTGCTGTGCTGGTATCAGTAAAGACAACGTGTTTCATTACCAGGTTTGTAGCAGAAGCAGTAAAAACCCCGGTTCACTGATTCACAACTATCTTAATGGCATTCACTGTAGAAATCTGCTGCAGATGTTTACTGAAACAGATATTTACTAGAAGTAAATAGATATTTACTGAAGTATGTATATGACAGTAAGTCCACAGTTAGTGCAAAGTAAACTCTGGTGGCATGATATGTTGGTAATATGTCCAAGTCTACAATGGCTGCTGCATACCTACAAGCAAAGTTGTTGCCTCAAGACACTGATGATCCCAAAGCTGTGTGGACCTTCTTTTCCCAACACCTCAGCATTTCTAGCCAGCCCCACACTGACATATGCCTGAGGGTGACCTGGTGCAACCCCTCTGTGGGACCTGCTGGAGACCTTCAGAACAGGGTGACAGGACACGCTCCTAAGGGACTTGAGGAGGAGCTGTGAAACCCTTAAAAAACTCCTGGAAAAGGTAAAGACACATTCCCTTGGGCCTACAGCGGGAACTTAAAAGCTGGACTCAGCCTTCCCTGTTGTCACAGCCATAGTTCAATGCCTGTGCTATTTGTGTGCCTGGACATGCCATCTAAACTGACAGATGCTCCTTGCTCCTCTCCATCACACCATCAGGGATCATGCAAGGCTAGCAAGAAGGCATGCAGCCTTTCAAGTGTTAGCTGAAAGACCAGTCTTTGGCCCCTGTCTTATCGCTGTCTGGTTCTTAATCAGTGTGGATGAGCTGAGAGATCTGCAATTAGATATCCGTAGGCTTCCTCTGTGCTAGTCAAACAAAATATTCATGCCTAGCGTGTAACACAGATCAGCGTTAAGCTGCATATTTTCTACAAACTGTCTATGTTTTTTTCCGAAGAAACATTTGGCCTCTTAACTTTGCACATTGCTGTATGTGTGGAATTTGGCAGTCTCCTGCGCAAAGCCTCTTTAGGTCCTCTCAATTGGCTTTTTTTAAGTATCTGATTCATCGAACAACTCCGTACAGTTTGGGCCTGGTGCAAAGCCAGTTTAAGTCAACTCTAAAATAAACCAGGCCTTTATATAGTCTGGTTCAGGCCTTCTTTTCCCTTGTCTCAGTTTCTTGTTCCTTCAGCCTTTTTGAGGTACAAAGCTCCCCTAAAAGGATGGCTGGTCCTCTGCAGAGCCTAGTTTTCAAGGACACCTTTATCTCTTATTTTCCTGAGATAGAGGCAGACAAAATGCTGCGGTTGGTGTGTCCAGAATATAAAATGGAGTGGGCAGGGGTCGCCTACAGAAATGATCGCCACAGCCCGGGAGCAACTGGAGGGAAAGAGAGCAACCCATGGCTTGACCTGTCCGTGATGCAAGCAATCCCAGGAAGACCACAGCAAGTGGATCGAGTGGTTTCATAGAGAGGAGCCGAGGCTCCAGCCATCTGTGTTGTTCCCAGTGTCTGGATGCACTGGGGGCTCCTGTTCCTTGCTTGGCCACCAGCTCCTGTCACCCTACCTTGCAAGGGAGCCCAAAGTGCTGCAAAGGCAACAGAGGGCCCAAAGCAACAACAGTCTTTGTGTGCTATATAGAGACAGGTTTCTTCAACAATGCAAAACTGTCTGGGGTGCTCTGCAGATATACCCAATACCTTGAGGGTCCGTTTTCTCTTTAAGTATTGCAACTCATATGAAAAATATTAACAAAAAAAATCTGTTGTTCTACAAAGCATGGTGCAGGAACCAGGGATTTCTAAGGCTTGAAATGTTTGTTTCATGTTCTGCCACAGATATTTGGTGTAAGTTTGGGTAAGTCACTCTGGTGTAGTTGAAGGGAGTTTATGCGCTTGCTCCTATGGACAGGATTTGATCATAGCCTTTGTCTTCAGAGGAAGCTTCCCTCCTCTGAGTCAGTCTCTTTACGGGCGGGGGGGCTCAGTACAGATTTATGCATGATGTTTTAGGCATTCACATTAAACAGCTCTAGCCCAAATCCCTGTAAATAGTAATAGGAGTTTTGAGTATAAATGAAGTAGTAAACTTACATTTTAAGAGCTACCTGGGACTTAGCCAAAATACTAAATAAATAAATAAACCTTACACATTTAACTGTTGACCATATTGAGTTTACTGAGAGGCTAAAAATTAAGAAAAACATCCCCAGGAAACAAAAATCCATGCTAGGTCAGACAGAGAAAAAGAGGTTTCAAAGTTGCAATACAGTGAAATGAAGTAGAGACTCAGCAGATAGTTAAAATGCTGCTCTTGTCTCTAGCAAGAAACCTGACTACACAGAGGTAAGAATGCTGTTTTATTTCCAGAGCTTACTAAAGCTGTGATGAATGCATATCTGGAATATATTTCTTCTTGTGTGAACGGACTACATATCACTATCATTAACAGTAACTCAGCATGTTTATCACAGTGCATTTCAAGGAGGTGGGAAAACACACGTTACTGTTCTAATTCTGCAATAAGTCACAAAACCATCAACATACTCATTGTTTTTAGTGTAAATTTCATATTTCAGAAGCTTTTTTCTTCTTTAAAAATGGCTTATGCAAAGCATACTAGAAATATATTTGAATGCCATGCCTGAGTCTTGGTAGCATTCCTGCATATCAGCTCAAAGCAAAGAGCATTTCTTCACTTGAATGTGTTGTGTTGACTGAATAATGTGTTAGTGCAGTCAAGAATACAGTATTTGTCATCCCTGGCACTTTGAGAAGATATTTGTTCAAATAGAGTTCAGCCTAGTTCTGCAAAATATTTGTTGCTAGGCTCATATTCACCATTTGTAGGTAAGGTTGGATGCCTCTGTTCTTTTTAAATTTGTTCCCTCTACCACACCGTTTAGGAGCCTCACTGTTTTCAGCATCCAGATTTCATATCAGTAAGAAGTAATTACCTCCCTGAGAAAATCCCCTCTCTTCCTGATTGAGGCCATGTCACTGCAGCAGAAATGTTATTCAGCAGCTACTAGGTATCCTTGGTGGTGACATCTGTTTGGTTGTCTGGTGCGGGACTGAGGTATAATCAGTCATATAGGTGTTGAATAGTATTGGCTTCCTGACAGACCATCAGAATAGCCATAGCAGCAGTTTAAAAATCAGCCTGTTTGTTTCTGCCACCCAGTGAAACACTGTGATGTCTGAAGATCACTTTTACTTTCAGTATTGTACGAAGCAGGACAAGAAATTACTTCCAAGCCAGAAAAATATGACAATGGGAAAAAAAAAACCAAAACAACCAAACAAAAAACATCTATGCTTTGCCTATCAGATTTTTCTTTACTGCTTTGTGAATCAGCAGATGACTAACTCACCTATGGCATCACTAATAAAGAGTTAAATCTCCCATCTTGTGTAGAATTTCTAAATGGATTGTATATCATTGCCTAAGATTTAGATGAAGGTAAGGCAGAGCCTGCTATTCCGTTGTTACCAGTCAGTGAATAAAAGATGAAGATTAGCATGATTAAAGAGAAGTGAAACAGGGGTTCAGCAGTATTAACTCAAGGGACTAATTCTCCTGGACACTATTGGGACTGTGTCCATGACTAAGGACAGAAGAATTATGCTCTGAGGAAAGCAAAAAGCAGAGCCTGTCTAACCAGCCCCCGTGGGGAATGGGAGTGATTACAGGGCATGCTGTTGTCCCTTTTATTGGCATAGGCAGCCACCTAGAAAACATGTGAGGGAACCAATGCAACTAGCATCAAATCTAATGTAACTGAGTTCAGACAAGCAGGTGAAGATTATGGTTTAACATCTGTGGAGCTGAGAGTGAAAAGAAGGACAGAGCCATTGAGGTTTTGTGTCTCATGAGCAAGGCCCACAGTAAAAACAGGGCTGGGACACTTCAGTTTCACCCAGGGAAAAGAATATGGGCAAAGGAAACTGAAGGAGGGATTTGGTGGCTGTAGCCTTGGTAGGAAAGCAAGCAAGAGAAATTTGGGAGATTCATCTCACCTAACCGTAGGCACTACACTACAGATGGCTGTACCTGAGCAAGTCATCCAGGCTTCCTTTAAAGTCAGTAGAAATAAATAGTTGCTTTTAGAGTGGAATTAATCTCAACCTCAGGTAAATAACTAAAATGTATGAAATTAATTGTGCCCCTCAGATGTCTGCTTCTCTGCTTTAACCATGCAGAGTTGCTCAGATGCAGCTGTGCAAACCATAGATGTATAAACTTGGAGGTATGGATCATCCCATGAGGTTTCAGTGGGACAGCAGAAGTGAGACACTCCAGGACTCAAACATCCAGCCCGACACTGAACTGCACCCAGAAGGGCAGCGCTTTCCCCATTCAGCTCTCCATAGGCAGATATGGAGGAAATCTGCAGCTAACCCCGTATTTCTCCAGAAACTTTAATGTTCATCTTGACTATCACTTGCTCAGTACCTCCACCTCTGCAAGCTGTATTTAGAGGAACACAAAACAAAAGAAAAAATATGTGGTTCCTTGTTGACTATTAGATAATAAAAAACTTTAAAATATAAAGATGGCTTCTAAGTATAACAGCATTTCAGTACATATTTTCCTAAGTTAACACAATTTATTTACACAGACCTGTGTAAGCAACTGCCTCAGCTGCTATAAAAGAGGCTGCGTTCCAACCACAGCCCAGAAATAAATGCTTTTTCAGTCAGTTACCTCCGCCTGCTTCCAATGGTTTCCCTGCAAGCTTTGCCTAATGAGCTCTCCAGACTTGCTGCATGCAGGACACTCAGCTGGGTTGGTGTCCAGACTCTACAGCTGCTGGACTTGAAAGAGTACAATAAGATCTTAAAGCAGGTAAACTAAACTTACAGCAGATAGCTAGTAGGACATATTTATTGCAGAAGTACAGTTAGGATCCATTAGGGTCTCCATCAAGATCAGTATACTGAGAACACTAAAGAAATGGCAGATGATCTGTTATTTACCTGATGTTACGAACAGCATAGGCAGTACCATATACTTCCAGAAATGGAAATATAAATCATAACAAAGTTCTTGTTCTTTTCGTAACAGGAAAGCTAAAAACCTGGTTTTCTGAACACCGTTTCTGAAGGTATTTCTGGCTATGCAACTTTATGTCAGACAAAACCAAGACATTCCAGGGCCCTTGAAGTAAAACTACCTGATGGTACCATTAAGGAAGATATTATACTTTTTTTGCTGTCCTTTTCTCTAGCTCTTGAGTTTAGACTTATCTGCTGTATAATGCCAGAACATTTTGAGCTACACAATTCAGATGTGTTTTCTGTGACTGATACAAAGCTTCTGTAAGTCATAAAAAACTGGTGAAGCTGACATGGCAAGGAAGAAAAGTCTTACATGATACTTTAAGAAAGTTGTACTTGGAAAGTTGTAACGCTGTGGATGTTACTTTCCCTTCAGGGTTTGTTTAAAAACAATTAAGGAAGCTGTGATTCTTTGAGCCTCATTTTACTAGACATTTAGCAAGAACTTAAGAATCAAAAGCTCCATTTGCTCCTCTCCCTGTTTCTGTGAGAGGCAGTAGCATAAGGCAGTTTCAGCCTGAAAAGGAACTAAGGAACCAGATCTTTAGCTTTTCTGCCTTAAAGGGAACAGGAATATTTTAATAGGCAGTATTTCCAGAGAGTGAATGCAAATGCATAGTAATACTTTTTATTGTTCACAAGCCAGAAAGGAAAATATCACCCTCTGAATATTCTGATCTTAAAAGGAAATTATGCTCTCCAGCCTGGCCCTCCTGCCTCCCAGCAACCGGCAGCCTGGGGACTGTCTTAGTTGGAGGTCACACCCATACTGCTGCATTTAAAAGCCAGTCTAATCCCTCACCAATTTATATTTTTGGCTTTCAGAATTTCCTGTGACCATGAGTTTTACGATTTATGTGTTGTTTGAAAACATACTTCCTTTTGTTAGGTTTAAGCCTGCTGTCTAATAATATTTTTGTATGACCCATGGCACATGTTGCTAATATATGTTGTCCCTGCAACTTCTCTCTGGCAAACCTGATTTTATAGACCTTGATTGTATTTCCCCTTACTCATTGCTTGAAAAGCCATACCTTATTTAGTCTCTGTTCCCGAAAAAGCCATTCAATAATGTGATTTTTATTGCCCTTTTCTGCACCTTTTCTAGCTCTACTCTATCATTTTTGTAATAGTGGGACCAAAACTGCACATAGGATACAAAAAATGGGTGTGCCATTGATTTCTACAGTGGCATAATATTTTCTGTTCTGCTTTGCTCTCTATTCCTATTCTGACAATTCAGATGATGCTGTTTGCTCTTTTGACCATCACTAGGCACTGAGCTGACATTTTCCGAGAGCATTCACAATGAGTCTAAAATCTCTTTCCTGAGGGTTATTAGGTAATTTAGAGGCTCTTGAAGTATACATGCAGTTAAAATTGTTTTTCTCACATGCACTGAACTTAGCGGCGCTGAATTTAATCTTATATTTAACCACTTGGATGGCCGGTGTTGTGAGATCCATCTGCAACTTCTCACAGTCCACGTAAGACTGACTTTTCCATCTCACAATCCACCTCACTTTTCACTGCTCAGTCTGTAAAACCTATCAATCTCTGTCTAATTTACCAGTGCAGTTAATTTTTGTATTAGCATGGCTTATCTGAGGTCATATTTTCTTGGTATAAACTGCTTCAGGGATTCCTTTAAGGTACCTTGTTTATAGTGTTACTTTGTGATCATTCTGTATGCTTGGTCTTTTGAGACCAGGACAGAAACCAGTAGACCTGTTTGGAACATATTTTTCTTTCAGTACTTTTTCTTTTTTTTGGTGTTACCCTCTTTTATTTTAAATTTTGAGTTGCTATTTTATGAGACAGCACCATGAAACATAAAATAACAATATGGGTATAAAACCCATTAATCTGTGAAAGGGATAAAGCATTTGATAGAGGAGAGTGAGTTAAATAATGGTGGACTGCTGTCAGAAAGCACCTAAATGATGACACCAGAGTGTCTTCCATATACTGCTTCTTGCACCAAAGTTGTAGAAGGAATATAGTGAAAACAGACTGCAGCCTACCTCCCAGACAGACCTCCACACACAGACAAAAAATTCCTCAGAAGCTGCATAACTTTACAACTTGCATTTGCATCATTCTTCATTCTTTACAAGAACAAGAAGATGAATTATGACTTTGGATTTAAAATGTGTAAATATATCCAAATTCTATAAGAATATGATTTTTCCAGTCAAAAACTTCTTCCAGATGCACTAGGACTTATCTGAAACATGCTTTTCATAACAAATCAAAATTTGCAGGAGCTTTTCAAAACTGAAATGCTCTTTGTTCTGTTCTTGCTGCTGTTCTCTCCTTGTCAGCTCTGGAGAAATTTTGAAAACTTCTATCTCCTTGATTCTGATGTAGATTATAGAGTGGGAGGTTTTGGTACTGCAAAAACAAAGTCATTGCTTGCCTACACTATAATGAAAGCTACTGCATGAAACATGACTATCATAAGGGATGATGGTTTTATCTGAAGCATTTGGTTTTATATTTAATTTTAGTGACTGTACTGATTATAAAATAAAGAGTTCAATCCTAATGATATGTATGTATTCATTAGGGAAAACGCTTTATTCCCTGGCACTGTTCCTTTCTGCACTGACATTTCTGAATCAAATAATAGCTATGAGTTGTTGGGCCTGATATTCTTCTTGCTGGGCAAATTAGGAATAACTCAAGAGAAATCAGTGAAACTAATATAATCCTAGTTTATCTCTCTGTCACAGCATATTCCCATTCCTATGTTTTTTGCTTCCTTTCTCAATTCCGTTCCCCACTACAACTTGCCTTGGGGTAATTTTTGTATGCCTATAGATAGCAAAAATAAATTCTCTCAGGTATTTCTAGGGAAAAAGTATGTAGCACAACATCAAGGAGAGAGGGCAGTCTCATGTGGAGGCAGAGTAGACCAATGTTTCATTCTGGTTCAAATGGCCTTCCTGTACAAATGACATCATCCAGTTGGGACTGAGCTTTTGTGTAGGATGGATTCTACCTCATCTTCCCAGCTCTGTAGTAACTAGTTTTTTCAGGGTTGATGATAAAGTTTTTCCCCCTGAAAGTGTTTTCAAATGTTTCTGCCCTATGAATATCATGTTTTTAACAGTGGACGCCTTTCTCTCCCCTCTTAATTTACTCCTCCTGCATGTGGCCCTAGTGTCCTCTTCTCTTTCACTGCCTCTTTTTGCATGATTCCACACTTAGTGATTTTCTTGCAGCTCTAGTTCCCGGATTATGTGGGTATAAGAAGATATCTTCTTTTGTGTAAACAAAAACAAGCAAAGTTTTTTATCAATGATACTTGGAAAAAAGAGATGGAAACATAATTCAGGTACATCTTGTTGAAATGTCAAAACTCACAACTGTTTTTGGAAGTCAGCAGGTTTTGAATACTATGACTATAAAGCAAATTTCATAATTTTGAGAAGAGGGTAAAGATATTGAAAGAGGTCCTTGGCCCTGATTGCAAATTAACTGTTACAGCTTCATTGTCAACCATCAAGAATTTTACAGTTTTATTTCCTTTATTTCCTATAACTCCAAACCTCCTGGTTTCTAAGGAAGGATGAGTACAGGGAAATTCTGAGCTCTAACCCATAATTTTTTTACAAGATTCTAAATGTTAAGCTTCCTAATGAACACAAAAGTATGAGCCTTTTTTTTGTTTTATCCTTCAACTACAGAGCACAAAAACTTCTTTTTTAGAAGATAAGAAACACAGAGGGCATTTTTCATCAGATCAAAAAGCTTAAAATACTTAATACTGTCCCTTCTAGGTCTGTAGAAGTCTGTCTGTGGCACTGCAGAGTCTTTTACAGGATGCTGTTACTTTTTTCCATAGTGGGACAGCTTCCTAAAATGTCCTTCCAGTTTTCCATTTAAGAGATGTGTTGGATGAGTAGATTCTGTAGCTGCTAAAACTATTTATTGTTTTCCTGGATGTGGATTATATTTCTTTTGTTGCCTATAAGAAAGCAGTCATGGAAAGAGATAATATCATCACTTAATATTTATGAATGGGTAGTTTTCTTTTAATGGTGAAATCGATACTCGTCCCTAGGACAGTTTGTTTTACTTCTAAAACAGAACAATGGGCAGGATTGCCAGATAGCTTTTCAGAGTCCACAAATGAAAAATATCTGCTTATTAGCTCTTTTTTTATCTAGCCTTTTGCATTATGTTCTTGAGCCAGTTACACAGTGTTCAAGAGAGGTCATTGAGTACGCCTCTAGTTTTATCATATTCTTCTCCTTGATTGTGCAATTGATTTTAAGACCTATTCCATATTTCACGGAAGCTTATACATATAGATGTGGCTATGGATGTGTGCATCTCTGTGCGTGTGTTTATTTATGGAATTGTCAGTCTGCAGAGGATTGCCTGTGATGTAGACACATTTATTTATCTGGTTATTTGGAGCATAGTTTCAAAATAATTGCCAGGTGAGATTGAGATTTTATTGCTAGTCCTCTCTATTTCACAGGTTTGCTGAAGTGGTTTAATTATCAGCTATTAGAGGTGATAATTCATGCACCAAATCTGAAGAGCACTTTAAAAAAAACCCTCAGTGCACCATCAACACTAGAGAGTTCTGCTTGCTATTTATACCCTTAAACTTGTTTTTACCATAGCCAATAAACCATGGTGTAATGCTGCCTCTTTGGGATTTTTTTTTTTTTTTTTTTTGTCATTTTGTCCTTTCAGCTGTGCTTGTTGCCTGTGGTCTTGTCAAGGGGCTGGTGGCTGGTAGGCTGTGTGATACCACAAATGGTGCTGCAGTGGAGACGCAGGCACGCTGCTGCAGCGAGTGGTGGCTCACATCTACCACCCAGGCACCGAATTTTTGGGCAGAGGATGTTGCTGATGGTGCCTGGCAAAATACAGACTGTATAGTACTAAGGGTTTACACAGGGGCTGCCTACTGATGCTTTTTCTCAGTATTGATGAATACATACAAAGTGCTGACCCTTAAACACTCCTTCAAAGATAAAGTACTTGAGGAAGTTGTGTAGCTGAAGCTGTTGGATATGAGGAAAAAACAGGAAAAACCAAGCCCGGTGGGAAGATCGTCATGAGGAATATACGAAAGAGCAGAAATATAGCTGTACTTTGAAAAATATTTTTAAATCGTGTCATCAAGGTCTACCCATCCCCTGTGGAACTATGTTAGTCTGATGTTTATGGACTTACATAGCCATAATGCCATGATCTTATGGACATAGTCCATGTCTGCTGTGAGGCGTTGACAATATCCAGTATACTAATGAGAGAATACATGTGAATAATTACCATTTTTTTGTCAAACAAAGCAGAATGTCATTGTAGCCAAGACTCCTCAAAACAGGATGGCTCAGGCACCTCTGTTTTCTTTTGTTTTTTTTGTACAAAGACGTATGTACCCTGAAACTGCACACTGTTCCCACTTTCTTCCCTTGTTTCTATCTTGTGTTCTTTCTCTGCTTTTCTCTGTTTACAAAACAAAGAGAAAAATTGTTTTGAGAGCTAAGAAGCAGGGGGAGGGCCTTTGTAGATTACTGCAATTAAAATGCTTTCTGTATTAAAATAATAATGTTTTGCATTACAAAATCTTTTACCTGGAGAAAATTTAGTATTTTGTCTCTGTCATAAGCATTTTGATGTAACCTTACATAAGCATACAGAGTAATCAAATGATCACTAGGGTTAATAGCTTAAAATTTAAAGTTCTATGAAAAGAAATATCTTCCATTCTAAGCTTCCATTCTGTGAAAAAAATATTAAAGTTGAATACTCTAAATAAGAGGGCATCCCCTGAGTTGTGTTGAAGTGTCAAATATTCAAAAAATAACTTAAATAAGAAGAAGAGAGAAAGAACACCAAAACAAGATCAAGAAGCAGAAAAGTAGAAACAGTTTATACTTACAGAATAAAACATTTTAATTAGGAAAAATAAGATAAAAACTAACATAGAGGGAATAGAAAAAGATATATAAAACCAAAAATACTTTAGAAGACCAGGAAGAGAAACTAAATGTATTATTTATATAAAAAAAGAAAGTAATTAAAAATAACAAAGGCAGAAAGGCCACATGACTTCATTTTCAACTTTATTGATATTATTATTGATATTAAGAGTTTCCATTTTTTAAAAATTATACATATCTAAAACTCTCAATTCCCTTCTGGTTTTCTTTGTTTTTTCCCATGCTAAAATGAAATTACATCTCTCATCTGAATCAATCTTTTCTTTTATCATATTTTAAACTATTGTTTAAAATAGTATTCCCTATTTCTTAGTTTCCAGAGTCACAGGCAGCGGAACTGGTGTGTTACTGTTTATTTATACTACTGACTAGCATTCGAGGGATGAGACTGCACCAAATGCCTAACACTGCTTCAGTGACACCAGTGACTCCATCATACTGGAGTGGCAGTTGCGGGAACTATCGACAGATCAGAGGAAGCACCAGAATTGACACGTTTGTGTAGCATTGTTGAAGACAATGAGGCAAATTATGCCCTTGACATTAAACATAAATTACGTGTTATGGATTTTGTTCATATAGCAGACTGTGGACTTGGCTAAAAACCCTGACCATATCGGATGCTACTGGTTTAAGTGTGTTGTAAAGGGGTAGGGTAAAGGGAAGTAGAGGAAAAGGAAGGAATTCATGGGGTGATTCTGTGGATTAAAATACGGTTTTATTGACTCATTTTACCTCAGATGAGTATGTTGGGAGGTTTTTTAGCTTAGCTCCTTATTGCAGCAGATGGGGATCCCAGCTGCTTGTTTCTTTCCATCCTGACAATCTGGTTACATCAGTTTTCTAGCAGCTTGCACGTCGAAGGCTTTAATCACAAAGAAAGAGGCTAGAAATGCCCTTTCTTTAGAAAATAGAACTGAAGCTAGAAATCATCTTCCAGCTTTTCTTCTAATTGGGTCATTGGTAGTGATGATAACCACTAAAGGCATAGGCTGGCTTTGTTAATAGAGAAGTGACCAAAGTATGCCATGGACACCTCCCTTCCCGTTAAGCAGTCCATACTGCTCTTTTCCTACAAAATAGACATGACCATCAGTCCAAGAGTTTTCCCATCAGACTGCAACAAGGCAGCCTTTGCACCACAAAGCTGCACCTTGCAAATTTGCTGTTTTATAAAATTTGAGGATTTTATTTAATTCCAAGTTAAGGTAATTGGACAATGTGAACTGTGCAGCTCAGTCTCTGAACCTCTTAACACAAAAGCTGTAATGACAAATTATTTAAAGGGAGCACTGATATTAAATTGCAGTACTGATGGCTGTGAATCCCTAACCAATTGTCTTGAGAAACTCTACTTCACTCTCAAATGAAGAAGGATTTTTCCTAGCCTAATGAGGCAAAGTCTAGATTATATTGAATCTGGGAGAAGGACAAGATTAATTACTGAAGGATTTTGAAGAGTGAAAGAAGAAAGGGACAACAAAAGAATTTTGGGAAGCTAGATAGTCCCATTGAGAGCTTCTTCTCTGGCTGGAAAGGGAGACATGTAAGCAAAAACACCGAACTGCAAGACTGTAGTTTCATGAAGCTTTGTGGAGTAGAATTTCAAAAGATTATAGGTGAGGTCTTGAACACTTCTTCAGCTTCCCATTTAAAATATAGTGAATAGTGTAAGGAGTGAAAGCTAAAAGTTTTGTTTAATGAAATGTTTTCAGTAGGACCTTTGCAGAAATGGGAGGATGTGCAGGAAACAAAGCATAAACTGCAGTAAGAGGAAAGACTTGCAATTAAGGCATTTATCTACTGATATGAAGAAATCTGTCTCTTCCATTACATTCTCTTCTCATGCTAAGAAAGACATCAAACTAAACTTTTTACAGTAGCTCATGAGTTCTAAATTTTTTTTTTCTTTTTTCTTTTGTCCCATTTTCTAAACATTTAGCTGGGATAAAGCATCCAAGGTCTGCTTTTTGGAAGTTCTGTGGATTCACTGTCACAAGTTAAATTGACAAAATCTGTTCCTTTTACATGGCAAATGCTATACAGTGCTGTATCTTCTGAAAATATCAGGTGCTAGGTGCCTTAGAATGGGCACTCAAGGCTAATGGAGATGTTGATGTTTATACCTCTGTGCTGCTGCTGCAGTGTGTTTAGCTACCTGGTTCAGAGCACTATGTGGAACTGCAGGAGGAAAGGAGCAGTCCTCTCTCCAGAAAGTGTTTGAATAGTATGCAGCGTGGGGCCACACATTAAACAACTCTCCATCTCCATAACAGTCTGCTTCATCTTCTGTGAGAGGTATATTGGGCTTTAACTGGATGAATGCCACTGCTACAAGTGCAGAGCGAGTGCTAATTCCTGAGGGGGCTATCGGTAGCTTCTTTAGAGCTGTAGTAAATAATGACTAAGTCCATGAATTACACAGAGAGTTAATGCACTGAGGCTTGTGTTCTCTATATGCCGTCTTGCATTGTAGCTGGTCTACTATATACTATACTAGTCTGCAGTTTCAAACGATGTTTAGGCAGTCTTTGAAGAAGACCATGAAGAATCTCACAAGTGCTCTGCTCTGTTTGCTGCACCCCAAAGTGTGGACGGTTGCCCAGAATTTGACTGAACTATTCCAACATCCTTTACTTTTTCAGCCTGGGAAGAAATCTCATGGGAGCTGCTTTGCAGCAGAGCCAAGGCTGATTTTCTTGTGCTATTTCACCACTTCCAGTTCTAACCTGAAGCAGGAAACATGTTGGTGCATGAAAATTTGAGGACGCTTTCCAAACACTTTCTCACTTGCAAAAAGGTGCAGCGTGAGCTCAGATTAGATTGCAACCACTCTGCCAGTGTGTCTTAGTGAAAGATTTGCCTCTTCTGCTAGCATGATAAATCCCAACAAAGGACAACACAGCCTCCAAAAGCAGGGTGTACATACATATGGAGTGGGAATCACCTTACCTAACTTTAACAGTTAATTATCTTCTCCAGGCAGGTTGTCTATGTTCCATCTGCAGCCAAAGCAGAGAGAGGAGCATTTCTAAACGCTGATTCATCCCATCCTGAGTGTCTAATGCAGGTGAGTGAATTGCCCTCTGGATGTGCCTGCCTCTCGCTTTTTCTCCCTGCACAGGCTCTAGAGGGAACCTAGATAACCAGTTTAGACTAGACAATTTTTAGATGAATAAAGATAAGTGAGGTGACTCCCATACTCAGCTGTGCGTCTGTGTGGGAGAAAAAGTATACGTCATGGGAGAGATAAAACATGGGCACAGCCTAAAAACAGTGTGAGCGTTATCTTACCAGCCTCTCTGCATGTGTTTGCACATCTAGTGTCTGTATGTGGTTTTGTTTGTGTGATTTTTCCTTTACTCCAAGATAACCACAAAAAGGGGATTCAGAGAAAACAGTTTCCAATCAGCAACAGGTGAAACTGCCAGCAGTTGGAAATGGCTAAATATCCACCTAGAGGATCACCACCTTCTTGGAAATCTCAGGAGCAATACTTTAAGGCGCAGACTGGCATCTTGGTGCATGGATCCTTAAGGGTTCAAATAGTTTGGAAGTGAAATATCTTCCATCATTCCTGTGATTTGCATGTGAAATTGATTTTATTGGATTTATTTGATTAGGAGGCACAAGTGTTTCCCCAAGGAATATAAATAAACATGTTACTAGAAACAGGGTAGATGTGATGATCCATAAAGCCAGGAAGCGGTGGCTGAATGCTAGCAAATTTCACATAACTGCAGTTATTTTACAAAGTTTTGATTTCCTGTATGAGTTTATGGTAAAAAAAGATAAAACACTTTGAAATGATAATTTGGGTGAAATTTTGGTGGATCCCAAACCCCATGATTTTCAGAAGCACATTCCTTGCCTTGAAATCTATTAACATTTTGTGCTTGAAACCTAGAGACATTGCTTCCTTTGACTGATAAAGAATTTCCTTTGAAATGTTAACATTTATTATTTATCACTGCTCCCCATTTAAAAACCAGTTTTTCTGCTTCAGTTATGACAGAGCAAAGCTTAAAACTATTACAGTGAGGACTGTCGTCTTCAGCAGCTTTAATTGCTCAGTGGTGGCATGTATGTACACACGCAGTGAAGTGTATATACACAGACAAGATGAAGCAGTATAAGCTGCTAATGCACTATGTGGCCTGAGTAACCTGCAAGGCACTGTGTGGGGATGTCACACCACCTGGAGCGAACCAGGTGATCCCTAGCGTGTCACCTCTGCATGTGCACACCCCTTCTGTGATGCCCGTCTTGACCATGTTGGTAGCTTAAAGGTCCTGAAAATCAATTTTTTTTTTTCCTTCCCATTTTATAGGGCAGGTAATGGTAACTTCAAATGCCCACTTGTTAGGGGTTTTCATAATGTCTCAGTAGCTTCATCTTTCTTTAAAGCCCATCAACTCTCCTGGGGTTGCATGAAGAGGCCAGTCTCAGAGGTCAGTTTCAAGCGGACCTTGCTTCCAATGACAGAAAAAGAGTAGTGCATCATTCATTAAAAAAGGAATTAATCTCACCTAAATTTAGTGGGTAAAACTTAGGCTTCTGGTCCCAGCCTGTCAACCAGCCCCTTTTATGGTCAGTGGGGACAGACATGCTCTTCCAGAGACTGATTTAGTAAGATGAATGCTGTGCATGCAGTTTCTTTGTCAAAAAATTGTATTTCAATTTTTGAGATAGAATTAATTTTTTTTAATCATAGCTGTCTACCAGTTCTAGGTGCAGGATGATAAATTGATGACAACCACTATGAAATAAATTAATCAGCCCAGTGTTAGCATGCTCTTATATATAAGACTTTGCTCTGAGGAGAAGCCAAAGTTTCTAAAGTTTCAGTGCTACACAAGCTCTTCAATCAGATTTGCAGAACTAAACTACAGGTAATCAGAATCTAAATTATCTCATTGTTTAATATTCAAGATGAATCATTCTTTTTTCTTATGTTTAGATTTCCAGCTTTTGGGGAAAGGGACTATTGTCTGCTAAGTCCAAAATTAAGGATAATGTAGCAGGAAAAGTAGAAAATTTTACAATAAAAAGTTTACACAGTGATTTAATTGGAAGGCTTTTTGGTCTGGAGAAGTGTCATGATTTGCATCTCTGTTTCTATTCACATAAAACCACAAAAACTGAAGAAAAGATTCTTATTATCCAGAATAGAGACTCCTTCTGTAGGAATTGGTATTACTCTGTGTGATTGTTACACTTACAGTCTTTAACTGGTGTATATAATTCCAGTTGCTGTGGTAACAGTAATTTAGAATTTCCAGACTTCTGTGTGTTTAAAATCTCAACCTGAAAATCAAAGTTCTTTTTAGAAAAAAATCCAAAACCAAAGGAAGACAAACAGAAGCGGTAAGCATAGAAATTTCACAAGTATTGAGCATTTCACTTGAATGTCCCAGAGCAAAATTAAACAGCAACTCCAATGAACTCCACAATCAACTCCATGAACTTCACAGAGTTTGCTTTGGGCATGGATGTCCCAAATAGAAAGCAAACTTCACAACAGGAAAATGGGAGTCTTGCAGTTATTCATAACACTGCACTTGGTGGGTTCACTGATCCCAGGGTCACTTGCCTTGGAGAGTCTTGACCTTCACCCAGGAAGATGAAAATAACTCTTCCCTCATATCAGCTGAAGGCAGTCGTGACTGCTCAGGGCTCGGGCCATGCCATGTCCTGGGTCCCATGCTGGAAATCACTAGCTGTGGTCCGCATATGTTTAGAGTTATTTCTGACTAATTCATGCTCTAAACTAGAAACTTTCACAGCATTTTACTTTGTTACTCTCCTTCAAAATCTTCCCTCTCATTTTCCCTTTCTGTGCGACCCAACCTTTTCGAAGAGCAGACTGCTGGTCTGCTGGAAATGCCTCTGAGGAACAGGGTCCGTGCCACTGCTTCCTCATCCTCCTGTGGCTATCTGCCTAAAGCCATGCACTCCCTCTCATCTTATACCTCACTTCTACACTTTTGAGGGTCTTTGCCATGTCCACCACAGTGTGCTATGAACTCCTGGTCCCTGGCTAGAATTCTGAGGCAATATGGATGTAAATAACAAACGTCTTTTATCTTTACAGAAGGACACTAATCTTATGGTGGTCTTTGCTCCCCTTCAGTTCCAGCATTGCCTCATCCATCACACTCTTAGCTACCCTCACGTTTAAACCCAAAACCAACAGAAAACCAATCACCAGCAAAACCCTCTCTGATAAATAGAATGACACAACCCTCACCAAGGCACCAGAAAACAAGCCCATAGCTTTTGCTGAGTTTCATCTATACTTAGCATTTTTGCCATGACTAATCCATTCTTTTGCTCTAAATTTGCTACGGCAAAATGACACACCTGGATCTTTATATTGAACACCAAACATAGCTAAACCCTTCACACGCACTATCAGGGAGCCGCTTGATTTCAGCACCAGAAAGGTCATGCCAGAATGGTCAGAATACAGAGCAGCCTGGGATAGAAGGAAGTGACATGTGGTTATGCAGAAATCACCCTTTGCACTTGTGTATGAAATGACAGTGTCTTTGTGCATTAGTCTCTAAAATAAGACCAAATCATATGGAGAAATCCTAACCTCCCTCCCATAGCAAAACTGCATCACATCATAGTAATTCTCATCTTCTTTAAGTCTTGCAGTTACTGCAGTTACGTGCCCAAATACTCTGCAGTGTTTTTTTCCTATTGCTTAGCTGGTTTTGTCAGTCTCGTATACAATGCTTTAAGAATAATTCCACATCAAACTCCTTAAACTTGAACTGGCAAACAACAGGAGGAAGATAATGTTTAACCTCTTACACATCCATGATAGAAAGTCACGTACAATGAATAAATGTGGTTACTTGGCCTTCCATCTGTTCTATTTTTCCAGAAAAATGAAAACCATGATCCTGGACACTTCTGTGGTTGCTTGATTTGACATATGTTCTCAGTTTCTGTGAGAGAAGGCAAAGTACAAATGAAGTTGATTAGACACTCTCCTTTGCCAAGTCCATTTCTGCTCAGACTATGGAGCTAAGAAGCTCTACTCCTAATACGTAGCAGAATAACCAAGCCAGACTTTTGCAGTGTGTAAAAGTCTGGACCTTTTTTATGACCTTTCTCTTGATTAAGCTTCTGTGATGATAACGAGAGAATAAATCACCTACCTGGCAATTATGAAGTACGAGCTAAACCTGCCTAGCTCATACAGCAGTACAGAACAAGAGCACAGCCTAATGTTTCCTCTGCCTTGGAGATACTGTCAGGTCCCACCAGGACTGTGTGCCTTGGCTGCAGCCCCTTATAGGATGTGTTGTGATCCTCCACGAGGAGCCCACCTTTCCCTACTGTCTATAAGTGTTGCTGGGGGCTGCACGCATTTTATACCTGCTGATAGCTTGGCAAACATATGCCGCCTTCAAAATGTGCTGTCACAGATGGTTCATTGGACAAGTCTCCCTCCCTGGCTCACGAGCAGAGGAGAAATTTGTTTCCTACATTTTTCTATAGCTGCTCAAGAGAGGTTAGGACAGAGCCCCAGGCATGTTCTAAAGCTTCACTAATGTTTTCCATATCTGCAGAAATAGGGCCAAGTCTGAGTCCCTTTGCAGTCCATGGTGAAACTCACTTTGACTATTGGGACAGATACTTGGCCTATGTTCCTCAGTTTGCGTTATTTTATCTGGTAGTCCCTCATGCTTGAGGAATAAACCGTTAAGACTGGATTTATATATCCCCCAAGGAAGAATGGAAAGTAACTCAGAATACAGAGAGAAAGAAGAAGAAGAAAGAAACCAACCCCTAAAACACTTTATCATGGCGCTGACAACCCACGGAGGAGAGAAACGGGGTAGCTGTGCTGTACTCTCAGTCCCGGAGGAGGTGATGAGGGAATCTCAGCAGCAGGCTTGGCAGGCTCTGCGCCGCTGCGAGGCAGGGTGGAGCAGCCTGCGCTGGGTCACACGGTGAGCAGGACAAACTTGTAAACTTCTTCCTCCTTCAGAACATACCAAACCAGTGAAAGCATGCATGGCCTTAACTTCAACTGGCCGTGGCAGTGAAATACTTTCTGTGATAGCTCGCTCTGCTTTCTTCACTTTTATTTCCTTTCCTGATGCTAAGTTTCAACTTAGTAAAAAATGATTACTTTTATTTAGATTGCATAGCACACAATTTTCAACCCCCCTTCTCAGGTGGGTACAAGAACTGATTAGGTCCAACTTACCTGGCCTGCTCCTGTAAGACATCTAAGCTGGGGTCCTACTTGCGCACCAGAGCAGCAAAGCCAAGAACATGCTGCGGGACGGAAAGCTGGTGACTCAGGAGGTGGGACTCTGAGGCTGCCAGTATCCATCTCCCTATTAGCACACTATGTGTCTGCTTTCCGGAAAGCTACAAAATGTGGTTGGTTTATTTTCTATAAAGGACCCTGTGTTCCTTCACATCTTGATTAAAGTACTACAAATTGGGGTGGAGGAGGGCTTTTTGTGTTTTGTTTTGGTTGAGGTTTTTTGCTTACATAGATTATCTTCTCTTTGGAGCTGTATGAGCTCACTCAGTGCAAATCCTATTCTAAGAGGTGGTCACCAGGAATACAGTAGAGGACATCTGTTACTCCTAGGATTGATCTGTCACCTTCATTTACCCAAGTAGACAATCCTATCACCCAAATCAATGATGATAGTGCTGCAGAGGAAACTAGGAAGATAATTTTTAGGGTTTTTAGAATGTGATCAAGCTTTCTAAGCCTCAGGATGACTGGTTCCTCTAAAGGTATCATTTTTTGAGCTTGACTGGTGAACCTAGACACTCTGTCGTGGCTAAGGGAGGGAAGTCTGCCCGATGTGTAAGGGCTTCTTAGGGCCCGAGGTATCCCCAGCCACCTGGGAAGGCATCTCAGGATGCCAGTTGTGTGGCCGCAGACCCATGCAGCACTGCCTGACCCTGAGCTGCAGCCCCTCTGGCTTCACTAAGTTTCTATCACCATTACTGCCAGAGTGTTTGAGGGCTTCAGTTAGATATATGTGGTCTGTAAAGTATGAGGCTTTTTTTTTCTTTCTTTAAATGTGCATGCTATTTTGTGTTCCTGTTAGAGAAGGCAGATGGAAAGATTTATGCCTTGCACTTGAAGCTGAATGTGTTGACGTTTATTGTAGACCTTAGAGACTTTAGGTGCCTTGACTGTCTCAGACTAAGCTTCAAGGAAGTCCTTGCCCAGACAAGCTTTGCCTCCTCAGAGAAAGTCCTGCTCCGTTAGGAAAGCCGAGCTGTTGTCAGCGACTGAGACCTCAGGCTGGACTTGCCATTCTCTCTGAAGTCCGTACAGAGCAAACACCATAAATAAAGACAATATGCCCAGGGTTGACCCTGCATATCCCATTTAATTGAGATGCTGTTAATGAAGACTCTCTCTCCTCTCTCTGTTGATGTACTGCATCGCAGCAATGTCATCTCCACTGTGGTTGATCTTTCCATGAAAGAAGCAGATTTCCTTGCACTAGGTACTTCTGCTATCAGTTGAAAGCAGGCAGGGATATCAATTGTGGAGATTTTCTTATCGCTTACAGTTGTGATTTTATTTTGCAATATGTGTCTCTCTAAACAAGCAGAGGGATTAATTTTCATATGTGAAAAGATTTACTACCTGCAATATTATATTGAAGTAGTAATATTTTTTGACCACTCCTGGAGTGAGTGTTTCAGTTCATATTTTAAAGACTGTGAGAAAGCCAGAAATCATGGCAATAAAATAAAGCTGTTTGTTAGTCAGAGCAGAATGTTATTAATAGGAATATATCATGGATAAGGGAATAATTCAGTCAGTATACTAACAAAACATGCCTGTGCCAAGGGCAGGACTGAAGTATCAGGTTTTTTTATTTCATGTTTGTTGTGAACCTGGCTATAGTAATGTTGAAACCGGAGTCCATATTGCCTGTGAAGATGGACATGGAAACAGGCATGGGGATGGAAACTAATATCACGTTATGCAGCCGTGCTGCAGTCTTGTCAAGACAGGCTGTATTTATAGTATTAAATAAAGTGGGCCACAGCTTGTCCTCTGCCCCTTAGGGCAAACAGCCTGATGTAACTTGTCTGCATGGCTGGCACTTTGACCATCACAGAATAGGGTGGCCTCTGAGTACCTTTCCTGGGCTTCAGGTTCCCCCCCAGTGTTGCCTGGGCACAGTGTGGGGCAGCACTGGTTGGCCCAGGCCAAATCTCAGGTCAGAGCAGTGCCAGCACTGGACAGACATGGGCAGCCTGTGACAATCTCACACCTGGGCCCTTGGCCCTCTTGCCTGTGCTGATATAATTATTTTGAACTTCCCAATGTAGTGGATATTGATTTCTGCATTTGTTTGCTATTTGCCAACAAGCAAAGCCACTGAACACGTGCTTCATTTGCACCCTCTTTTGCATCATTGGTGGCAATCTGTATGTTATATCTTGTCATTCAACATGTAAATTCATATGTAACTTAGATTAATTTATGTACTGGAATTTACTTTCAGCCACAGTTCTAAGATGGGTATTTACAAGAGCCGCTTTTCTAAGACACTCTAAGTGTGCTACTGCAATGTGTGGAAAGGGAGACAGACACAGAGAGTCCTCAGGGGTAAGTAAAAAGAAGTTGGGGTTTTGCTCTAGAATAATGGTCTGAATGAGCTTATCCTTCCCCATCAACATAACAGAGCATAGGGAGATTAACCCAGTTAGCTGAGGTTAACCACACGTGTCCCGGGATGCTGAGCATCCCTCATTGCTGCTTTCTCCAAGATTAGATTCACAGCTAGAGTAATTGCTGTTAGTCACATTTTGTGTACCATATTTCACATGCTGTTATTTTGCACTTACTGGGCCACATTGCCAAAATGAATTAATAAACCACAGTTCACAGCCCGTTGTCTCATGTGCTGAACCGCTGCCCTCCGACACTTGCCTTTGGAATCTTTCATGTACTTCTCCCAGTGTAAATAAATGGGGTTACTTGTGTGTAAAAAAGTTCCCCAGAGGGAAGAAAAGGTTCACAGTCAGACTTTTAGTTTGTTGTATATGCTTTGAGCTAAGTACATTGCTGAAGAGAGAGAATCTTTTTTTCTTTTCCTTCAGAATTTCTAATTGTAAAATATTTAATTCTATACCCTCTAGGCCAGTTATGCATGTAGCACAATTATTTAGGAAAAATAGTAAATCTGAATATTACACATAAAGCAAAAAGATAAACGAGTGATTCTGATAGCAGGGAAAATATTTCAAAAGGTGTTTCACACACCTTGTACAATGCTCTTGTAATTATGTGTGATTAGCTGGATTAGATCTCCTCTGATGAAAACACAAGTTTTTCTTTAAGAAGAGAGGTGTGGCATGATACATAGAGGGAGACACGGTTCATTCAACATGACAGCTCAGCCTATAGGTGAGGGAGAGGATATTGTTCAAGTCAGCTGTATGAAGCTACATCTCTAAACTGCAACATTAAAATTTCCCATGGTGGTACCACGGAGAAGTTAACCAGTTTAACAAGACTGCATAGCCTTCTCAACCACATCACCTTTGACATTACTGACATATCTAGATGTCAGCCGCTGAGTCATTTCTTTAAGTTTCTCTGCACATGCATATGTGGGATTTCTGTAAGTCTTTTATCCAAACACTGCTTGCATTATGAGTCTTATGAAATACTATGGATTTCAAAGTACTACAGTTAATAGGATTAATAAAGACTGCCACGAAATTGACATTTTTTACTGGCTCAAAACCAGTTTCATAGATTTCCACTTTATTTTTATGAGTGACACTTTCCACAGCATGATGGATAATGTTACGGTGACAGTAAATGCAGTCGACAGTAGAAAGACTCCTCGTGGAAAACAAGGCTTATTTGGATGTTCATCTGTTGGATGCCTCTCCAGAATTGGTTCCAGGTTGTAATCGTCTTCACACTATAACCAAAGGGTCACATGGACTGTGTGTAGCTGGATTTTACCTTGCAGGTTTAGCCTACAAGGATTGTGCAAGAGTGATGCTTATTGCAGCCCTCTGAAGAATTTTTACTACATTCTGATTTTGTGGGGCTTTTGACTTCACATTAGTTTTCCAATAGTTACCCATAATGGTTGCAGGTGTTTCATTTGCAGCAGCTGCAAACCAAACAAAGAAGTCAGTTAGAGAATATAGAGGTCCTGATACTGGGCAGTAAAATAATAATAATAAAAAACCAATCATATGGGAGAGGCTGCCCACCTTAACAGTTTGATTTTACAGGAAGACTTACTTTGCAATAGTCAGCCAGGTCAAAGTGTATTGCCTGTATCCAGGTGTTTGGGAGTCACAGTAATGAGCGCCAGGGAAACACTGAAAATTCGTAATAACTTGCAGTGCAAACAGAGGATGGAAAAAAACCCTCAGGAACATCTTTTCAGTAATCCCCTACTTGCTGTAGGGCTGCCTGAATCAGTCTACTTGGGAGGTTGTAGTTGCCAGGACCGTGGAGAACTAAGCCTAAAAATTTGCAGAATGGAGTAGATTGCAGATATCCTTCTGGAAATGCTTATTTATTCCTTATAGAATGATGGCTTGACCAAAAGTTCCTGGGAATAAACAAGTATACTTCTCTTTATTGCAGCTGATTTCGGCTCAGCAGAGAGGGTGTAATTGTATTAAAACAATTTTAATTGTTTATTTAATTTTAATTGTATTAAAACACAATTGAGGAAAGCTTAGGCAACAGTATGATGATTCACTGCACTGGATCTACTATGTTTTACAAAGTTCAGCTCGTGACCTTTTCAATGTAAATATGATGCGATGGAAATGTACAAGACATATACATTAAAACTTGAATTCAGTCATTTCACTTTCAGCTGGAGGTTTGATGAGTTTTGTGAAAACTGCAGTGCACGAGGAACATGCACACGGCTGGAGAGTGCTGTGCTCTTCGCGAAGGCACAGCTTGCCAAAGCGCTCCCTCTCCACGCTCTGACCACAGCTTGTAGGATATATGTCTTGGTATAAATCCCCAAATAAGCATGAAATACTGCAAATTTGCTTTCCAGGGGTATTCTTCTTACTTAAATTCATATTTTTCTTTGGCATTGCTATGAATAACCTCATTTACTAGAATTAATGAAAAACAAAGACCAAAGAGCGTGAATGTAGAAACCCAGGCAGTTAATGAGGTGAATATATGCCTCTTTACAGGGGGAGTTTCTTTGTGAGTTTCTCTAACCTGCACACCTGCTTAATTAATTCATCTTAAAGTTTATCTGGGTTTATTTGTTCTTTTCATTGCCACCTCTACTTATTCCCAAAGAATATTTGGCATTTGAGAAGGACTTCATTTTAATGAAAATTGCTGGGCAAAATTCTGAACTTGTATACACTGCTGCACAGCTAAATTAGCTCCATTTATGCTTTGTATATCCTCATATTACCTAGATCAAAATGTCACTTATTCCTACTCAACTGTGAGCTTGACTTTTTCTTCTATGCAGGTTAATGAAAGTTTTTTCCAATGAGTCTAGGGAGATGTTATATTGTTTTAACCTTCTAAAGTTGCATTATTCTGATATTAGAGGAATCCTTTTCCATGAATCATTCCAATTACTTGCAGTTACAGCCACAGAAGGTTCAGCATTTGTGATGTGTCCTCACCAGATACTCATGACTTGCTCCTGACTCTTGAGTCATCTTGCATCATTTTTCTCCTGATATTACTTCTGGTATAGTATTATTTCAGTAAGATCTCAGGAAGTACTAGCATATGCACACTCACAAATTCAAGCTATCCCGCTTCCCAGCCACATATTAATTAATTAATTATTCAAATTTTATTTTGTTTCTGTTCTTCTTTATCACTATGGCATTTTTAAAGGAGCAGAACAATTAAATAAAAGTAGCAGAGGTTCACAAGTCACTGACACTTGTTAGACTAGCAGCGGTTTTATCTAAATACAAAGAATATGCAATTCTTTAATTGAATTTAGATCAAGTGGGACTGAAAGGAACAGGTTAATGCAATCTAGTGATCAAAAATCTCTCTTATGTCATCATTTATTAGCAATCTCCATAGTTTTTTTTCTGTATTCACTCTAGTTACTGAGTTGCTAAATCTGTTTTGAAACATGTGACTTTAATTTTCCTGTAACTAAAGCCACATTCTGATAAATGCTTGTCTTTGAAAATGATAGGGGTGGTGTATGAGGTAGAGGCACTGCAGGAGCTGAGAGAAGTTCCCAACAGTACCGCAACCAAAGGAAGTGTTTTTCTTGGGTGAAGTGGTTTGTGTGATGACACTGTAGACTAAATGTTTTTCATTTGTGAGTGGGATTTTGAAGAGTTGGGAAGGGAGGACAGAGCCCTTCTTTGGGATGGTGCTTTTCAGCTTTTAGTTGGTCACAGGTCATAGCTGCAGCCTCTAAAGGTGGGGAGTGAAGATAGGCTGGGGGCTCCTTCAGTGCTGGGACTTGCTGAGCAGGGGACAAGGAGGAGCTTTGTTCTCATATGGGGAAAAAATAGCCCTGTTCTTTGAAGGTAAGTTGGGCTGATTATTTTTCAGAATGTTTTGTGGTCTATTGAGGGCTGAAAATTGCAAAATACATTGGGTTTGGGATCCCCCCCTAATTTGAGCACTTATTCATCTCTCTTGTGGATGGTATGGAGATATTTCACTTACCTGATGTGAATGCCTAAGCCTCTGGGGAAGGTTTCTCTTGCCTAACATCTTGTGTCTGCATAAACAGTGACTAGTCACTTCCTAAACACCCATACCAGTAACGACTGTACACATTATTATATTCTGCAGACTGAAGACACACAGTTTATTTAGCCATTCCTCAACACCGAAGTTATTTTTTGTGGTGTTCTTCTCAGAACGTTTCCTGGTTTTACAGTTGTCTTTTTACTTCTTGAGAACTGGGGGCAAGTGTAAAACATAATACCTGAGACACAGGCAAACTGTGGATTTATTCAGCAGGATCATGATATCCTCTGTCTTGTTCTCTACCCCTCTCCTAATAATTCCTAGTATTTAGCTGGCTGGTTTGATTACCATTAACCATGAGGTGATAGATCCATGAAACTACCTATTATAACCCCAAGATCCCATTACTAATTAGCAACAGTTAGAGGAGTGGTATTGGAGCAGGTTTGTGTGTGTTTGGCAGGGATTTTCCTCATGTGCATTAACTTACATTTTTCTACACTGGTCAGTAAAATGACTGATGAAAGTCACCCAACCCCACAAAGAAATGCAACTCTTCACAGGTGGACCTCAACACTGCTCTTGTGAATAATTTAGCAGACTTCCAATCTTTCAGATCCCTCCAATCCTATTTTCTGTGACCTATGTGGGTAGGGAGAAGAGAATATTATTGCACTAGTGGCTGTCAGAAATAAGAACTCTAATTAAGTCTCCCTTTCTAGGTGTGTGTATTCTGTCTTGGGGAGGTAGATGTCAAGATAAAGAACAGTTAAAGTGAAAATAAAAGTGGTTTTGTCTGGTTCAGCAGCATTCCTAAAACAAACGAAACCCCTTTGTCCTTGTGGCTGTAGATACCATCTCCAAAAGCTGCTATGCGATGGCAGCGTGGCAGCGGGAAGACACTGTCTGTGTGGCTGGGAGGGGTGCTGGGGGACACCGCCTGCCGCAGAAGGGGTGAGTTGCAAAACAGCCACCATACCCGTAGGGTCTTTCTGAGAATTGCTGCCCATCTCTGCACCTTTGGGGTAGGCTTTTGCTGCATTTCTCTAAGGTGTAAGGCCTAGAAAGCCACTCTGCTGCTGGGTTGTTCTATCTTTGGTTGGTATTTGTATATAAAGCATGTGCAAAGGGGTGGGTATGGGGTGTGAGCTGTTGCAGTTCAGTCAGACTCAGCATTTTGGTTACAGACAATTCAAAACCCAGTTTCTCACACATCAGAGCTCAGGAAAGAGCTGTTCAGGAAACTTCCATCAAAGGTACCTCTGAAATTCTCTCCCACCACTTCCAATGAAATACAGTTCTTTAAAACTTTTTAAATCAGTTTGGAAGAAGCACCATTGTAAAACAATGAAATTAAAGTGCTTCACCATATTTGGAACAATGTTTTGATTTTTTCATTTTAAGGGGCTGTTTCTGATGAAACTTATTTTGTCTATATAATAAAGATATTCAGAAACTGGAAAACTAGACTACAGTATTTGTTTTCAGGAAGCAAAATACCCTAATCAGTCTGTCACAACTTTCTAACAGCTTTTTTATCAGGAAACACTGAAATATGTTTTCATTCCAAAATGGGAAGAAGGAGAAAATTGAAATGGCAAAATTGTCTTTGTCTCAGCTCATTTCTATAGGTGGAAATTCCTGGCATAGCTCCTGAGCTCCTGCTGAGGCTGTAGTCAGCAACTTGAGGCTTAAATGGTACAAAAATATTGTCAAGGTTTTAATTACATTAATCAAAGTAGTTCATCACAATATTTTTCCTTACAAATGATCATTCCTATGACAGTAAAATACCAGTGTTTTTAAAAAAAAAAACTAAAAACAAAACAAAAACCAAAAAAAAACAAAACAAAAACCAAACAACAACAAAAAAAACCAACCAAAAAAACCAAAACCATGAAAGGCATCATCTAATCTTAATGTCATCAAGGGGAAAAAATCAGTTTTAGAAGATCTGGTCACCAAAGAGACACCAGATTAAAGCTCTGAGATTAGTTATGTTGTAGCTGCTCTTTGGCATTTTGTTCTTCCAGCTACTGTGACTGAACTATTTCAAACAATGAAAACTATATTTCTCTGTGGACCTCAATTTAATAACAATCTCTCCGGACTTAGTATGTTTGAAATAAGTGAAAACTAAGCTAATACAGCAGAGGCAGAGTCCTGAGCTTTGGGACTGATGAATAGCATCCAGCAGGCAGGGATATGCTTGCTGGGGTGCCAGGTGGATGCCATAACCTTGGGCTGGTCCACTGCTCTTAATAGCTTTCTGCCTGCACCACTCTCCTACTGCCATCCCACCACTTTACTCCAATATTACAGGTGATGCTAGACAGACAACCTTGGTATGCTCTTCTGTGTCCCCTGCCAAATTCCTGTAATTAAAAAAAAAAACAAACCACAAAACCCAATTCTTCCATAGGAGTGTGTTTGTTGCTGTAATTAGTTAGGAAAACTACAAAAAGGCTGAAGTGCTGAAATAGGAGACAGTATGGGATGACCACAAGATAGGTCCTTTTGTTCTCTGCTAGTGCCTAAACAAAGAAAAGTACTGACTGTAAAATGGCTCATCCTCAACAATGTTAGTTAATAAAACACTCCACCATCTTATTGTGGGGGTTTTCCCTACATTAGGATAGTATAATATTACTGCAACTATACTGCAAGTTCTACATTGACCAGAAAACTTCCAGTAAAGGTACTTCATGAAAACACACGGAGTCTGTCAGTTTTAATTTTTAGGGATTTACTTATGAATCATTCTTCTTAGCTGTAGCCTCTGTTGTATGCTTGAATGTTGCTATAAAATTTGTTTTTGAGGAGATTGTTTACCAAAAATGGGTGTGATAATTCTGGTTAGAACAAAAACTGGAACTTGACAAACTTATGAGGAAAAGTGATGTGGTTGCCTGTAATAGTAAGTGGTAGAACCTGATGCCTCAGGAGGTTCCTTGAAATGCAGTATCCCATGTCCCTAAATTTGTCTTGCACTTGACGTTGAATTTGTTGTTCAAGTGCTGCCTTGTAATCTATTTTAAAGGCCTTCCTAAGTGTGTCAAGCACTTTTCTTTGTCTAGACATCTAGACAAAGTGTTGTCACCTGCAAATACTGATATGGCTGTTTAGCCCTTTTCCAAACTGTCTTATTAATTGTGGTTTCTAAAATAGCTCGGCAATTTTTCACTATGAGTTTCTAATTTGGAAGTAAGTTATATACTTCTATTTGTTGCAGTTTTGCCAATCACTTTCTGAACTACAGCAGAATATTCACCCTTCTTACATGATTTTTTTTTTTTCTTAATTGGTTCCTCAGGAAATACTTTTTCAATTAAATACATCGGCTTTCAAGTGAACTTATTTACAAAATGGTCTTCATCATCCATTGTTTAACACTCTTGATGCATTACAATAGGCTAGAGAAGAACAATTTTCCTTAATAGAAGCTCTGCCAGCCTGGTCTCATAGCATTCTCATTTTGGTGATTTTATTCGTTTGTCTTAATTATTGTTCCAAAAAGTTTTCTGAGGTTTCATAGTTTGTAACTCTGAGAATTCCCCTGTTTCCCTTTTTGGAAGGAAAGGGCAATGTTTGCTACCCTGCCATTCTGTGTTTTTTAATGAGCTATTCTGTATTCTTTGTTAGAAACCGCGGCTATGCTTCTAAGAGATCTCCTGGAGGGATGCCATCAGTCAGGTGACATGCTGCTCTTTAATTTATCAGTTTAATTTTCCTACTCTTCTTATTTTGACAGCTCAGCCTGACATAGCCTGTTCTTTATTTCCTGATAAGGGTAGGGCTTGGATGGGTATCTCGGCTGTATTTTCCATGGTGAAGATTGATACTGAATCTGTGGTGCGCCGTAATGCTGTTTCTAATGTCTGCAACTTAACTTCTTTCAGCCTGTCTTTCTGTATGGTTTATAGTCAGGTTCTGTATTATTCTGTCAAATTCTGATTTGGCCATAGGTTTCTGAAAAATCTATTAGATCATGGCCCTATTACACTGCCAGGCAATGTAGTTAAGCAGTTTCTGCTTTGAAGCTGTTGGCCTCAGTATATGGACACTTAGGGGCTTCTTTCCCAATACAGGCAATACGCCTACCCTTATTTAATTCCCTTTCCTTACAGCCTGATTTGTGACTGCAACCTGTCCCTTTCCACTTCAGCCCCAGTTTCAGAGCTGTCTTCTCTGAGACACAGAGATACCCTCGCGTTTCTAACATCTCTTGTAGGTGTCTGCCTGACCCAAGCTCTTCCTGTCTCCTGTCAACGCTTCTCTTGCTCCAGGTCTAAGCAATGCCCCAGAACTTGTAAATACTCTGTGCCAGCAATCTGGTTCCATTTTGGTTTAAGGTGGAGACCATTTTTCTGTCTAGGCTCTCCTCACGTACTTCCCCTAGTGTCTAACAGACTTAAACCCTCTCCTGTACACCACCTGCCCAGATGTCCACTGGTTCCTTGTAGGAGACCTGATGTGAGTTGTCTGGTTCCCGACTCTGGAAGCAAAATCCCAGTTGTGGGCACGTTGAGTCGAAGCGTTTGCCCCATAGATATGAACCTAGCTTGCAAGACCTCCGTATCTCACTTTTCCTGATACATTATGCTATCACGATGTTGTAATTGCCCTGAAACATTTGTAAAATGCTTGCTGTCTTTATTTGAAATATGGTCATGTTATTTATTATCAAATAATACATTAATAAAGCATGGCCTCTCCATTTCCAAAAGTCTAAATAGAGAAAAATTGTACAAAGAGCAGCTTTTCATGGGAAAGTCAGTTTTATGCCCACAGCCTATGTGAAAACAAGATGGCATCATTTCCTGCAAAACCTATTACTGTATAGGGAGATTGTCACTTATCCCAACACAGGCTGTGCAAAGATCAATGTTTACCCTTCTCTGAATCACATATAAAACAAATGATGTGAAGAGAAGATTCACCATCTATTTAAAAACACTGGTTTCTATTTTGGACATAACATGTAAAATTTCTGTTTAGCAATTTCAGTTAATTGTTAGATTAACATTTTTGGGAACAGATTGCAAACTTCAAAATGGAAAAGATCATTTTGGGGAGGGAACCAAGGCAGCTGTCAGTGAGCAAAAATTAACATAAATTTGCATAACAGATGTACAGTAAGGTGTCTATGACAGACAATCGCTGAATATTAATGATACAGACCACGACATCATTTGCGTAAATGCTGTCTGCTGGGTATTGAAGCTGCTGCGCTATTTGCAGAAGACAAAGGAGTGCAGAGCTGAACAGATGCACCAAATACATCGATGCATCTTAATTTATGACATCCTCATGAAAGACCTTGTGGTGCGATTTCAGGTTTTATTACAAATAATTCGGAGATAAAGGAACTAAGTAATTATCTTTTCCACTACAGTCAGTTCTTTCAAAGGGGAGGGAAGCTTACTTGTGACAACCATTGTGATGATTTTTTTGTGGAAAGCCTCTTTAAAAAAAATACTCCCATTACAAAGAGTCAAATATTCATCATTATTAAAAGATTAGCGCATATTAGCATGCTTCATGGGACTTGCCACCTAACGTACCATCACCACCACAACTGGAGTCCTCCAACAGACAATGCATTTCAACGACTATGCAAGGAGTAAAACTGGAGAAAAAGATAGAGGTGATACAAACCGTTTCAAAAAAAATTACTGATATGATGGTTTAGCTTAATCTTAACCGGAGTTCATCCTTAATCTATCATGCCCTTAGTCCTTGTTGCAAGCTCCAGGTGTAACTGCAACCACTCAAAGATTTAGAGGTATCTACACCATATAGAATATTCTTACTACAGTATTCCTACAGCTGGAGAAACTGATGTAAGTTATATGCTGACAACAGCAAAAAGCGGAATATCTGGGACCCTGACTATATAATGCAGTAAAGTTAATGAGCAAGGAAGGGATAGATATAAAAAAAATAACAACCCAAAACTAGAGTTGTAAGCCATGTGTATAGAAAATCATGCAAGGCAGGGGATGCTTCTCTTCTCTGCTATTAATTTATTTGGGCCTTAATGGATTCCTCTCCAAGCCCATGCTACCATAAGAAAATGAATTGCTGACATGATGGATCTGTTGGTAGCACATATAGAGTTTTATGTGCGTAGTGTTCAATTTCATTCTTGTCAGCTAATCAGCAGCAGGCAGACTTTTTATTTCAAGGGATTTCCTTTTCCCATTTGAACAGAGAATATAGCCCAGTAATCACTCTGCAGAGGCACTGTGTGAGCTGTTATTTCCACCTGCTTTTTCCTCAGAATCTCTATCAAAGCCTTAATCCAGTAACCTGATAAAATCTTTTCAAGGTCCTGTAGGGTCCATTGTGAAATTGTTCATCTGAATGGATTATGAAACAACATGGAAGTTACCATGTCCCCAAAAGAGCCATATGGTGATTATTTTAATGGATGCTTACTGTATGCCCAGAAGGCAGTTAACATGTTATTTCACGTTTTGTGTGAAAGAATGGAATAACTGCAATCTGACACTCTTCTGTCCAATTTTGCACCCAATATCTTTTACAGAAATGCAGTTTTATTCTGTGTTTCAGTACACTAACAGCAGGTGATAAGCTGATGCCCAGATATGTTAACAAGAATTAATGCTGATAATCCCCTCCCTTTTAGCTTTTCACTTGGATCCCCATTCTAACTTGGGGAAAGAGATGGAGGGCTGAGTGGGGAAGGACCATGTCCAAGGTGTACAGAACAGGGATGAACTATGGAGCTGGAGACTTCCTTTGATGTGATGGAGATCATCGGTTGTGCTTTATTCTCTCAAGTAATAACACAGAAAAGGTCTTGCTGACTACAAGTGGTTTGGCATTGTTTTGGTGGAGGGAGGTTTTATACAGCTGTAGGTAAGCAAGCTGCTGCTATTCCTTACTATAACTTTGAGCCTTGTTGACCAACTTCAGTCAACACTGGCAGTGGAGATGAGCTTTGAAGACATCTGAGGCAGCACTGAAGAAGGCTCTTCTCCTGCTACAAGAACTAGTTTAAGACTCTTCCTCCTAGTCAGCCTTGTTGGACCACAATTTTCAGTCCACTTTGCCAGTAGCCAGCTGGCAGGGTTTCTTGGGCAGCAACTTGGCCTATATGTAGCTTGCAATGAACTGTCTCTAATCTGGCTCATGAGGCACAGAGATGCTGTAGGGGTATGGGTCACCTGAAATCACAAGGGGCGGGGGAAACAAGGTGGGCGTGATGGAGCAAACCTGCAAGGATGGCATTTCAATACATTCCAGCTGTTTGAATGCTTCAAGATGAAACCCAGGCTCAGCACTCCCCTCTCCATACCAGTTGCAACCATTTGGTCTCAATCATGCATACACTTACTTCTTGTGTGGCTGTACTCTCACCCTCCTGCATGGCTCAAAAAGAGCAGTGAATGCACCCATGTCTGGGTCATTTAGGACACTAAAAGGGGAAGAGTTGCAACCAGTTTCTCCAGCTGATAGGCTTGACTCAAAGTGGGTGCGTAGACCTCCTGCATCTGTGTTAGAAGAAAGTGGCAGTCACTGCTGACTTAGCCAGGAGAAGAGTCCTATGTCTGCATTAGGTCCTCTTGAGGAATAAACCACTACTCTTCCACTGAAGCCTCCAGACAGCTCTGCTGATCTGCTGGCTTCCCGCTGGGGCTGGAGGGGCATCCTGGCAGCCAGGGCTTTCTGACCCCTGGAGAGAGGTGGTTCAGAAGTGTCAGCACCCTCATGTGGAGTGACAACTCAGGGGACATTTTCAGGATTCAAAACAGATTTAGGAGCCCAGCTTTTCCAGAAGATGCATTTAAGGTGCTTAAGGTCTTTTTTGGATCTGTCCCTCTATTCATTAAGCACAAATGAAATTAAATATGACAAATGACTCCATATTCGTTCAGCAAACATAGAGGTGGTTAATAAATAATGCAAGTAATTTAATGCAAGGTTGAAAGCTTATCTCCAAAAGGAAATGATCTGTTCTGACTGAATGAAAGAACCATGATCCTGGGTATTGTGGGAGTTTGGAGAGGGCTTGAGCCCATGTTTGAGGAGAGGAGGAAAAGAGCAGGTAGTGGTTGTTTGTAGTTTCCATTTAATGTTCTTCCTTCATGTTTGGGGTTTAGTGAAAAAATTCTCATTCAACCCCAACAGCCACCTCAAGGAAACATCCAGGATGCCTAAAAAGGCAAAATCCTTACAATTTAGCAAGTAAGCATGTGAGGACAACAAACCAGTGAGAGGAACTGCTATGCTCCTGGCTAGGAAGTCCGGTTTTGGTAGCATTCGCAAATGGCTGCATTGTCATGGGGTATAATAGGGCTTCTTTGGTGCCTGCCAAAGGGCTCCCAAAACCTGTACATCCTGTCACTGTCCATTTGCCAGCATAACATGAAAACACTTGGCAAATAAAACATGAGAAGCTTCAGGGCTCAATTTGTTCTCTTTTACACTATTAGAAAACCATTGACTTCATTAGATTTACTCTGAAGTTATCCTGATATAACTGAAAGCAAAAAAACGTTTCTGTAGAAGTAATATATATATATATTTTATTCATTCTGTTTTTCCCTAAAACAATTTGAGAGCCTTAGTAGAAGGAGCCCTAGGTTGATGCATAATATACTGAGCTGAGCAGTAACTAAAATAGACCTTTTTTCCTCTGCTGCAAGTCTCACCAGGTCACTTTTTGAAAACTGTTACAACACATTTCAATAAACAAATATTTTTGTATTCATTTGGATTCAGCTTTCAGAATAAGGTCACCTTCGGAGCGGTATCCTGCAGCTCAGGCACTCTCAGTGAGATGCGCCAGAGAAACGGGCTGCAGAATTCGATAGTCTCTGTTTTGGATAAACAAATATCATATTTGTTCTAAATGTCATGCGAAGATCTCCTTCCATGTCTGAACAGATGGAAGCTATAGCGTGGTGATATCTTCTTTTTTTTTTCTCCTTTTTTTTATGTGTTACAGCAAGTTCCTCCTTTGTCTGGTTACATTGTAAATAATAATTTATTGTTAGCAATGATTAAGTTATAGTTACGCTTCACTACTCTCATCCTTTTGTTGTGGGCTCTAAGACTACTTAATGGCCCTTGTTCCACCCAGTGTGTAAAAATCCTCTGTACAGAAATCAGGGATAGGTCAGGCTAAGCATGGGGAGTATGTACTCTAGCTGGCAGCACGGATCCTTTTGCTAAGCATGATCCCATTGAGGCAGCAAAAGAAAGCTAAATTTATGTTGAGAGGCAGGAAGGATATCTTAAAGCTAAACTATAAATATTACCCAAAATACCTTTCCAGTGGTTGGAACCCACTGTCCTGATCATATCTACAAGCTCAATAAAATAATTGTCGGGAAAGAAAAGGATAAGAGGACAAGGATCACAAGAGAGAGAACAAAGGCAGACTGGGATCTAGTTGCTGTGGTTACTCAAATTGGCCACGTAAGAGGTGGTTCTAGTTTTTGGATGAAGTGAGGATGATGTTGGTATATGTGCATCTGGAGAGTGTTACAAGCATAAGAAAAATACTAATGAGGGGAGAGAGGGGGGCATTGAACAACTTCTACATAAAGGATTCAGAGTAAAAAACTAAGGAGAAGAGGCATTAGAGAGTATATCAGCATGAGGACAAGAGCAGAAATGTAGAAATAATAGAGCTCAAGAAAGCTCCAGAGAGGATGCAGAGGTGGTGGGGGACAGGGAAAGCATGGGAAGCTAGTACAGAAATTCAAACCAGGAAAAGCATTCAGTGAGACAGAAAAGGAAAATTTTGTCAGAGAAATATGTCTAGTGGATGAATGAAAAGAAAATAGTGAAATAAAGGGAGAGGAGGTGAGTAGAACAGTGAAAGGTGAGAATTACTGGAGTATAAGCTAGTGTCCAGAGAACTTAAAATGGGAAGGTGCAAAAGAGAAAAAGCAATAAATTTTGGACAAGCTGTGAGGGTGTAAAGAGGAAGAGCTTTTTGGTGTGAAACTGGTTAAATGCTAAAGAAAATGTTGGGTCTCTTTTTTTAATGTAAGTTTAAATCCTAGTGAAGCATGCCAACTCCACAGCTTCAGCAGAAGTAAATTCCAAAACTAAGAAACTTAACTTGAAGTATCTTACCAGAGCACAGTAAGCAAAGTTTGTGGGCAAACCTTAGAGCAGCCCAACAGCTAGACGCAGTGAATTTCCAAAAACGAGGACTTTAAATGCTGGTAAGATAGACTAGGCCAGGAACAAGACTTCTACAAGAACGCTACTAAAAAAATAACAATAATGAGAATGGTAAGGAAGTAATAAAACCTTCTGAAGTAGGAAACTTGTCTTAGTACTTGTATTAGTACCTTCCTTTATTAGAAACCTGAACCTTCCTTCCATCCAAATGAAAGAACAGACTGCAGCATAAAATGTTATCCCAGTATTGAGAAACTGATAAAATAATAAAATGGAATCTATTCAGACCTAATAAAAGTGGGCAAAAATCCACTAAACACCACCTACTTACCTCAAGCCTGAACTGACCCATGTTATTGCTATTAACTAGTGGAATGTTCTTGGGAAGCCCAGCCAGGAATAAGAAATGTAGCTCTGAGACTGGGGCATATGTGTCAGAAAAGCAGCTGTGTAAATAGTGAATCTTTTGTTTTGCTGGTATTTCTGAAAGTAAAGAAAAAATAATTTTGCGCTGAGTGTAAAGGAAACATTTTTAAGATAAATGAAATTATCTTTGGTCAGATTACTTGCTTCATTGGACCTAAAGCAAAATGCATTACTTAAATTGTATTTTTTTTTTTTCAGTTTAGAATAAGTTTGCATGAAATTTTCTAAATGAAATACTATTTTGAATGAAGAAAATACAAACACCCGATTTTCTTTAAATATCAACACACTGTTTTGGAAGGAGGACTACTTGAAACCTTTTGTGGCTCAAACTATTCAGCAAATTCAGCGTGAGTAGTTGATATATTTTGCTGTTCACTGAATTATTTTTTCCAAGAGATATTTTAGCCAAAAACTTTCACCAAGCTTTAGTCAAAGTTAAGCCATAAATCTGTTTTCCACAATAGCAGAAGACATAAATCTTCTCATAGAAGCAGATATTTGAACAATTTAAAAAAAAAAAAAAATATTTTACAGGTATCCAACAAGTCATTGGGTCTAGAAAACCTCAGGTGTTTCTTCACTGACTGGTTTTCATGGGAAATTGATGCTGCTTTTATCACCCCATTTGAAAATGGCCAAAGGGTCAGCTGGGAACCTTGCTGGGAGAGGCCGGGGGAAGCGTGGGTGAGGGTTCCCGCGGTTGCCCTGGGGAAGAGTGGGCAAGGACCCTATGCTGGAGGAGCAGCCTGGGTGGGACACAGGCAAGGTGGTTGTCAGTGCTGGGGTCTAGTGGCAACAAGGAGAGAAGGAGTAGGCTATAAAAAGTGATACTTATAGTATTTCCTATGGTCAGAAATGTTAGGTGTTTAGAAAAGACCTCCATCCCTGAAAACATGAAGATTCAAAAAACGCAGAGGCAGTTTTCCAACTAAAAGCAACAAGTATCTTTCAAATAGTACCTTCTGAATTCCTTTCTCAAAATCTTTTCTCAGAAGCACTGCAGGATGCTTTTTCAAGATGTATTGGGTTTTCTTATCTGACAAGTTTTTATGTTCATGTTTTCTCACCCCTTACTCCAAAAAAACCACCCACCCCAGACCTCTTTGCCCAAAGCATCCAAACTTGTCAGCAAGAATGTGCCTTGATGGGAGCCATCGGGAGTACAGGCAGGTGCTGGAGTGCAGCAGGATTCTTGGATGACCTGGAATCAGGAGTCCCATGGCTGCTTTTCATCCTGTGCTGCACTGCCTGCTCCCTCTGCTGAGGTCATCTGCAGTTTGCACCCGTGATCAGTTGGCCTAAGTGCATGAACTGCCAGCAAACCACAGCCTGGTGAGGTTTAGAAACCAAAGGAAAGAGTTAATAAATGACTGAATTGCTCAAAACAATGAATGTGCCCAGCTGAGTTTGAGAATATACAAACTATAGGTTTTATTTCTACCTATAAAGAATTTAAGAAATTTGTGAAATACAGCTTTTCAACCAAATTTCAGACATGCCAGGAATTAAGTCATGCTTCTAATTTGGGCCTTGATTGTGGCCTCTTAATGAGGAATTAAAGAGTATTTTCAATTTCTATTTCATAAATGCTATTCTTCCTGGCTTTCTCTCCTTTCTTCTCAGCTTATTCTGTTAATATCTGAGTGTTTAACCTTGGATTTTGTTCTTGCTCCACAATACCAAAAGATCTCTAGGTGACACATATTTTTGAGCTATTCTCTGATACAGGTGGTGCATGTTCAAGGTCATGGTCCTTGCTGAAAGGCGTGAGAAAGGTGAAGAGCAAAAAGTGATCTGAGTAATTTTCTGCTTCTTTTGCTTCTATTGAAACTAAAGCTTATACTGAATTAGGACCTTCTGCTTCTTTTCATTATAATACGAAGAGAGAGTATATTTGTGTTGGTATTACCAGGACTAATTTTCAGTTTTGAAAATACAACGAAGAGGAATATGGATATTGTGAATCACAGGGAAGATAGTCTCAGTAGATGGCTAGTTGATGTCCTCATTGAAACATATGTGTAGAAATTTACTCTCTTAGTGTGCTTACAGAACTGAAATTGGGGGGTGGTTTGTAAAAACAGTTTTTGTGGATGAACTCATCTTTATATACACAGACATTTTCAAAAAAAGCTCATATCTAAATGAGAAACCAACATTTTTTTTAATATAAATGTTCAAAACAGACATTAGAAAAAAAAAATCCAAAACTTCAGAAAATTCATCCCTAGCTGTTCATCTCACCTGTAACCATTAAGCAATACTTTTTGTCATTCTGAGAAAGTAATTTTTCACCAATAAATAATTTCTTGGGGAAAAAAGATATGTGCTCAAGTCTGTGGATGTTTCATTAGTTCAAAACCTGGCTGCTGAGTTACTGAAATCTGGAACTTCATAAGCAACAACTAGTAGAGGATGGGAAATATCCAGGACATTCATGCCATTACTGCGTAAAATACAGAGATGAACTGAATGTTGTTTTTGAAATGTTCTTCTTTCAGATTATACTACTGTTTATATGCATTTGTATGAACAGGTATGTGCTCGTTTTAGCTGGCATAGCGTTGATTTTCTTCATAGTAGCTAGTATGGGGCTATGTTTTGGATTTGTGCTGGAAACAGTGTTGATAACAGAGATGTTTTAGTTATTGCTGAGCAGCCCTTACACAGAGTCAAGGCCTTTTCTGCTTCTCACACCACCCCACCAGTGAGGAAGCTGGGGGTGCACAAGAAGTTGGGAGGGGACACGCTGGGACAGCTGACCCCAACTGACCAAAGGGATATTCCATACCATATGATGTCATGCTCAGCATATAAAGCTGGGCGAAGAAGGAAGGGGGGACATTTGGAGTGATGGTGTTTGTCTTCCCAAGTAACTGGTACACATGATGGAGCCCTGCTTCCCTGGAGATGGCTGAACACCTGCGTGCCCATGGGAAGTAGTGAATGAATTCCTTGTTTTGCTTTGTTTGCATGTGCGGCTTTTCTCTACTTATTAAACTGTCTTTATCTCAACCCACGAGTTTTCTCACTTCTATTCTTCTGATTCTCTCCCCCTTCCCACCGGAGGGGAGCGAGCGAGCAGCTGTGTGGGGCTTAGTTGTTGGCTGGGGTTAAACCATGACAAGGTATTTTATTTTAGGTTTTCTAGGACCAAAACAGACTTAGTGTCCAAACGTGTGGCACAGAATTATTGATCCCTTTACAGGTGTTCACCTGAGGTTTGGAAGACTGAGGTCACCCTTCAAGCTCCATTTCAATGAGTATTTATTTCTTCAAAAAACAGTTACAAGAACAGTTTGAGGAATTCCCTGTCAATCTCCACTCTGTCTGACTCAGTGCCAGGATCTGGACTTTGATCTTTCATATTTCACCAAAAACCTACAACTTTGTAGGGGTAAAAGCTGCGGTTTTCCCCTCAAATAGAGGTGGAAATCTCACTGGAATACTACCAAGCTTGGAATCATCAATACTTTCATGCTAAACAAATTTTTTTTCTGCTTTGTCTATGGAAGTCTTTACAGGAACATCTTGGTCATCAGCATACAAAGGGTACAGGACCTTCATTGCTGATTCTAACAAGTGGTCCAATGTTGAGAAACCCCCTCCTAATACTTCATCTTTTTCTTTCCTAGAAAAGATACTTCATATTTTTCTTTTCCTAGCTCTAATTTTGTTTGAAATATGCTTCATTTCATTCTCATTTTGGGTGAACTCAAGTTTTGAAATGTTAAAATGGAAAATTTAAGTTCAAAACATCGCTAATCAGAACATACTAATCCATTTCTATACATTGAAGAAACAAGTAACTATTTCAGTTGAGAATAAACACAGCAAAATATGCATTCAATACATATATTGAATGGATATTTTACTTGTGATCATCTAAAATTCTAGATTCCAAAAATAATTACTCCTTAGTCATACTTGTAACACATGTGATGGAGTTTAAGCATAGCCAACTACCGCATCCAGCAGAGGTCTGATCTACTACCTTTCCTTAGTGTTTCACAGCCCAGTAAGAAAAAGTAACTTCAAACACCAATTTCTGCCATGGAAATGAACCCCTATGATTCACAGACTGCTTTTTTGGAAGACCTGTAGCTGTGAGGAACCTAGTGTTCTTCATTAATGATGCACTGACTGCAGACGACCTGAGGCTCAATACTGGAGATGCATTATTTCATTTTTAATCAGAGACTTCCCTTTGTTTTTTTCTTCATAGCCAGAGGAAAGTTTCTTTTGTATTTATGTGTATTCTAACCAATCTGATCTCAGGAGATGGTTGGTTGCTTTTTTTTCAGATGCACTGTAAAAATTATTTCCTCCAGAACAACTGCCCTGTCAGCAGTGCAGTCAGCAATATTATACATACATTTCTTTTTTCCTTCACCCCCAATGTTATATTGCAGTGCATTTTTGGAGCAACCTCCTCCATAAATCTGCTCTCTTCAGTTCTAGAAAAGCAATTTGCAATGTTGTGTTTTCTTCCCAAACTTCACCAGGTACTGTTGCTTTCTTGATGCAAAATAAATAACAGGCTATGATAGAGACATCTATTTCGACAGTACTGATTAACTAGCACAGCCGTGTCCCTTCCAAGAAGCAGCTCCTTTTGAGTAAGCAATCCATTTCAAATGGTCTTTGGTCTTGTTGCTCTGCTGTGTAATCCGTTTTTTGTTTGTGTGTGTGTGTGTATGGGCTCTTTAATCATAGCCAGCTCCATTGGTTCCAAGTGATCCTTGGAAGTGTGCCAGTGTAAAAGTAGGCAGAGGACAAGAAAATTAGACCTTCTCTTTTTTTCTTCTTTTTTTTTTGCAAGGATTTTTGTGAGTATCGGGACCCTTCTCAGAGGGTACAGGCCCATAACCGTGTCACATAACTAGATGCTCCATGCTTTTTTACATGACTGACTTGTAGCCATTAGAAGTTGGTTAGAAGCCAAAGCCTGCAAACAAATACATTCTAGGTATATCTTATAATATAACAAGGATTAGTAGTCATCTGTCATTTTAGGGAAAGCCCAATGAGACCATTTCTATCTGCACCAACCCTTTGGGTGCTGTTATCCCTTCCACAGTAACTAGCCAAGCTGGCTGTTCCTGTAACGGCAGCCGCCTTCTGCCACTGCTCTTGTGCTTTGTTACAAAACGGGGCCAAAATCAGTTTACCAATTTCCATCCTGTAAAACCAATTCCAAAGCACTTATTTCTAACTGTGGATCCATCTGAAAAGAAGGTCTCAGATCTGTTTAATTACCTGCAGCAAGATCTACTTGGACTTTGTATGATCTCCGCTGTCTTTTGTCCATGAGTACTCCAGGACGTCCCGAGAGTACCACCACAGCTAGTTCAGGCCTCAGAGATGTGTTTAGGAGGTAGTAGGTGGGGCTGATGGCAGTTGCCCGGGCAGAACCAAACACTCCATTCTAGAGGACTTGTGATAAAATCAAGGCAGAGTATGTTAGTGCCAGACAGTGAATGAGTAGCTCTGGGAGAAAGATAAATATTTTCTTCACCTACAGCATGAAGGCAGGTGGGTTTGCTCTGGCATGAAGCACCGCAGGGCACACAATGTGCTTAGGGCTAAACAATGGGAGTACTGTGTGCACTGTGGCGTGTGCTGCATTTAGCAGAAAGGGTCTCTTCTTCACTGAGACATTTCTCTATTTCTGCTTTGGGGAATTTTTCTAATTATTTGCATAAAAATTCTGGGAAAGCTGAAATGAGCAAGCATGTAATCTCCTGCCATGGATTTAATTATAATTTTTTCCTTAGTCTCTGATAGTTGTAGTCTTTTTCCTTTCTACATCCCACTATAACCTATTCTCACTGTCATCCCATTCTGGAGCATGTTCTTAATTTATTTTTTATTCTGCAATTTATGTATGTGTTGCGTCTAAAAAGAGTGCTACAATAATTCTGAGGTCTAATGTGCAATTTCTGCCTCAGCTGCTAGCTTTCCTAGGGCTGCCTGTGGCATGGATCCTTGCAGAATCCTAAGGAGTAGATCTGAGAAGGGGGCTACATGACTGAAGCGATACTGAAGTCAAAAGTTGCATTCTTTTGCCAAGGAGAGCAGCTACTGCTTCCCTGTCCAGATAACAGGGATGGCACTGCTCCATCATCACTCTTGCACTCTTGGAAATGGGAGGTCTGTGAAAGTGGGAGATGTCACGTAGGAGTAGGAAAGTCTCCATGACCCACCGAGAATCACAGTTTCACATCCCTGAGACATTTTTATCAGTCTTGCTTTGTACTAGTTGAATTGATTACTGTGATTTTGTGTGTGTGCCAGTAGTCTTGAAACCAGCTTTCTGTGAGCACTGGTTCCAGCTGAACTTCTCTCAAACTGACTTCTAAGTTCATGGCTGGCTGTGCCGGGGAAGTGCTCAGAAGAGAGCTCTGGTTAGACTTAACTAAGCTCCCTTAGCAACCATGTATAATTTCCCCACTGATTCTCTGTGTTAAAGAGGGAAACTTGGTTTGAAGATTAATTTTGGCTTCTCCCTTTCCCAGGGTGTTAAAGGTCAGTCCCCCACTGATTCTGGTTTGACTGAGCCTTCAGGCCATTCCTGAAGAGTCTTATAACTACAGAGCAAAGTTTGAGTCCTTGGGAGCAAAGGAAAGTGCTGCAATGCAGATCAGCAACATAAGAT
>VYZW01021025.1:18893-32010 GCA_013401315.1 Balaeniceps rex | reverse complement strand
ACACAAACCCACAGTCACACTTCTCCTAGCATTCAATCCTTATAACTTAGATATAGCAATGATGAACCAAAATTAAAGTTAACTTTCAAGATATCAAAGCAAGTAACAGAGGATGACAATCAAATGAGAAGGATTTTACAACTAAAAAGTGATCACACTATAACTTACACACAACAACGCTACAGCAAGCAAAAATACCACTTTCTTTTTGCTTTGCTACTGTCATCTACATTACAGATCCAATAGGCAAGACAGTTTCTCCATCATACAACTGGATGAAGAAAAAATGACATAATAGGCAGATTTTCTACTTACCTTAAACTATGTATGCCAAGAAAAATAATCCAGGCATATCTACCTGGATAGATAAGTAACTGCTGCATCTGGGTTTGCAGTGTGAGAGAGTGGGGTCAAAGCTTTTATGTAATCCTGGATACATCGTTCATCACTAATAGGTCAAACCATAGAGTATTTGGTAGAAAAAGCTTGCGTCAGGAAAGAATGTCTACAAAGTGCCCAGAAGTTCATTTCTTACCAAACTTTGTTACTTGTATTTGGTAATTTAGGTCTCCAGAGAAAATAAAATTCTTTGAACTAGGACTACCAATGATTAAAACATCTCATTTTTTTGTGTACGGATAATTTATATATATTTTGTGGCATGTTGCTTGTTTGGTTTTTTTTTTAATTGAATATACTAAACACACTGAATGTTCAGAAAATCTCTCCAGCTAGGGACAAGTGCAAGGATCAAAGTGTGGCAACGTGAGCAATCTGTCTATCATGCAAGATTAATTGGATACAACACGTAATAGCAGAGTCATCTACTGAATCAAGTAATACCTAGCTCTCTTTAGGAGATCCTTCCTTCACTGCGAAGCAAGTAAGCAAAGTAGAAATGCATCATGATACTGATACTTCGTAAATATAGGCATGCTGACATACAGATAATGCAAGCAAAGAAAATAATCACAAAACCTGTATCTTAGGTGACAAATAGGTCTGCAATCTTTTTCCTTCCCAACAAAACCAATCTGCCAGGCACCTGGAGGTGAGCACATTATCTGGATATTCACTATTCTGAGAGCTTTACTAATGCTTTTTTGTTAATGTTTTGCAGTAGTATCTCTGGGAACAGAAGTCATTTCATCTTTAAAGAACAAGCTCAGAAAGCTTCCTTTTCCTACACTGCAGATATGTTTAACTCTGACCTGTGACCAATATTTAGGGGTAAACATAACAATATAACAGTGATGAGGACCAGATAACGTAAGAGATTTAAGAAGAAAAAGGGTTGGTTTGTTGTTTAAAGAATAGGAAAAAATGCATGTAACATCAAACAAAGGGCATCTATGTTTATGTTGCAGTATAGCCTGTGTAAGCCTTCAGAAAAAATATCAAAAACTAACTAGGAAAGTGATTATGTTTAAGAATAAAGAATCAATCAGTGACTTAACATCTTTTTAAACAGAGATCCTCATCTGGGTTACCTACAGCGTTGTAATCCTGTTACGCACCAAGTAACGTTTGTTGGACAACTTTTCCCCTACATGTTTCATATCTTCTTCATAAGACAATTCCTCTTGCAAATTTCAATTTTCATAAACCTAAGGTAGTCAGTTCTGAAAATCAGCTGAAAAGCACACAGCCTCCACAGGAAAAGATTAAGTACCAGCACCAGTCCACACATCTTCGGAGCATCTTTCATGAAATGAGTGCTACAGAAGTACAGCACTTTTTAATCTGAATCCTAAAGCACAAGAGGACTTTGCAGTATTGCGTAAGTTCAGTAAGAACTGGGAATAAATATTTTTCATCACTGGTATCATCAGAAGGGAACAGCAACATGTGAGACTACAAAAAATGTGCAAAGAGAAAAGCCCCATGGACTTGTCCTAAATTGAAGCAAAAAACCTTGAAGGCTAGCATAAATCACAACAGTAAATTTTATGCTAACCTAAAACCACAAGAAATACAGTATCACATCATAAACAATTTTAACAAAACCTATTCCTAATGCAATACAGATACTAGTGAAGAACAGTTTCCTGAAAGATACTCAGTTTTGTTTTGAGAATCAAATTTTTTAGAAGCAAGATGGCTACAAATACAGCATCTGACACTATCCAAAGTAAGTTACTCAGAATTTACAAGCTTACAAACCACACAGTGCAGTATGACAGATTCCCATCACTGGCCAGACAGGACTTCAGAGATCATGAGGGGTCTAAAAGTCACATGCTTGTAACTTTGGGGAGTTAAAAACTGCACCAAGCTGCAGGTTGGTGAGGGAGCCTAACATGGAGGAAAGTATGGCAGAAGGCTATACTCTCTAGACATCCCCCTGTATTAAAAGGGATCCTCTCTAGAATGAGATGCTTGGGGAGAAACCTGAAGAACCAGGAGCAACTTGCTTCATACTCCCACAAAGAAGGGAAAGGCAAACACTTTTTGGTAAGGGACCCAGCAGGCGATTTTAGTCACCCACCAGACAGTACAGCACACTGATAAGGAAAGGCATCATACTCAAATGAACCTTTGCTCCCATTGATAAAACCCCTAGAGAAACCGCAACAGTTTGTGCAGAGAGGCTGTGGGACCTCCACTTTTGGAGGTGTTCAAAACTTGACTGGACATGACCCTGAGCAATCTAACCTGATTAGCTCTGCTTTGAGCAGAGTGTTGAGCTGCAGGACCTCCGGAGGTCCTTTCCAACCTGGAATACTTGGTGATTCCATAATGATTCTGCTTGCAAAGCCCAGTAACTGAAAAGTTAGGAAGTAACAGAACTGAAGTCATTCAGCCAGCTGTAATTCTCTTCTCTTTTATGTCGCTTTGTAAGCTAGCTAAGCAAATTTATGGCAGAAAAATGCTACCACATTAGTCAATAATACATCATTCACATATGCAAAGAGGACACAAAAAGATGGACAACTTTTTGTTGTCCATTTAACCTTTACAGTCATCTGGTCTTGCAACACCAATCTATATGTAAATCCAGTTCTCGCAATGCTATTTCTTGTATGTAGTATCACACCCCAGCATATTTATTTATAAGAGGAGAGAAATGGTAAAGACATGTTAATACAAGCCGTATTAACAATCTTTCCTCAAGGCAACACACTTATTAAACCATCCTGACTCTTCCTGCAATTTCCCATCCCATCCACTATACACATTGTCATTGCAGTCACACACACACAAAATAAAAAACAAAAAAACAAACAAAAAACAGGCTCAAGTCTTTCAAAAGAAAAATAAATCATTATAAATCATACCAGGAAAACATTCCATGTATATGAGAAACAAATTGAGCCTAGAAGATTGTCATCTTTTATACTGGCCTCTTCTTGAGGCCAGTAGAAGTCTCTACTTGAAAAGTTTCTAGGATTTCTTCTCAGCCTGATGAATCGCTTGGTCCATCTCAGACTGTGAAGACGACTGTGGTCTCTCTACACTATAATGTAGAAGAGTCCCGCCTCTTTCATATTCTCCTTCCAACTCCTCCTCGGAGACAAAGTTTTATAATTAAATACTTTCATCCCAGCTGTTTCCACATTCAGGGCTTTTCAAATGAAGAATCACTAGAATTTATCACCACAAGCAGAAAACCCTATTTTTTTCTAGCAAGATGGAACAGCTGAAGCCAGTTTGGATGATGCTTCACTAAGCAAGATAAAGCAAGACAAATACTCGTTGTAGAAGAGTTCAGCCCAACTTACTAAAGTCTAGCTAAGTTATTGACAGTCTTAATGAGATGGGTAAGCTTACTAATGGGCACTATTGCCAAACCCACATATATAAACATACTAAGAAATAAAACTGACAGCACAAAGCAAATCAATTGGCACACAACAAATCAATTAGTGCACAATCCTGAAATAAAATTAACATTGGCTTCAGAATTCATTTTGCAGAGGGTACAGGTTTTATAATGAACAGCGTAAGCAATTGATCCATTTTAACTCAATTTTTAAGCCTTACTGAAAGGGAACTCAAGTTCTTTATATTCCAATGATGAATTTTCACTGAATTTCACTAGTAAGTATGGAATGCCACATGAATCAGAGCCCTATGCTTATTCAAATTAGATGCAAATTTTGTATTAAAGCGCCATATTTTTGTTTTACGTAGAATATTACTCTCAAATACATTAGATAGCACCTGGAATACATGCATTTTGGAGGTGGGAGTGACTCAACAAAATGCAATAGCTTTGGCTGGAGCTAAATTTTTATTAATTATTTTCATAAACAGATTTACTAGAGATTGTTTGCTGACACAGTAACTATTCCAGAAAGCTAGCAAAAAAAATAAACTCAAAATTAGCTAGATTATCTGAGTCATTGTCAGTGCTGCTGTAGCAGGCTTAGGGTCATTTAATTCTACTTTTAGTGTAATGGTACATTTAATCCTTAAATATACCTTCAATTGATTATCTCAGATTTCATTTTTTAGATGGTCTGCTAGTGAATGGATTAACTGGTACCATCTTTGCCTAGAGATTAATTTATCTATCCAAGTCATTACGGGCCATTTACCGTGCTCTTCAGCTCAAAAAGTACTTCATCATGCAGAAAGCAAAAAGCAGAGCACATTCAGAAACCCTGTAATGTCTGTACTAAACAGTGAAAAGGAACTCTCTGTAATACTGCAAATGTTACTTTCCCACCCTGATCTGTTCTCTTTCCATTACTGCACTTGTGGCTAGCACTGTATGTTCATGGCTAAGCTGATATCCCAACATCAATTACACAGGTTTATGTCAAATACAAAAAGGAACTAGGAAACCCTAGGAACAATTTGCACTAGGAAACAAACTACAATCCTGGGCAAAGTCTGCTGAGACACAGATATTTAAAGAAAAGGTAAAAGTGAATTAGAAGTAATTTCTTGTATCTATCTTAGTTTCTAAAATTGCAGGAGCACTTAAAATTATTTCTTAGCATCTCTAACACATTCTGTAATAGCTCTAAAGGCTATTACATCCTCTTTAAAGGATGAAGTATCATCATATTAGGACATACACTAACCTACAGATAGAAAACAACTTCAGCTTGAAAGCTACTATCAGCTGAAGAGATTGGACAAAAACACATAATACTTTAAAATTAAGTACTAAACAATTCACTACCTCTTGTAAATAGTGCAGTTCCTTCGTATAGTTGAAAACATCAAGGTTCAGATCATCTAGGGGACCGAAATATCTTTAATAACCTGGACTTGACTGCCCTTGCAATCACTATCACAATTAAAACCTGGTTTAGCAGTTAGATAATCAGAGCTACAGCCTCAATCCTACAGAGCTAAAACTTCAATCCTATTAAAAAGACACTTCAATATGGAGCATGTGTACAGCTTCTCATGCACACAAGCAAGGGAAAGTTAGGGACAGGAAAGCAGAGAGACTGCATAGATACCAGATCCACAGGACGGAAAGAATCAGCAGGCATGGCATTTTAAGGCATAAAAATTGCATGAAGAGAGCTAAATCACCTATGTGGCTACAGCATGATTTTTGTAATAATTCTTAACTAAACTGTCAGATCAAAAGAAAATTATTCCTTCCCTCCCAGGTCCCGCATAAGAACAGCCCGTTTCCCATTTGTATTTGGCTGCCAGGGGAAGCATTTGGCCTGCAGTTACATTTTCTCAGCTCAGAAGGGGAATTCTGACACCCAAAATGACAATTACTTGATCTGGAAAAGTAGCTCACACATGGAAGTGATTCACACCTTTATTCTACTTAGGCACCAAGTTTATTACAACTGAATTTACTATGAGACTCAATATTTTAAAACTAATCAGTATCAAAGGAATTTCAAAATTATAAAGCCTTAAATGAAGGAAGCAGGGTCCCATTTACTGCAGACTGGACACAGACCAAGTTCACGTCACAGCTCTGAAGACAGTACTCTGGCATGTTCCATACCAGATTTGTCCTGTTCTGCTTTAAGGGAAAAACCCTAAAACTACCTTGAAATTGTAACATAGCTTATGCCAAAAAGTCCAAAGTGGTTCACTAGGGGATGCACAAAAGTATTTTACATCAACTCACATCAGATGGCGAATAGTTCTGTTCAGCTCAGCCCTTATTCCTGCTTACAGACCAAAAAATCCAAAAAAGGAAACTAAATACAACTTAGAGGCTTATGCACAAAAAAAAAAAAGGTATGAAAAATAAAAGACAAAAGGTGCTTAATCCGGCATTTCACTGTCAGGGGTACTTCCTTCAGTGAAGATAACAGGCTTCAACTTCATGCTGTCCTGTATCCAACCCTAAAAGAACACTCATCTGGGAAGACGAAACAGCAACATCAAGAAAGGACATGCTAAAATAGGCAAGGAACACACAAGGAAATAATCTCTGCCACAAAATCTTGTATTTTCTGAACTAGTTTAAGCAATATCACAAATGATATCCCTACATTCGGAAGCAAGAAACACCCTAAATAACAAAAGCAAGTAAACACATTGTTTAAAGAGAAGAATCTTTAGCTGCTACATTATTTCACCAGGGGTTCCTGAAACCCTGACAGTGCGACAGACCAAAAAGAAAGGTTTTACTTTAGTTATCTACGGCGTCAAAACTCAACTTCAGAACTTACTATATCCCTCAAGAATGCTTAAGTATTCAAAGAAAATTGCACCAGATGATCCTTGTTATTCCAGAGGAGAATTATAAAGATCCATGCTTCTTCATAAACACATAAAAAACACGGCAGAGAACAAGTCATCGGTTTGTTAATGATGTTGCTTAATGCACTGCTGCAAAGTGTCTACATGCTGTGCTGAGAATTAACACAGCTATCACTAAACACATTCAGCCACTTGCTTATGTTGCCAGGAAACTGCTGCCACTGGCAGCCTGCTATATGGGAAAGATTCCTCAGCAGTCATCCTCCCCCCCAACATAACAAACATCTCTCTTTTCTTTTTAAAATCACTGCTGATCCATGTACCTAAAATTATCTTTTCCTTATAAATAACATTCTATAAGCAGCTGAGTTGGTTGTTCCTCAAGGGTAGTAATTTAATGGCTTTTTCTATTTCAGACTACAGGTCAATTCACAATTTGTTTGGTTGGTACATATACTATATTATGCTGAGCGTTAGCCAAAAAGCTCTCTCCCATTCCTTTGGGGTATAGCTTCTGACTAAGAGATAGAGGTTATATCATAAAAAGTACAGATCTTTTAAAATAAAAATCTAGGCCCAGTCAAAGAAGAAATTGGAATTAATTTTGATAGCACTGATAGAGGAACCAGCACTCTCTTCTCATAACTTCTGTAAAAGCAAGGCTCACTTCTTTTGGCAGGTATATTTTGAAAGCTGAGCCCCATTAAATAGACTACCAACTTCTTCAGAAATGAGGATGATCTAGTGCCTCGTTTGGGGTTTTTTGAGAGAAAATCTTTAAGAGAAACAAGCTTCATTTGAATGAGACTTGTGGATTTCTCTTTTGTTCTACATCTAAAAGGAGCTACCAGATAAATAAAAAAGAGAAATCAGGGTCTTCAATGTCAAAAAATTGTCAAACAATGACATCTAGATGCATTTTCTCATTCTCTGCTGATACCACCACAGCTATTAACAGCAATGTATCTGGACTACGAAACAAGTGGATTGTGATGATTTGCAGTTGCTTTTATATATAATTACACATACTAAGTAATTAGCCCAGTCAGTGCTTTTATACCTTTGAAAATGAACTGGCTACTCAGTGCCAAACTGTCCTGGTTTCAGCTGAGTTAGAGTTACTTTTCTTCCTAGTAGCTAGCATAGTGCTGTGTTTTGGATTTAGCATGAGAAGAATGCTGATAACACACTGATGTTTTAGTTGTTGCTAAGTAATGCTTAGACTAGTCAAGGACTTTCTTTTTCAGCTTCCCATGCTCTGCCAGGTGCACAAGAAGTTGGGAGGGGGCACAGCCCAAGATAGTTGATCCAAATCGACCAAAGGGCTATTCCATACCATATGATGTCATGCTCAGTATATAAACCGAGGGGAGTTAGCCGGGGGGCAGCGATCGCTGCTCGGGGACTGGCTGGGTGTCGGTCGGCGGGTGGTGAGCGGTTGCATCACTTGTTTTCTTTTCCCTGGGTTTTGTTTGTCTCTCTCGTTCTCCTTTTCATTACAATTATTATTATTATTATTATCATTATTATTATTACTATTATTATTATTTTATTTCAATTATTAAACTGTTCTTATCTCAACCCGTGGGTTTTCTTACTCTTGCCCTTCCGATTCTCTCCCCCATCCCACCGGGGAGGGGGAGGGTGAGCGAGCGGCTGCGTGGTGCTTAGTTGCCGAGTGGGGCTAAACCACGACACAAACCTAGGCTCCTGCCTTGGACACACAACAGGACAGAATGTATTTAAAAATGTGCTTAAATCCTGCACACAGAATTGTTGAAGTGTGTTAAGTCAAACATCTTTGATAACTTTGGTGGGTGTCAGACATCATCTCCTACGTGACCACCTGGCTCAGATAGCATCCTTAGCAGGGTAACAGTTACGTTGCTCAAAAGATTTTTCTCTTCTTCGAAGCCTGTTCTCTCACCCTCCTTTCTCTAGTCACAAGAAGAAGCTCCAGCTTCCTGTTTGACGCTTCGCTCAGCTCAGACAGCTGGGCAGAACCTGCAGCACTCTGGGAGCAGAGGCGAAGTTTTCCTAGAAAAGGATCTGACCACAGCAGCCAAAAGATGTAGCCTGTGTAACATGGCATGACGACTTGCTTGATCTGAAGATGAATATGAAAACACAAAAGCTCCAACTTATGTTAGATGCAACTGCTCACCTCTTCCACAATTCAGGTTTTGTGCTTCAGTCTTCCAATGGGGCACTGATATCTTGATCAAAATCATCAAAACCGAAAAATATATCAGCTACATTTAAAAGAGCACTTCAAATTGTGAGCCAACAGTATCAATCTCAGACAACATGAAGCATACAAGGACTCAGTGGAAGGGAAGATGCAGGTTTGGAAAGAGCTTCCAGGAATGAATCCTGATTCAGGCCACTTTCTCAGGGCAAAACCAAATTTCTGCTTAATAAACTGTACTACCATAACAAAAATTGCACGCTTAAGTCCAGATACTTCTTGTTGCTCCACCAATCCACAAACTTCCACTTACTGTTTCTGCCAAAAACACCATCTTCAGCTGAGCCTTTTGTAACTTAAAAATCTTATTTATTCTCCTTTTTTTCCCCACCTTTTTGATTCTTTTTTCAGGGCTAGTGCCCCAGGGCCTCCAGATGCAGGCTACTGATTTCAGGAAGACTGCCCACAAAACACTGAGGATTCTGTACTACAAACACTGCTATGCTCCCTTGTTTATATCCATCTCTTCAAGGGTACTCCCTTCTCAATAAATCAGGAGTTCCACAAGCAAAGCAGTACCTCAAGGCACATGCACAATTCAGTATCTCTCATAAGCAAGCGAAGGGGAGGAGACTGGACTTTAAAAAAAATTGTCATTTAAAACAAGTCATAAATGGCTCAACTCAACTGCAAAATGATACTCCGAGATGAGTTAAATCAGCTGCTGCATTCTTTGTTCTTGCTGCAAAGCCCATGCTTCCACATCCCATTTGGCTTTACCAGGTGGTCAAGAATAAAAACATCTAAAAAAAACTAATGAAATAATTGCAGTGTATCAGTGAGTAAAGTAGTAACTCCCAAAACAATATTCTTAAATTGCCTCTTGTCTTAAAAACACACTATAAGAACTGCAGTTGGCTTATCTGAAAAAGAAATTACACAACTTCCTAATAAAAAGCAATTACAGGTAATTTAAACATTGTGATTAATGGACACTAGGAGTAACAGAATTTGAAATTACTTTCTAAGAACAGATCTGGAAGAGGACCAAAGTAACACATAAATTTAAAAAAAAAAAGCTGGTTTATCCTTGGATTTTTTGAACTATATTCAATTCAAGATACTACAAAAGAACTGGAAAAACAAACAGCTTTATTGGTGTCCCCAGCCATTACACATTTTGTTAAAGGCAATATAATTTAATTTAAGCCATTCCAATTGCCAAAGAGCATTCACTAGTAGAAAAAGGTTTCTTCAGCTCTCTCAAAAACTTCTTCCCAGTTCTCCAGGTCTCACGTGCTCCAGGTGCCCTACAATCTGTGAGGTCTCAGAGTGAAGTGTTTTCTTGGTGGGCAGCACTGGTAACCGAGGCAGACAGTAGAAGCTGGAGAAGTTTGGCATGGTGAGAGACTTTCAGTGCATGAGATGCCTGATACGCAGCTGTGAGCCTCCTCAAAGAGTCGATGCTTCAGAACTGCCCTTTACCAAGTAAATGCCACAAAAGCACAAATCAACAGGCTGGTGCAGGATGATGTGGACAAGTTCTGCCCATAATCACTTAACAGGAAAAGGGATCAGAAAACAATATAGTTTTTCAAATCAAAGAATAGTCAGCTATATGCAGGAGACACCCAAGAGCAAACAGCAAAATGGAAGAACAAGTAGCAAGCAAATGTTGTGGTCCTAGTGTCTCCTATCTATACCAAACCAGCATAAAAACCAGCTTTTTCTGTCACCAGAAGATAGAAATGTGTACTGACAGTCTGTTAATTGCTTTTACGACTAAAAAAGAGACTGTATGCTTGCCATAGTCCACTGTCCAAAGTACCTCAGAGAAGCAAGAGCACACAATATTGTCAACGTATTTTTCTAGCTTTTAGAGTGCACTTTTGCATGAAACTTAGCATTTTCACAACTAATTTGAAACAAAGACGATACCATAAAGTACAATAAGTAATCAATAAAAGCATCCATCACTGTACATAGTTTGCATGTAACCAATGTAAAGTCTCAGATACAACAGAAATGGCCTACAGAAACCTAGCATGCTTACCTCTGTATTTGGTTGTAGTGCCTGTCCATCCTGGGCTGCAGATGGTACTATTGCCCATGTAATGTTGGCACTAGCAGACGATAAGGAGCTGAGGGCACCATTTTTCAGTTGCTCTGTGGAGTGCGACTTGGGCCCAGGCCATCCCAGGATACCTTCTGAAGCAGAAAATGGGTGTCAGCTTACAAGAGACAGATTACAGATTTCTTCCATTCATCTCATCATCTACTAATATAAATGAACTGCTATCTCTTCTCTGCTTCCTTGCACAGTTTTACCTCAGTAACAAAAATACACTAGCATCTTCTATGCCAATTTATGTGTGACAAATATTTTTTTTTAAAAAGTCAATGAAGGAAGATTTTAAAATGTTACTCCTACCACCAGACAGGATTACACATAAAGATCATACAATCTGGCACACCTTGGTAACTAAGCAAGTATTCTCTATCTACTGTTTTCATAGTTATGAAGTTATCCAAGTAAATCGTCTATTTCTTCTGCCTGAAATCAGAGTTTTAAGTCTAGCCGCTGTATTTTATTTCTGTCTGTACTATTAAAAGCTCTTTCTAGATTAAACGCTAAAATGCTTTACTGGTCCCAAGACCACAGTTTAGAAGAGGTCTCATTAGAAAGATAGACATTAAATATGAATCAAACAGAACTAGACATCAGAACAACCCTTTTTTCTGGGGCCACCTGATTTCCAGGATGGGCCAGTATTTAAGTATGCCAAGACAGAACAAATAATCAGCTAAGGCGGCTGCACAGTTGTTCTCCCTTACTGCTCTAAAACATAGTATCAACATTCAAATCAGTACCCCTCAGCACAGGGTTTAAATTTCAGCTGTTAATTACATGCTGCTATAAAATGCAGAGATACAGATAAGAAAATAGCAGCTTTTCAGTCATTACCATAATTTGTATATGAAAATACAATTAGTGCCACAGGGGGGATCTCCTCTCATCACTGACAACTTTTCAAGATGACCCAAATCAACACAAAGTACATTAAAGAACATGCAATTTCTCCTCTCCATATCACCAGGGGTTACCAGAGGTTGCCTCCTAATTAAAGTAAATGGTTTGACCTGGTGAGGTAATGCTGTGTGCTATTATATTAACATTTATATTATTAAAAATGGGTCACAAACCCTATAGTTGACCTTTTACCAAATTCTAAAGATAAAATAATTACAGAACATTTCTCTCATCTAAAATGGCACTAAGTTATGATGATATGACATAACTTCAGGTCTACTCGCTTAGCATGATTTTGTGGCACCATCTTTTGCTGAAGAAAGCATAAGCAAATCGTTAAGTATAAAACAATTGTCAAAGATCAGAGTAACCAACAGGAGAAAAAAAGATTCAGGTTTTTTTTTTTTTTAAATGTATATTTCACACAATTACTCAAATTTCCCATTGCCAAAGGAAGAACATCTCTGTGGCTCTGCTGTCAGGTCACATACTGAAAAGCTTTTTGGGTTTCGATGACTTTCAGGACTATGCCAGTAGATGTTATAAGTTCCGGGCGAGTTATGTAAACCACATGAGAAAAAATGCAACTATCAAACAAAAGGTCATTGTCTTGGATTGGCTCTACACATTGGTCCTACAAATCCAGAAGCTAATATCTGCCCCCATTCCAAAGATGGAGTTAAATCAATACACAATGTTGGTATACATGGCAATGTATACAGGAATGTATACACAGCACAGTGACTGTAGTCATAGTATCTCTTTGCTTGCTCCTCAGGTCTTCAGCAATTTGCTGGTAGGAACAAAGGATAACCCCAGATCCCTCAAGACAAGCTCTGATTCAGAGGATAATCTGAAGATTGTTTTGGCAGATTCAAAATGGACACTCGCTACATGCGAGGAAGCATACCATCAGCATGAACAATAAAACTAAATTGGAAAATTTCAAATAAAAATGTTGGGTCCTTGGAGGGAATTCACTTGTCTGTAAACCATTAAAAAATTTTTACTCTTTTTGGTGTTAATTAGTACAGATTTCCAAGAGGAAAAAAAAAAAGTCAAGAAGTTAAAATAAATTTGTTTCTCTTTTGAATAGCCACAAAATTTTTACGGAGAGTGCCTATGCTTCTTGCTCTTCATTACTTTGCAGTAACAATTCTCAATCTATTTTTCTGTTTCTCCCTGCCAAACAGCTCATTATTGGATTATTTCTGCTATATTCCTATTACAGAGAGATGTAAAAAAAAAAAAAAATTGAA
>VYZW01021025.1:0-10755 GCA_013401315.1 Balaeniceps rex | reverse complement strand
GTTGCACCTTCTTGGTATGAAATTAAAAAAATTCACCTGGAGGACACAGAATCAAAATGAAATCTATTATGTCTCAGAATTAGAGTTTGCTAGAGGATTACTTAAAGGCATTAGTTTGATTAGGTATGAGTTTATGCAGCTTTGATGACTCTGAAACTCTACCAACTCAGCAGAAATGTTAAGTCTATCAAAGTATGCCTGGACAAGATTAAGTGCGTAGGAAAATCAGTAATCAAGACTTGTAGGCCAGGTTCNTTTCAGTCAGGGAGAAGACACTAAATATTTCAGCAGCTTTTAGTTCCTTTCTTTTTTCTTTTTTTAAATTACATACCAAAGAATGTACCACATGTACACACTGAAGAATTAACTGTTTGCATTCAGGTTCTCACAGGTATAAAAAAGGTGCTGGTGTGAACCAGTGCTACAGAATTTTGATTCCTGAAAGGATTCTTGTACAAGTTTAAAGTCTTAGGAGGAACAAACAAAAACACTTATTAAATTCTATTATGTACTTTATAGTCGTGGCTTTCCACTTCTTTCTTTTTCAAAAAAAAAAAAAAAAATGGGATTCTCTTTCAGCAATTACTAATGTTATGCTCGCCTTTCTCTGTTCTTGTGCACAGATCCTCAAAAACCATTATCAAGCCAAAATACAGACACTGATTTAACAAAAGATTATTTGGACACAGACTCAAGGACATGTACAACTCAAGTCATCTATCTCTGACGGTTCACTTAGATCACGTAGACACAAAAAACAACCTTCAAGGACTTTGAAACTAGAAAGTGACTTTTATTTGAAGGATGCTTTTCATCTTTGGTCCAAACCATTCTCTTTTGAAATGAAATTATATCAAAGAATTAAATTAAATGCACTTTATCATTACAATTTAGATATGTGCAAGGGTTTTTTGCATTTTCTACAAGAAAACCAGGACACAGAAAATATGAAAATTTTTTGTTTATTTATGTTCCTTTATGAAATATATCAGAATCTGGATGTGGGAAAGTCATCATATACCACAGTATAGGTGTCCAAGTTTGTACGCTGTTTTTTCCAAGAACCCTTTTTACATCATTTGCCTACTTCTCACTGACCCTCTCACGTTTCTGTTCTCCCCACAATGGGAATTCCACCCTTTCAGAAAGCTAAAGGTCCAACTTCCAACATTGTGGACAGAGATGTAGAACTGGGTGAACTGAAAAAAACTGAGCTACATGGGGACTGAGAGGTTCATGCCTGCAGAGCTCAATGCAGAATCACACTGTTTGACATTTTAGGCTCATAAAAATTTGCCACAGATTTTTTTTTTTTGAATAGCAGCATGGAGAACTCTTTCCAGATTTAAAGAAAACCACAGACTGGAATAAATCTGCCTCAGCAGCATGCTTCCATGTAGAAAACTAGAAATATGATTTTTGCTGTAGNAACAACCAAGCATGTTCTGCACTGTCATTAAGAATATAGACTTATCTACCTGTTTTCCATGCCCCTGTTTTCCATGCCCCCCTTTTTTATTTTGCCTTGCTGTCTTCAGAACCTGATTTCCCTGAGAAGACTTAGGACAACCTCTTTTCCTCCTCTCTTCTGATTTCAATAGATTTTGCATCTTTTTTTAGGCAAAGAAAAAAATTATGATACTTGAGGCTGTAGAAGCTTACAAGCTGCTCACTCCAACCTGCCTCTCTGAGGAATGGTTAATTTTGCCTGCTTCAGTATCATAATAAAAAACCCAAAGGCACATAAAATAATACCCAAAAGAGCTTGCGCTCACCTGATGACAGTGTCCTGTTATGATGCTGGCCCACTTGATGCATGCTTTGCTGTAATAGAGTCAGGCATTCTCCAAGGCAGCTCAGGGTGGCAGCAGAGGTAGCTTTTAAAAGCAGCAAGTCCTGATCCAAGGCAGAAAGAGGTCCAGAACTTGGGAGAGCTTCAATGGCTTGTACAAGATTCTTCTGTTGTCCCTCAACTTGGCTCATGATCTGTAAAGGTCCAAAAACACCTGCTGTCATAGGAAATATCACTATGTAGCTGTTAAATTCTTATGGGTTGATATAGTGACTAAATGTGAAGAACTACCACAAATGGATGTTAATGTTCTGATCCAAACATACCATATACTTACCTACAAAAACGAAGGGCTTGAGACTACCAAAGGCCTGTAAAAATGTCAAGACTATGTTAGAGAAAATCATCTCTTAAAATAGTAGAATCTTAGAAGGTTTAATAGTGTGACTCATACTTTCTGAAAGTCTTCATAAGGAAAAGTATGAAAATTCTACTTCCTTCTCCATTATTAATTTAGGCTTAGATTTTCTTTCCTTTATATGTGATCTGAGACAGCCAAGGAAGCTACACTGTCCCTCCTCCTTCTCTCCTACATAAAATATCTAATCACAGTTTAAGAACAGGCATTTTTCATTTCTCTAGCATCAGTAAGGAATTGTTTTTACAAAATAAGGTAACTTGTAAGTTTACAGACGTTAGCACAGGATGCAACTTAGAGTACTTGTTTACTATTAGATACAGATACCAGCTGACAGAGAAAGTTAATCTGTTTCTAGATTTGGACCATCCAGATGAAGATGAAATGCGTGCTTGTATAGCAGATAAAAACAACGTTATTTGAGCAGGCTGTTCTTTAAACAAATTGGCAAGCTTCCAAAATCCTTCCTATAGCCAAAAGAAAAAGCAGATGTTTAAAACTTCTCTGTTTTTACAGACTGTAGGAAATTATACATGCACATGACAAGCCTCTTTTTTTACACTTACCTTGCAAAAAACTTATTGCAAAAACTTATAGGTTCATACTTGAAGTATCAAAAGCTTTCAGAAAAAACATCTGAAGACTTTGTAAGCAACAAAGATTCAAGCTCCATTTGTCCAAGCTACTATACTGTAAAAATGTATTATTATGAACTTCATGACTTTTTTATTATCAGTATTACATTTTCAGAGTATGGTGTGCTTCGGTAGCCTCCCTATGCTGTGGTAAATAGACTGATTAAAAAAATGCATGTTGAACGCACTGAAAAGCAAGAAAGGAAACTGAACTCAAAGATGCAAATAACCATCCTTGCAAACAAGTTAGAGAATTAAGTGAAAAGCTGTTGTTGCAAAGTTCGTAAGGAAATTTAGCTAAATGCCTTGCTGAAGGTTACAATAATGACATTTTAATAGTCAACATTTAAAACAGAGGCCAAAGCTTCAGTAGAAGCCATAGCCAATTTTAATTCCCTTTGACAGAAAACAGGATCAGTCAGAAGGTGACACAGACCCCCACAATACACAACTTTAGGGAACCGCTACAACCCCAGGCAGTGCTCTGCTTTGAGAAGTCACACACCGTGCAACTGAGCTGCACAGCACAGACAGAGCATTGCTTCAAAGCTAGAACAAAAACAAAAGGATCACACACACATGCATGCAAATATTCCTCCCTCAGGAAAAGAGCTCAGGAAGGCAAACTGAAGGAATGGCTAAGAGAAAAAAGATCATCTTCTCCCTGGAAGACTGCACAATATAATTGTATGGAAAACTGCTTCCATCCTTTTCCCATCCTGAATAAGAGTGTGAAGTTGAAAACCTGACATTCTGATGCTTCACAGTGACAGAAATGTTCTATTTTCTTTTTTAAGTGACTAGTTTTCCTACCTACCTTTTTTTTTTTTTTGTGAGAAACAGCTTACATTTCCAAAGATTTGCTTCCACAGGAAAGAAAATCCAAAATAAAACCATGAAAACGTCAAACATTTCAATTTTCCCCTCCCCCTTAATAAAGGACAACTATATTCTTCTGCAGCTAAGACAGGAGCATAAGATAAACTGACCAGAAAGCTTAGAAAACATTTGGAAAATTAATTGACTGTTTGCAGTTATCACCTAGCCCAAAGCTTTACAGGCTTTTATCAACTATATTCTTCCTAGATCAGGAGAAATTTAAATAAAATCAATGATTTATTCTCCCTTTATCCAAAACAAGGTATTGCTCTGAGTCTTACTATTCTCTAGCTGACCTAAGGTAGTTTTAAAGAAGCCTTTTTGATTCTTCCTTTCTGTGCTACCTAGCTTCACGTTATAGTTGTGATACCAGCAGCTGTTCTACAGACCTGACACAGCAGAAGATACCAGGAACAGCAACTTCTGTGTAGGATTCAAAGTATTAGAACTTCCTGAACCTTTATGGCTCGAGCACTGATCAAAACCACTCTGTTTAAAGGAAGGATTCCCCTATTCTAGAAAGTCACAGAACAACTCTATGGCAAAAGGGGAAGGAAATAACATATTATTGAAATAACTGAACTTTTTTTACATGCTTGCCAATATGTTTTTTTTAAAAGACAAAAGATTTTAAAAGAGCTGAAGTGTGGTTGTTCTAAAGAGTAAATCAAAGAGGAGCTAATACAAAACCACCAAACCATGCTAGACAAAATTCATTAAACACACCAACCCTTAACAGGACAGACACTAGGCCATGCAGCTATAGTATTATCCTCTATCTTACTTCTGGGCCTGCTTTTTCTATTTCGGGGGGAAGGGAGGCAGAGTGCTTGATTTATCTAAGCTGATTTCAAAACCAGAATGAAAAGCTTCGATTTTGAGAAAGCTAAATTGTAACTTTCATTCTCCAAAGTGAAATAACTTGCTTAATTTTGAAATACTTTGCTCTTACACAGGGTTATTTTAGTACCTTACAGCTCTCCATCCTCCCCATTTGCAAATACAGACAGCTCAAAGTAGTAGTTCTCTTTTTACAACAGCAAAGACTATTTGGCCCTGTCTCCTCACCAAGCCTCAACCCACTTCTCTTTCCACTTTTGTTTCAGCTTTGGCACTCCCTCTTCACCTATAAATAGCTTCTCATAATATGAAAAAGAAAATGCATATTCCCACAAACGCACTCAAACTTCAGAAATACAACTCTCTGCTAGATATAAAATAGGAAAACTGAAAGAACTATCAGGACTATATGTATTAAAAGGTATTATATGCGTGCACATATCTGACATTAGTAGGTCTGCATTTACCTAACTGCAAAATGTTCAGTAAGAGGAAGCCTCAGGCTAGGAAGAGGCCAGCTCATATGCGTGGTTTGCTCCTTTCTCCACCTTCAGCCCGCAGCAGAACAAGCAGACCACATTATGTGTTCCCTATTAACAGCTGTTCCTCAGGAGGAGGAGATTCAGACATTTTAGCCTGCCAGAAATTCTCAGGTATTGTCTGTATTCTTGTGGTGGGTTGACCTTGGCTGGATGCCAGGTGCCCACCAAGCCACTCTATTACTCCCCTCCTCAACTGGACAGGAGAGAAAGATATAACAGAAGGCTCGTGGGTCAAGATAAGGACAGGGAGAGATCACTCACCCATTAACATCACGGGCAAAACAGACTCGACTTGGGGAAATTAGTTTAATTTATTACCAATCAAAAATCAGAGTAGGATAATGAGAAATAAAACCAAATCTTAAAACACCTTCCCCCCACACCTCCCTTCTTTCTGGCCTTAACTTTACTCCTGATTTCTCTACCTCCTCCCTCCGAGCGGCGCAAGGGGATGGGGAATGGGGGTTGCAGTCAGTTCGTCACACGTTGTCTCTGCCGCTCCTTCCTCCTCACACTCTTCCCCTGCTGCAGTGTGGGGTCCCTCTCACAGGAGACAGTCCTCCACAAACTTCTCCCACATGAGTCCTTCCCATGGGCTACAGCTCTTCACAAACTGCTCCAGCATGGGTCCCTTCCATGGGGTGCAGTCCTTCAGGAACAGACTGCTCCAGCATGGGTGCCCCATGGGGTCACAAGTCCTGCCAGCAAACCTCCTCCAGCGTGGGCTCCTCTCTCTCCACACGTCCACAGGTGCTGCCAGAAGCCTGCTCCAGCGCGGGCTTCCCACGAGGTCACAGCCTCCTTTGGGTGCATCCACCTGCTCTGGCGTGGGGTCCTCCATGGGCTGCAGGTGGATATCTGCTCCACCGTGGACCCCCATGGGCTGCAGGGGGACAGCCTCCCTCACCATGGTCTTCACCACAGGCTGCAGGGGAATCTCTGTTCCAGCACCTGGAGCACATCCTTTCCCTTCTTTACTGACCTTGGTGTCTGCAGAGTTGTTTCTCACATATTCTCACTCCTCCTTCCGGCTGCCGTTGCTGTTGCACAGGTTTTTCTTCCCCCTTCTTAAATATATTATCACAAGAGGCACTACCACCATCGCTGATGGACTCAGCCTTGGCCAGCGGCAGTTCCATCTTGGAGCCAGCTGGTGCCGGGTCTATGGGACATAGGGGAAGCTTCTAGCAGCTTCTCACAGAAGCCATCCCTGTAGCCCTCCCACTACCAAAACCTTGCCACGCAAACCCAATACGATTCTTCTGAATAACCCTCAAAGAAACCTGCCACCCAATGGCACCTTCACAGAAGACTGAATGCAACGGGAATCATCTCTGATGTCCTCAGTAGGTCATCCGCTCTCTACCACTTGCTCCAAAACAGCTAATTCACAGCTTCTGTTGCTGCCTGCTTCCTCCTCTCCCTGGCTGATCTTAAAATCCTGTGTGATTGCTCTCCCTACTTACCCCAGCCACAGCAACTGCTAACTACTCCTTCGCAGCTGGAATTTCACCTCCTGGATCTTCCTGTTGTGAACGCACTGCCAACCATGATATATGGGACCAAACGGTTATGTGACAAGATCCCAAACAAATGGGTAAGTAGAAATGACTCTATTCTCGGGGTCACCCTCACAGTATGTGAAAGATAGGCAGAAAAAGCTATGAGATACCCTAGGATTGCAAAGAAATTTATTTCAGACATAATAAGAAGAAAGGACATTCTTTCATACAGTAAATGAGCTAAAATTAGCTGCTGAAAATTAATTTAAGAAATAATAATGAAAAATTGAGGTGCTACTTTCTGTGCTAAAAAAAAATTACAGTAATTCAATATTTTGTTAAAATACTAGATGATATATTAATCTTTCCCATGAAGAGTAATCATCTTGCAAAACCTGAATGTCATTTTTTATTTAAGGTTTCAATTTGTTTCTGAAACTAGAAAAAGAGAGAGAGAGTCCCATTTATTAAGTATAATAATAAACTCTCTGTTAAAGATTTTTTCCTCCCATCCTAAAACAAAGATAAATAGAAACTTCAAAGAGAGAAAACTGAATAGCCACACCTAAATGGAAGAGCACATGACTGCTTTTGACATGATTTTATTTACAGTGAAAATGTTCTTGTTATCCAGACTCTAGGACTATCAGGCCTAAGTCTGTTTGTCCAGCCCAGATGGGTATTATGATAATCAGAACATCTTTCTGTGTAGAATTACTGATCCTACAGGATTTCACCCAACTAACACAGCGCACACATCACAACCACCTAAAGCAAACACCAGCTTTAAGTCATCCACAAAACTACCCGATCCACAGTTGTCTCAGCGGCATCTCCCAAGACACAGTGATTTCAAGCTCCCTGAAGCAAAAGAAGAATGACATCAGCCATACTACCTCAAAGGGCAAGCAGACACTCTCCCGTTGTCATACAGGCCATGCGGAGCTGGCCAAGAAAATAAGTAGCATCACCAATACTGTCTTTCTATATAACGATTTAAATACTTCAGATCTTCCTACCCTTCTTTTGGAATGTAAAGCCTGAGGAAGATCCTTCAGACCTCCCCAGCCACAGTCTGATACACACATGAGCAATTTAAATTTTAATGTATGGCATTTTCCTTTTTTGAAAGGAAATACACATATTGAATCCTTTTGGGGTTTTTTTGGTTGGTTGGTTGGTTTGGGGTTTTTTTAAATAAATAAAGTGTTTACGAAAACACAATATGTCTCTCTATCACATACCTATATATTTTCTGGAAATATTAGGTTATTGCTTTTAGACAACAGTAACAAAAGAAAAACATTTCAGAAGACATTGGGAAAGGACACGAGGAGAGACCAGCTTTTCAAACCACCCTAGAGTAAGTCATAAGTGATATGAGTCAGGACCTTGGTTCTCAGTGTTAAACCAGCATATACCACAGGGGGTTGGTTTTTTCTTTTCTTAAGAGCAAAAGCAGATGAGTGACAGAAGAGAAGAAAGTCCACACAAAAAATAAAAACCTTCTAAGTCATTGTAAACCAAATACATTGGGTTGCCATGTAAACCCAATATAGTCATCAATTCTGACCTTGAGCAAGGACTCCTCTTGCAATCTTGACCTGTATTTCATCAACACCACCCCAAACTGTCATATTGTAAAAATTAAAACAGACAACCAATATATATAAAAGTATAATATAAATATATACACACACACATGTACCAGGTATGTATCAAAATGTAAGATAGAGAAAACTGTAACTCCAATGTCACTAAAGCAATCATACCAGTCATTAATTTGACACACTAGCTACCAATTCAGCTCAAGTTCACAGTCCCCACTTAGTATTTCCATGAAACTTTCCCACTTTCAACTATTTATTCTGAAAAAGGAAAGAGCATAAACACACATGCAAAAAGACTATTGTAAATACTGTTAATCACCAGCTCAAAAAGTATACCTCTCTAATCGAGAAGTCTGACANCCCCCCCCCCCCCCAATTTGGTTTGAGTTAAGCATTTATACCTAACCACTGCAGAGCAAGAGAACTTTTGCCTTGGCTTAAATTCTGAAAAGTGTTCTCAAACAATTCAAGGTCACTTGCTATGTGTGTCTTATACTTGACAAAAGAAATTTTCTGATAAGGATTTATAGACTTCTTTCTTCTCTTCAGTAAAGTCATGCCTATAGATCTTTTAATGGGATTCCATCAATAGCATGCAAGCTAGGAAGGCAAAATTACAGCTTAATATATAACTAAAGTGAAAGAGCTATACACAGAGGTTGCTGCTAGAAGTACTGCAACATATAATACAAATCTCTTACTAACAAAATTTTGCATTTCAGCTTTAAAAGTGTCTACTGTAGAAACTTGCAGAAGCCCAGACGACCACAAACGTGCTCAAGTTCCACAAGTAACATATCAGTATACTTTGCTTACAATAAAACCTGAGCTTTTAACCAGAAAGAACCTCCTTGAGCTGCAAACACAAGGGAATTCTATCTGCAAAGCTTCAATCCAGATGAAGACCCACAGTAGCTTCTGTGAACATTACTATGCTAATGAGAAAAAATATTTTAAGAAAGGATCCTAGAACACCAAGTGAGATATTCTGAACGCATCTTGGAAAGATGGAACCAGACCATATCAATTGTCCTTTCTTGATTACTGCTTCCCTCCCATTACAGAGAATAAGCACTTAATTCTCCACTATTGTCACCTCAGGGTAGCAGCCAGCTTGACCTCAATTATTTTAAAGCAAACAATGAACATTAAATTGGAATGACTTGTTATGTAATAGTTATTAAGGCTTAGACACATACATCCTATCAATGAAGCTTCAAAGGAGCAAGTTAATTTTCACTTGGCATGTAATTTGCACAGACACACAAAAAGTGACGGAACAAACAGAACTATACCTCTGACAATCAGGATGGCAGCTAATCACCAGGGCACATTTCTTTTTCTTTTCAGTCCTTGCCTGTGCTTTCTATTTCTTCCCTTGGAGGAGAATGAAAATAAGCTCCCCGCACCCCCATCCACTATTTTGTTCTCTTTTCCCTAACCAGGAATCCACATAATCTCTGTTAAGGGAACAACTGAAAAGCCAGTTGCTACATATCTTCATTGTCTCAGCTAACAAAACATTATTTCCTTTGGGGTTTTGTTTTGGCTTTTTTTGCTCAGCCTTCTCATTGCACACTCCACAGGGTGATTCCTTGTGAGGAAAACCTTACAGAACAGAGAGCTAATATCATTAGGACTGATTCTAAAAGCCAAGTCTAAGACAACCAGGAGAAAACAAGGTGTGGAGGAGGCAGCCTGGCTCAATTGTTTCCTGTTCTTAGCTACTCTTTCCAATCTGCTGCTTCCATTGACGATGACGCTGCTGTTCCACTGGTTGCCATCAGCACCTCCAGGAGCTATGAGCTCTCCAGGGATCTCAGCACAGGATTTACACTCCAGGGAGCAGCTGTTATTTACCAACTCCTGTCACACATTTTTTAAATTAGCTAGTTAATTTATTCATATACTAGACATGATCCTATGCTCTATTCTTTACACATTCAATTCCTATTTTATACCTTTAAATTCTGTAACTTGGACGCTTGCTGATATCTTTACAATGTAATATCACTCTATTTTGTGAAGACAACATTCATTAATCATCTGATGGACTACAGACTTCTTACTCATTGGTCCACTATCCAGTAGCTTATTAGTCACACCTCCAAGCTCCCTTGCTGTTACTTGCTCGGCTACAATAATCAGACTTCGTATTTTGTAGGTCTGCATACTATTGCTTTAGCCTTCCACTTCCAGAGGAGGAAAAGTAATCTACCTTCCCAAGAAATTCTCAGTCTGTTGCAACTCAGGTAATATGGAAGGAAGCTCCTCCTTTCCTTCAATGCTTTAAAACAGGCAGAAGCTCAGCAAGAAAAGGAGCTGAGCTCACTACCTGTTTTAAAAAAGCACCTCTCTGTTCAGAAGAACACAGACAGGATATACGTAACAGATCTACCTTCAAATACTGAAGAGCGTATGACATCTGTAGTTGTCAACGTTCTCCAGGACTTTACGCAGACCCTTTATTTGGATGCAAAACACTCCCCAAGGACAACCTGACTGTCCACTGTTGAGTTTCTGCGGAACTCTGCTTC
>VYZW01021024.1:43391-53561 GCA_013401315.1 Balaeniceps rex | reverse complement strand
CCTTTTGTTGGTTTCAGATTACTGATGGTTCTCACAGTTTTCAGCAGTTAAGGCCACTCTCCCATGTGAAGCTCCTACCCTCGACAGCATCGCTTCATTGGCATGCAGTGAGGCCGCTGGACAGCCTGCAATGCACGTATACTGTATGGAGAGGGGAATGCTGTAGGAAGGGTGAGGGAGAGAGGTCACATGGCAAAACTGGGGTAAAGAACAAGGAAGGATTCATTTAGGAATGAATGACAACAATGTTTAAACAAAAAACTCGCAGTGTATTCAGCAAAGGACCTAGTGTGGGGTCCCTTGGGAAAATGAGGGTATCACTTCATAAATAGTCACGTCATAGCGTGAAATGAGATCCTTCGGTACATCGACAAGCTGAATTCTGCAATTTCTGTTCAAGTGCTTGCCTTTTCAACCTAAACAACATTTATTTTAATGGTACTTAAGCATAAATAAAGACGAAAGGAGTAAGAATGTAAACGCAGCATAGCAATTTGGGCCATTTCTTCTTGCAAGTGGCTTAGCCTAAGGCATTTGAGCCTCTGCCTCATGTTCCCACAAGTTTCAGACAGCATACTGGCTTTGTTTGTTCTTTTAAAGAGGGTTATGGAAAAGTACAATAATAAGTTTTGCACTAAAATTTAAAGTAATTAGCTTAGAAGACCACTGACAACATAAATATTATTAAAATATGTAGCTAAGTGCTACATAAACTATTACTGCACTGAAGAGCTAAATTACACTAACACAAGAGAAATCTTAGATAGAGCTAGATAGAAGAGGAAATTCTCATAAATTCAAAATCACTGCCTCAAAGCCAGTGTCTCTAACTTGTATAAGTACTATTTCATCTACTTTCAAATAAGATCTTATCGTAAATGGCTGGGTCACTACCGTTCTCCAAAGCAAGAGAAAACTTGCTAGCTAATTTGAGAACACATCTTTTCTTTCTGTGTGGCTGGATTTTTGGCATACCATAGCTCGGCCCTATTTGGAGCCTTGTAAAAGTCACTTATCTGAGCCTATCGGTAGCCAAAGGGAGCACTGCGAACATTCCCGCTGGAGCTGCCAGCGAAATAACGGCTCCCCGAGGATTAACTTCTTCTCGGCTAAAAAGAAAGCGAGGCTGTGTTACCGCAGCATAATGGCCTTCATCTGTAACCTAGATCTTGGCTGGTTTCTTTCAAATACTTTTTCACTACACTATCAGGAAAGAAAAAAGCAACAGCGTAGTTTGCAGGGAACTTCACAGTATCAAATGGTGCCAGGAGGAACCCGCTGTCCCTCCCCTGAGCCCTTTCAGAGAAAGCCTGAGAAAAAGGAAAGAGTGTCAGAAATCTTTCTTGGAGAGTGCTATGGGGCAGTACGGGGAGCAGGGGACACGCTCTGCTCCCTCGTAAGGAAACAGCTAGAAGATAGGCATCCCTATGGGCTTTGCTGCCCCAATGTGTGCATCTAGGGGACAGGAGGGGCTACTGTGTCTCAGTTTCTGATCACTCAGCCTTTGAGAGCAAGGGACCAGGAGCTACCGTGGTATGTCACAGAGCAGCCCAAAGTGCTGACCGCTGCCTGCAAACCTTAGTGTCTCATCCTGACTTCTGGGAGGGGCTGGGTCTAAAATAAAACCAGGGAAGGTCACCTTAATAGCCTCTGACTACCAGCTTGTTCTATGCCCAAGGGAACAAGGCATTTGCATCTCCCACAGGCATTTAGACCTTTCTGTCTAAAATATGGTACAGCTTCTCCTGCTGAAAATTTTTCAGGCAAGCTTCTGACATGAAGGATGACATAGAGCCTGAGTCTGCAAATGCTTGTGTTCAAAAATACTTTTCCTCCCATGAGACAGTCTGTCGGCTGATCACAAGTCACGGTGCTGGAGCAGGAAGGAATAAATCCCAGACCCTGTCCACACTGGAGGCCAGTCAGTGTAACTGTGGTACAACTGCATTGACTTCAAAAGGGGGCAGTGTTAAATTAATGTTGAGACCTTAGAAAATGTTACCCCATTTACCTTGAGAGCTGTGGGCTCCCAATGACTTAGACCACATTCTGGTTCTTTGTGGGAGATTGATCAGACATAGAGTAGAAATCTAAAAGGCTAGCTGGAACTGGCAAAGGTAGGTAAGTTGGAAGAGGGAAACTTAATTTAGACATCTAATGTGAAGTGCCTCAGTTCAGAAACAGCATTCCTGAAACATAATAAACATAATAAACACAATAAACATAATAAAATCCATCTCCTTACCTGCTCTGTGAGGAGCTCTCAGGTACGTGGTACATGAAGACATTTCCTCTGGAGGAAGCAGCCCAGTGACTGGCCATGTTTATGATGGGACACATGATAAACTGGTCACTGATAAAAAAGGAGGTGCAGGGAACAGACACAGTCACATAACAGAAAAAAGGAAAGAAAAAAACCCCACAACTAACAGATCTCTCTCTATATTGATAGCCTTCTTTAAATCTTCCAAAACAGCTAATGTCTCTGCCTTCAAGCGCACTGAGGGAAACCACATTCACCCTCTATGAGCCCAATACAGCTTAGAATTCACTAAAATTGCTGTTTTATGGAGTGTTGAACAATGGTAATGATACTAAAGAAACAAGATCTGACACACCAAGGAGTATCCTGGCCAAAAATCCAATCCCATTTTAGTCTAGTTTATGGGGGCCCATGCTTGTAATAATATAAAGCTCCTTCTTCTGGCACGACTAGGTTGCAACAGCATCTAGTAAAAATGACTTATATATTTTCTGGATTAAGGATCAATAATATTGTTTCTGCATTCAGATCTGTGTGATTTTTTTGGGTAGAGGTCCCAGAGCTGGAAGAAGTAAGAGACCACTTTTGGAGATATCCTGCAGGGCCTCTGGCAGGGTTCATCAATATGGCATATCTGGTGCAGCATGTCTGGGAGAGAAAGGTTAAACAAGAAGAGTGCAATGAGATAGTTAAATGATCAATTTATCACCAGGTATTGCAATATAAAGGTATGAGTGAAGCAAATATATCCAAACCCTCCTAGCTTCCATTGCCTCAAGAAGTGGGGCTGGAAGGTGGGATGAGCAGTAGCTGGAAGTAGCACAAGTAGTTCAAGAGGGGCAGGCAGAAAAGAGGACACCTTACTGCAAGATATCTCGTTATGATTCCTCAAGGCAATATTATAAACACACATATCACCACTTCTCATTCTACATGTGCCCGAAGACTCAGCACACTCTTTGGCTGTTTATATATCCCTAACTACATGAGCACACACAAACATATCTGCTGCGGAAGTGGGGGGTTTCAATTCTCAGTCTAGTGAATCTGAAACAGTAGCTGCTCCTTCAAACTTGGTAGGTAAAAAAAGAATGACTGATGGCAAGAACAACAGTGTCAGAGAAGCATAAAAACATATTGCTATATTTAACTGGTATGATTATGAAAGACACTGTTTGGGTAGCTATCTTGGTTCAGCAGAGTTTATTTTAAGCCCATCCGTGAGACCACAAGCAATGGGCTGACTGACCACAATACTCTTTGACAGTTATGGTTGACAACACCCATACGAAACGAAAATTACTGTTCTTCACATGCCTACCAGCATGGGGTTTTAGAGGAGCAGATGGTCTTTGAAAAATAGGGAGTCTGTGGAGAGCATTAGGTCCCGAGAAATGCTTTGAGATACATTTCACCACTTAAAACTGATTCTTAGTTGGTGCTATGGAGGGAAAAAAGTCAATTATTCTGGGGAAGTAAAAAAAAAATTTAAAAAATAGTAACCACAAAAATGAAATGGCTGTTTCTTACAGGCATGGAATACCAGAGTCAAAAAAAAAAAGAAGGAAAGAAAAAGAAAATGAAACTCATTTTATACGTGGGAAAAATAGCAGAGAATTGCAGCTAAAAAAATTTTAGAAGTGGAAATATTTTAAAACCACAAAATATGCACAATGTATATAGTTTATAACAACCACTTATGTTGCTTTCTCACACTTTACAATTCTGTTAAAACTTTAGCAATTAATTATAACTTCCTGACATAGAACTTTTCTTGGGTTACACATCTATGCTGGTAGTAATTTTTTTGTTAAAAAAACCAAAACCAAAACCCAAAACACCAAACCAACCAACCAAACACCAAAAAAACAGAACTAAACCCTTCTTTTCTCCACCATGTATGCGATACTGATGTAGATAACTCATTCTGCAACTGCTGTCTCCCTCCCTTTCCCCTGTAGCTGCAGTAATTTCCAAAGTGTTTAAAGCAAAGAATTATCATCAGATGTCCTGGTTTCACTATTCATCCTTCTGCTTGCTCGTGGTGACTCTTTAAGCCACTCACTTCTTTCCTTAGCCAAGTCATTTGCCTCATACCGTAAACAAGCAGGTAATCCCCAAGCCCAGCAGGCTGCTGCAGGGCGCTCGCAGGCTGAGCGCCAGAGGAGCTGTTTGTGTATTGCATTCCTGCTGCAAGCAAGCGGTGTGCTAGCCATCGTAGCTTTGCAAAAGTCAGTGTTTGCACCACGCTGAGCTCTGGGCTGAGCATGGGTGATCAAATGTGGCAGCACTGTGTTATAAGAGCTCCTTATGGAGGTATCTCTGGAGGGGAAGAAGGGTTAAAATTTAGGTCCTTCAGTTTTATTATGGCTTAAAATCTTACTGATCTGACTAAAGAATTATAGCCCCACGGGTAACAGTGGTGATGGAAAGAGATTGAAGACGAGGTCTGGCTTTAATGCCCATGAACCACAGCGCTTCCACGTGTGCTGCATGCAGTGGCCCCAGACGCCACAGTGATGGGTGGCCTGTCCTTGGGACACGCTACCAGGCAGGACAAATGCGGCATGGTGTGAGACTCAATAAATGGCACAAAGCTCAACCCACAGCCTTCTGGCTTGTCTACTCTGTGACCTCAATGCACCAGCACACCTGGACCACCCAGAAACCTTCCCCAAACAGATTTGGTCACTGCTGTCTTGGATCAGACGTTTCCAAGTGAATCTTGGCTCCTGTTTATTTCCCGCTCCCTGAGGCTCCCCTGGAGCTGCGCCCTGCAATTCTGGTGGAGGATGAAGACCTACTGAAAGGAAAACCTTGTCTCTAAGGTCTCATGGAGAGGCTCACAGTGGGACAGAAAGCTGTAACACTGAGAGTGCAGATACCAGGAGCTTGTAGCTACGATGTCTCAGTTCAGAACAGATGTGAAACAGCTTGGACAAGCACACTAGGACTCAAACCATCAGCTTATAAAACACATCACCTTAGAAATGTGAAGACTTTTCATAAAGAATCTGCTCGTGAAGCAGAGACAGGAATAGAGAAAGAGTTTTTTGATTAATTTTCTGAAAATCTGTTCCTCTTAAACACTCAGCCCCCTGAGTTTGCACAGAGGCAGGAAAAAGGGAGTAAGGAGATTTCACCCAGTTTCTCTCCTTTCAGAAAAACGGGACCACCCTGCCACACCTCAAGATCTGTAACTGGCTAAAGCAAACTGGCTGCCCATGGGGGAGAGAGCAAAATCTACAGTATTCTCTGCAGACCAAACCACCATGTGACCCAAGCTAAAGATATCCACCAGTCTCTATGGCCTACCATAGGTGTCATGACTGCTGTGGAGTCCTAGTTCAACAGGGCAATGAACTCTTCAAACTGAGTGTTATCCAGAACTGCTGGACCCTGATGCCATACCCAATTAAGGATTGAAGCTATGCATATATACTAGGTGGTGTGAACATGGCCCACTGCTCATCTTCCACTTCCCAATGGTCCCCACCTGCAATGTTTCAATGCAAGGTATGGGAGTGTATATAGTGGAGGTAAGTTGCTCGTCCGTCTGCTGACATTTCATCACTATTTCCTTTGGAAGAGGCTGGGAGGCACTGTGAGTCTACAGTGTGTCCTGATGGATCAAACAAGGCAAGAGTCAGATATGGTGTGTTCTCCTTTCACCTCCACAAGAAGACTTCCTACAGAAGCATCCTAATGCCTGATTCTGCTTTCTCTCACTATGGGAAACCATACACAAAGGGAGCAAAATGAAGGTTGGGTGACATTATACAATCACTGTACCCTGGCATAAATGATTACACAAGGGTCAAGGAAATATATTAATTAGCTGAAGGGGATTCTTCTGCCATAGGTAAAATGGAGATTAACAATGCACAGAACGAGGCTGGGAGCCACTTTTCTGAACATTCACAAATGCTTCACCGTTTTACACAGGATACTCACCTGTAGAAAGCCTGACATTGTGAAGAAATATATTTTGCAGGTTTCACCATATAAAAATTAATGTAATTGCTGAAATCAAAGTTTTCAAACTTGACCACTCTCCAAATTTGCAAAAACTAGGAAAAGTATCTAACTGTATAATTAGGTGACTGTGAATAAAAGCCAGCCTATTAGTTCTTCTACTGTCACAGGGATGAGAGGACCCAATCACACAGTTGTTATAGGAGAAGTTCCTTACCGGGTGGCATTTTCCAAAGCCCTGGAAAAGGATGAATAATCATCAGTTGAGTGTTCGAGGGAGTAATACCACGTAGCTGCATCTTCAATGAACGAGTTGGAGTCTTCTCCTCCTAGAGAATTTTGCAGAGCCTGATAAAAGGCTGTTTTGCTGTTGGCTCTTCCTTGACTTTCTTCAAATTTCTGAGAACAAAATGCATACATGAAATTTACAAACAAACCCAAAAGATAGACTTTTAATGGAACAATATAGGCTCAGATCTCCCTCTGCTGGAACGAGTCCTCTCTGCTGTGATCTCTGATTCCTAAGGGAAGAAGTAAGGGACAGTCCTACTTTTGCTTTCTCAAGACTGTCACCAGCCAGCTGTATTGGCTTCCTCACAACATACTATAGGACTGAATCCCTAAGCTGGCAAGTCCAAATCATAGGCACAGTGCTGTGCAGATGTAGCTCTAATACTACAGAAACCCAGCTGGCTCCCACGGAAGCAGTCCACATGGACAGTTCTCCAGTGTGAGTGTGCCCAGTGCTGTCTTCCTGAAGAGCTCTCTGGAGGAAAACTAAAGGAGAGAGAGGGAGATACTTCTCCTTTCCTTTGGAAAGTCCAGAAAGCGAGTATGCCATATAGCCATTTCATGGCTATATCACTCTGCCTCTTCTGGAAACACCTACAAAGAAAAGTGGCTGCCATAAGGCCTGTATTTAGGTCCCTTCTGGACTAATATCTGCTTTAGCCCTGGAAGAGATATCCCCCTCCTCCAAATCCCAATGAAAGTAGCAGCCATGATCTTCAAACTTCATAACCCCTAGGGCCTTTCAGAGAGACCTACCCTGAAATGCCCTCTTCCTGAGATCTGTGGTCTGAAACCTTTCCTGACATAAAGGCATTTTCCCCAGAGCAGAGTGCCCATGTCACTGCAGAATTACTGATAGCAGGGGGACCATCTTCTACGCCAAACTGCTTACCCAACCCTATTTTTACCAAAGCTAAAGACTGCTGAAAGTTTTCACCACATCTTTCTTTGAGGAAGTTTTTTTATTTTATCGATTCAGACTTTTCACTTTTTTTTTTAATAATTTATTTCAAGTTCAGAAACAGAGCTGAACCTTCCTATGCATCAAGTGCTTTCTAAAGAGGGCACCTTGCAGGTGCACGCTGGCTGAAACTTGGTATAAGAACTCCAGAGAGAAAGATCTAATAAACCACCTATATTATTTTGGGCAGTCGGTCTGATGCAAAATAGGCTGGTGTCTGCCCAGTCCAGTTGCCATAGATGCTTTACTGAATATGTTATTTTGATGGCCCACAGCTGGTTTTCATCACGCAGCTAGGTCTTTCCACAACCCTATACAGAAAGTACAGAGGGAATAATTACTTTTCAACAGATTCACAGAAATGAAAGATGGAAAATAAGTCCCCGTCTGCTGAGGCTGAGGCCTGTCCGTACTGACGTACTCTAATGCTTTGTGCATTTTGATTAAGTGACTTTACAAGGGATTTCAAAACACTACCAAATATCCTAAGGTCCAAAAAGATCTTGGCAATTTTCCTTGCATTTGTAATAAATTCTTCTTGTGCTAGATTTTGGCCCATGCAATGTGAAAAGGTGCCAGTTTTATTAATACATCTGTACTTCGAAAAAGATCTGCAACTCACACATGACACGTCACTTCATGTGCACAAATGCCACATATGAAACTGCATAGCACACTTGCCTGCAAAATCATTCAGTTTAAATACAGCAAGAACACATATATTTTTTCTGGAAGAAACAGAAATTATCACTGAAGACCTGACTGCAGGTTCACTGAGTTCAAAAACAGTCTTCCCATTAGCTTCGGCACACATCAATTCAGCTCTCTACTAACCAGCAGAAGCATTACTGCTGTCTAATTAGGAACCTCTCATTTGGAGATTGGAGCTGGTGGATTTGGCTAGCAGGTACGGATAAGAACAGATGCTTTTCTGTGTCAATGCAGAGCCCAAGCTCTTATGTGTAAGGCATCCTGTACAAAGCAACTTTCATGCAATGCTTTAATTTTGTTGTTTTTTTTTTTTAATGGACTTCTTACCTTATTCTACACCTGTCATGGATAACTTAAAACAGAGAGAGAAAAAGAAAGAGAGGAAAACCTTAGGTATTGATTATGTACCCTAGGAACTGATCTTTCACTGCCTCATCAACTATCAAGCATCAAATAAACGTTACAGTTGTAAACCGCAGAGAAGGAGATGGATCATCAGACAACACATGGCTAAGCTGAGGAACTCGTCACATGGTTTTGCGGATGCCAAAATTGGTGAAGATGAAGTTTCATGAACAAGTTTTTGAATTTTAAAAAAAAAAAAAAATCAGTTGATGGTTATTAATTACGGAAAGACCAATTCAGGCTAGGAAGTCCCTGAGCTGCAAAGTGCTAGAGGTTTGGAGAGCATTTAGCAGAAGTATCAAATTTGCTTACACTATTCTTACAAACATCCACTCTTAGCCACTGCTGAAAACAGCATTCTGTGCTAAATGGGCCTTTGATCTGACTCAGTGCGGTTGGTCTTAGGTTTTTACTGTGCCTATGTGCTAGTTTCTGTGATCTTCAAAATGCACCAAAAATTCTGGTGATCTTTCTCAGCAATGATTGATAGTCGAGTGGAATCCTTGAGATGTGTTGAGTCAGATGAAAGAGGACTCAACAGGCAGAGATGGATGAGAAACCAAACCTGGTGTTTGTAAGACATTTTGAGATTTTTCATCCCAGCCAGCACTAAAATACCACAACCTGAGACACAATGTCTCAAGTGTCGCTTTGGTTACAATATAATATAATTTAAACATCTGACTTTAACATGATAGCACAAAACAAAGTAATACATTCAAAATAAAACCCCTGAAACATTAAAAAGACAAAGCGTTGTAACTTTTCAGAAATTGATTCAATTTGACCAATTTTCCATGTCCAACAAACATTTTCCCATTAGAAAATATATGACCAAGGAACAATTTGCAAATAGCAGTAGATACAACAACTGCTACCAGATTAATAGAAACAGCTGCACATTATGTAAAATAATTTACATTCTGCTAACCCTTAAAGAAGTATTAGCAACTAACCTCAGAGTTATAGTGGGGTTTTCAACTACTTTGAGAAAGTAAGTAAGAAAATAATTAAAGACAGCAGGTGCACTGCTTTCTACTGTTCTGGTGATGCAAAGCGGTCATCAACATTGGCTAAATAATGAGTTATATAATGCTTAGTGTTCTGGTTCCTGCAGCACAGCTTCTGGAGAATATGAATGAAACTGGTCCAGTGTTTTATTTAAAAAGAAATTGTAGCAGTTGGAAGATCAAATGTTTACATCTTCCAAGGGTAGATGTACTTCCAATGTACTTTTCTGACAAACTGGAATAGTGATAACACTAACAGAGTATGTACAGATCTTAGGTCTTAAATGGCTTTTGATAAATGTTGTCACAAAAGATGGTGAAAGACCTGCCAGCCATTCAGCAGAGTGTTTCAAGGATTCCAGCTAGTTACAAGATGAAGTAAAGAGCTGATATCAGCTCATTCTCCTCGCTGATGGCATTTATCAGGACACTGCTCCCCTGGTCATTACAATCAATACACACATATCTGCCATCTGTTGCATGTTGCTGAATACCTTTACCCATAAAGAAATTAACTGGCTAATGTAGTGCAGGATGGAAGATCTGGTCTGCAT
>VYZW01021024.1:10264-21022 GCA_013401315.1 Balaeniceps rex | reverse complement strand
AACAACCCCATGCAATGTTACAGGCTTGGGGAAGAGTGGCTGGAAAGCTGCCCGGCTGAAAAGGACCTGGGGGTGTTGGTCAACAGCCAGCAGTGTGCCCAGGTGGCCAAGAAGGCCAACAGCATCCTGGCTTGTATCAGAAATAGTGTGACCAGCAGGACTAGGGAAGTGATCATGCCCCTGTACTTGGCACTGGTGAGGCCGCACCTCAAATACTGTGTTCAGTTTTGGGCCCCTCAGTACAAGAAGGACATTGAGGTGCTGGAGCGTGTCCAAAGAAGGGCAACAAAGCTGGTGAAGGGTCTAGAGAACAAGTCTTATGAGGAGCAGCTGAAGGAACTGGGGTTGTTTAGCCTGGAGGCTGAGGGGAGAGACACCTTATTGCTCTCTACAACTACCTGAAAGTAGGTTGTAGCGAGGTGGATGTTGTTCTCCCAAGTAGCAAGTGATAGGATGAGAGGCAATGACCTCAAGTTGTGCAGGGGAGGTTTAGATTGGATGTTAGGAAAAACTTCTTCACCAAAAGGGTTGTCAAGCACTGGAACAGGCTGCCCAGGGAAGTGGTTGAGTCCCCATCCCTGGAGGTATTTAAAAGACATGTAGACGTGGTGCTTAGGGACATGGTTTTGTGGTGGACTTGGCAGTTCTAGGTTAATGGTTGGACTCGATGATCATAAAGGTCTTTTCCAACCTAAACAATTCTATGATTCTATCATAGCTCTCAGATCTGCACTGGTGCTATCCTGTCCATCCCAATTCTCCCTCCACTTGTTGGGCACATCTAACTATCCTCATCTAGCCAAACACTAGATTTCTCCTTCAGATGTCTCACAGTTCAGGAGCTTTCAGTTAAATAGCACCCTTTGCTGCTATTCTGATGAGATAATAAAAAAGAATATATGGACTATTACTGTAAGCTGTACCTCTGTCTCCCAACGTACCTGGAAAAGACAATCGCCATACAAACTGCAGTGCTGAATGTCTTTTAATTCCTCATTTACTCTGGAAACTCACTTCTGCAAAGTTTTTAAAAACTGATTCACAACAGATCTAACGATTAGAAACGTCACTGCAACTAGTTTTTATCACCCACACTCTGCAAACCCAAACCCTTCTTCCTCTCCTCACATCATGACCTCTTCTTTTTCCAACCTGACTTGAAACTGAAAACCCTGCTTGAGCCACGTTCGTCTCTTCAACACATGCACTCCCTTCAAATGAATGCAGTTTCTCCGATGGCTGCAAGGCTGCAGACTCCTTATGAAGCAGGCTTTCTCTCTGCACAGAAGCATGCTATAGACAATACAAACAGCAATAACAGTAACACCACCCAAAAAGCAAGATCAAAAAATATTTAATGAAAACAGTTAAACCAATGAAATGTCCCCATAACTCTACTTTCCCAAAAGAGCCAGCTGTACAGCGATATTTGCTAAAGATAGTGTCCCTGTACAGCTAGGCACTCTCCAGGCTCCGATGCATACAGTTCACAGCCAGAATATCTGTCAGACCATCTGGTTTGACCTCCGGGATAGCCAAGGCTCTTCCATTTCCTGACTGCTGAGCTCAAGCACTTCCTATCACTTAAAACATGGCTTGTGTTTGACTAAAAACAGGGCTCAGAGGCACGGAGAAATGGATACCACAATCTTCTCCTTTGCAGTTTGTGCCTGAAGATTATCATGCCACTGGCAGAAAACTGCACCTTATTTCTGTTTGAGGATGTCTTCAGTTTCAGTTAATGCCAGATTAAAGAGACTGGTTATATCCTGTTTTTTCTCCCTGCAAAAATAAGCAAGCTGCAACTAAGTGACCACTAACTCTTCTTTCCAATTAGCTTAACAGTTTATTCTCTAAAAGAGTGGATTTAAAGTATTTTCAGGAGTTGTTTTCAATTTGGGCCTTTTTTTTTTTTCTTGCAGGGTTGTATTTCAGTATCTTGCATTGCTTTTCCTCAGACATCTAACTCTGCATAGTGGCAAGTGCTTAAAACACACCAAGGTTGCAGGGCTCTATGTAAAGACATTAATGTCATTTTTTCCAGGCTTTCAGACAAAGTCTGTCTTCAAGAACCTGCAGGAGTAAAAATCTTTGGGATCAGTTCAGGGCGTCTCTATCACAGCTAAGGAGCTATGTGGCAGACATGTGGCAAACACCATCACACAAAGGGAATTGGCAGGTCAGTCCGGCAATGGAAAAGGAGACTGATATATACACATTTTTCCCTCCACAACCATCTAGTAGAACTGCGATTTTCAGATAAAAATGGGCAAAAGGAGAGGGTCCCCTCTCTTCTATCAAAAATAACGTTTTGAAGAAGGAAGGTTTCTTTTTTATACATGAGTCTTGGCAAATCCCTCTTTGCTGTAGTCAGAGGCAGTCCTGCAAGTGCAATGTTCCTCTCTCAAGTGACTCACTGAGTGCCTGTGTCAGGTTAGTGCCTTGAATAACAGGATATGAATACTTTTAAGATGATGTATAAAGCCCCACTTAATTCATATCAAAACTTTCTTCCATTTACATGTAAACATTACCTTATCAATTATCTTATCATTTAAAACAAATTATTAGCTGAACACACTGAAAGGGTAAACTGGCTCTCATCATCGCCCAATGGTAAATAGTCACCAGAAACAGGAGAAATGACATGAAAGTTGAGAATTTTATTTACCTCCCTCCCCTGCGAACTCATCTGTTCCTCTACAAGCATGGTACAAACCATGGCTGAGATTTATTGTGTTTCCAATGGAGCATGTTCTATCAAGCAAGTCCAACCTCTTCTTTAGTGTGACCAATCTTTCCTGCTCAGTCTAAGACCTGCCCCATTCATGAGTGCATCTTGGGATGTAACCTGACTTCTTGCAAAGGCACAAAGACCATCAGAGCCAGCCTAAGGTAGGTATTGGTGAGAAGGACCAGGAAAAGGCAGAGCTCTGCCCCTGCCTATTCCCATGTGTGGTGCAGACATTCCCCAACCCGTGATCTTTTAGTAATTCCAGAAACATTGTACATCCATTTGGTGAATGCTGTCAGGAAACGTGCATGCCACATCCCTGTGATTTGAAGAAAGCAATAAGGTCCTAAACAATCAAAATATAACTGGCAGGGATAATCATGGGGCATTATGGTAAAACCAGCTCCCCAGAGCACTGGCTATAATGCTGTTACAGCTCTGTGTTGTAGACTGATTTGCTTATCAAGCTCCCTAATGTTTTCCTGTCCCTTCAAGGTGAGGACCGCTAGCACAGCCCATCAAAGAGAAAGGATATTCTCCTGTAATTACCATAGCTCCAAATTTTGGCACAGCCTTGGGAATTTGATCATTGTCTCCTGGTTCCAACAACGCTTACACAACAGCTCCCACACTTGTCAACTTTTAGTTTTCATCATCAAACAGATTGGCATTACAATGAACATCTACTCAGAGCTACACCGGTGTGAAGTAGGAACTCTAGTTGGGTTTGATGGGTTTTCTGGTGGTACGTTTTTTTGGGGGTTTTGTTTTGTTATTTTTGGTTTGTTTTTTTTTAATTGCATTATACAAAATTAGGTATATGAGCTTTTCAGATCACATCTTGATCATAAAAGCAAAGGGCAAACCTTAATAAATCCCTTTGACTTCTATATTTATATCTGCAATACAATACTCCTGAGGGACTTTAGTCAGGTTATTTAGCAGGCTAGTATCTTGTTTTTCCCATCTCAGACACTGAGATGAGAGAGGTCCTGGGGCTCCTGCTTCTGCACTTTGTACAACTGATGTGAAAATGTGCTTCATAGACAGGCTTTCACTCCATATTCTTTCATTGCTGATGTTGAGCTTCAATTATTTGCAGACAGAGGTGTTTTGGAGTGCAGAATAAAGAATAGAGCAAACCTTGCATTCCCATCCAGGCTCAATAAGAGTGGAAAACGCAGTTTTGTGCCTCTTCCTGTCTGTCTGAAAAAACTAGCAAAACAACATAAAACAAAACAGTTGGGGACTGAACATGACTGGATAAATAAATTTGGAAGACAAAAAAAAAAGGTGGGGGGGAAGAGAAACCCTTTCTGTGTAAGTAATGTAAAACAGGTTATTTTGCTCATTTTTTATACCTGCTCAAACCAGCCCTGATGCAATATGTTGAAAACCTCCCTGTTTTCCTCAGCCCATAGATAAAAAGTGTCTTGAGTAGTGACTTGCAACAGGAACCTCATCTGTTGCAAACACTTTGAGCCTTCCTTATTTCTCAGAGAGGAAGTATGTGGCCTGTTTGGCAAATGCTGCTCTACATGACAGCGTGAACTTCACAAGACACTCATTCGACCGGCTGCTCCTCGACTTGATCAGCTAAACCTTGCTGGCAGCATGAGAGCAGTATTATGACTACGGCTTTTTTGAGAAATACTGCAACCTGGAATATCATGCCTAGCATTTAAAGGTAATCATGACTCTGATACATTTTAGATTATCTGTATATGGGAACAACTTTTTCAATTTTATTTACATAAAAGGGAGTTCTATTTCATTACCAATGACAGTATTCAGACCATGGATTTCAAGTACCACCAAAGGTAGAAATAGAAAAGCCTGCCTTGATCTTTCTCATAAGGAGTGGTACTAAAGATAGAAGGGAGAAGGAGTATTTCTGCTGAAAGCTCACATTCGGATAGATGCATAGGACATGCTGAAGCAAACTGCAGCTCACTATAACCCAAAATATGAGAAATGTCACAGATTAGCAGGCTTTTTATTCCAACTGGTAGAAGTTTGCATAATGTGGTATTTCTGTGTTGTTTCATAGTTGCATGTTTCTGTGAATTACCTTGATTACAGCATTACATTTTTCTTTCTAAGCACAAAGGTACAAGTGCCTAAAAGCTGAAAGGATGCTCATTTTAATTAATGACAAATTAAGGGAAATTCACCAAACAATATACAGCTTCTGAAATCTAAGCTGCCTTTTTTCCCATATGAAAAATAACAGGATGCTGGTGATTTCATTTTCAAGCTAAATGGGATTCAGACATTACCTGTGAACCTTATTGAGAATTAAATTCTAAGACCTTAGCAGTATAGATGTGAATATCGGGTAACAAAAATAAAATAGGGTAGAACATCTCAGGAATGATGAATGTCCTAATTTCACTAGTCTGCAGTAGTCCTTGCAGAGAGGCTTTACTCAAGTGCTTATTCTGCCTTTTTATTTCTGTTATTATTTTTGTTTCTTTGTATTTATTAATTCTCAATCATTTTAAATATAACTTTGAAAAAGTTCTTACAAAGTGACGGACTTTCCTATGTGCCGTGCTATTTAACAGTTCCAGAAGCACGTTTTCTCAGAGAACAGATTCTGTGAGAGGAAATTATTGCTACATGTGCTGCATGCAGGAATGGAAGGTGTAAATTGTACCACAGGTTTTTGGGACCCACGATGTAGGTCAGTGAGATTCCAGTCTTGACAGGTGAAGGGTTCGTATCTGCTGAGAGTTCTGCCACTGATAAATAGGACACAGAGCAGGACTGGGGCTGTAGATGTTTCCTCACCTTGCTTTTGGCAGCAAAAATAAAGCAGTAAAGATCACTAAACCCCACTAGTTGTGTGTTTGCAAACAGCTATGGCTGCAGCGACCAGCATTCGTTAAACAGCATGTGCACAAGTGGAAAGGGGAGGGGAGGAAGGGCCAAAGCTCGGAAGACTGCAAATGGGATCTTAATGGTTAAAATCTAACTTCCACACAAGCCTGGGAGGTGGTCTGCGAGCAGGGAAAGCCGCCCTTACACCTGCAGGTAGTTTGACTTGCAGCCCAGCAGCACAGCGGTTCCTCCAAGCTGAACAGCAGCTGCACTCCTCCATGCAGGGCTTTGGGTTGATAAGACAAGGTGAGCTTAGAGTCTACCACCTCTCCTTAATTCTTCCCAAATCACCCTCAGTGAATGATTTTCTTTGGATGTGGCAGAATTATCTGCTTCTACGACAGAGGGATGCCACCTCTACTCGTATCCCAAACTCTGTCACCAAGTTTAAGTGAGACGCAGTGCCTGGAGCAGATTTGCCATTTCAAAATAATATCATCTATAAAACTGTTATTATTCTGTTATTGACTTAAGTGTTAAAAATCAGCTCAGCCACAAGATGCTCTACAGTTTCCTGTAAGTCTATTTTTGCAGAGTACCTCAAAATTTCAGGAAACCACCACAGAGTTTATCATATAGAGATACAATGGATTTGTATTGCACTGCCAATACTCGACTCAAGCACAAGCTACTTAAGCCATTAAGTTCTATCACGCACTTGAGAATCACGTGCACTGTTGTTTTAGAAATACTTAGGATAGTGATTCATACACTGTTACTCTAAAAACAGTGATACGCCATTGCCAGTGAGCAAGTAGAAACAATCTTCCCCTGCCACATTTCAAACAAAACTTCCAATTTCTTCCATTTCCATCCCATGTTCAAATGTCTGAGAGTTGAGCCATACCTCAGGGCATTCACTCCACCACCTTCGACTGGACTATAGGCACCTTTCTCTGCCCAAATGCATAGTGACGAGTGGCCTTAGTGGTAAACCCTAGTCTGATATCTGTCATTTTCCTTTTAATCACTCTGGATAAGTGAATCAACAGCAGTGGTCACAGCTTTCCAGTTGCTTATTTTTATTGAACACTTCTGCCATGAGTCTAGAGAACATCTTGAACTCTCTGTCCCTTTTCAAGACTTTACGCTGCCACCAATGTAATCAGTGACAGTAAAACAGCACGGAAAATGTAATGAGACACAGCAAACTGTCACGCTAGTGACATCAAAGTCCAAAATGTCATTGCTCTTCACTGTTACTGTAAGTACTTTATAACATTTGTATTTTCCATAAGTCAGGTTCTTCCACATCTAGCAGCACCGAGCTGCATGCTCTGTCCTGTTGACTTCAAAGGTCCTTTGAGAAGAACGATAATTTGTATGGCAGAAGCGAGCCAGGCCAGTTTTGGATGTGCTCTGCAAAAATCTGAAGCAGGCACACGCCTGTTGTCTGGTACTTAATCCATCTGGACTAGACCGTAAGTGGTTTAATTAAAAACTACATATAAGCAAACCTTCAAAAACACTTCAGGTATTTTTAAAGCAACGTTTAGAGCTTAGACTCCTAAATACCATCTAGGAAAATGAAGGTGCCTTGCTCAAATGTGCCGTGCCGTTAGAAAGTTTGCAAGTGCGACATAAAGTTTTCAGAAGTCTTTCCATCACGTACAAATGCTACGTATCACTTTCCAAAGTGACTCAGGCACACCTGAAAATTGTATCCATGGTATCTTAAGAGTAGGAAAAAAGCCCTTGAAAGAGCTCTGTCACAAGTCTGATCACTAGTAAGGACGATGTGCTCTCCTGGCCCTCAAATACAAAGACACAGAATAAGGGGGTACATAGAGACAGGACTCTATTATTTTTATTTTTCCATACTTTCGTGACACAAAATCCAAGTAATATTCTCATCTAAATAACAATTGCGTGTGTTAGAATTATAGATGGGCATAAGATATTTATGCTGCCATGCTTGGCACCTATCTGGAATTGCACAAATTTTTTGATGACTGCAGCTCACTTACTGTACACTTAGCCAGATTTGAGCTGCCCTTTTCACATACTGCAAAATTGCAGCTACTGCAGCATAGAGCTCAGCAGAGGTTATCTGATATGTACAGGTATTTACCCCACTTCTGTGGCTGACTTTTTCAGCCCTGTTGACCTCTCTATTGCCATGCCCAGGAAATTTTGCTGGCTAATTTGAAGATGGGTCAGGAAAATCTATAATATCTGTAGCCAAAGTACTGGCTGCACTATTCTTACGTGTATACCTCTCATTCTCGATGGGATACAACTGAGAAAAATGTTGAAGAAATTAAAATTGGGTCTTGCTAAAAAATATTCATAGTTAGTTCAGGAAATTCTAATCTTGCCTGCCAAAATGAATTCTGATTTCAGTTTTAGAAACTTAGGTGAATTTAAATGGAGAATGATTTTGTGTTTTCTATCAAAAGAGACCCTTCTATTCAAACATGAATACCCAAATAGTTTATTGAAATTTAAGGCTACTTTTTTATTCAGCTTCTAGACTTCTTATATCAGGCAATGAAACAGTTTTTTCTGCTTGTGAAAGCAGATTTCAGACGCTTGCCAGAACGACACTGGCACAGCTGCATCCTACAGACGTGCCACAAGCTAGTTCTGAGTGCAGGCAGTGAGAGGGTAATGTGCCATTTGGCCGGTGAAATGGAGACTTTAGCAAAGACCCTTTGGGAACAAGCACTAAGAAGCTTGAAAATCAGATGAGGTAGAGTCAAACTGTGCATTACCATCTGTTTTAGCACTGATCTACTTGCATTTGATAAGAGACGAATTCTCTTTTTTTGAACGGCATTATATTCTGTAGGGTGTCTTCCTAAACTCTCTGTAAAACATCAAAAATTTATGGTATTAAGCAATATAATCAATTCTGCCAATCTTATTCCAAAAGACAATTAGTAATAAAGTCTCACTGATTTCAGCAGTACTGCTTTTAAGCTAGACACCTCTCCAGCTAACACCGTCAGGCTCTAGCCTGTTGTAAGTAAAGAGCAGCATACCAAAGGCAGTAATCATCTTTGAAATATTTGAGCTAGAAAAGCTTGAAAGACGCAGAATACCCACACAATGCTGCTAAAGCTCCTGTTATCATTTTCACAAGGCAACTGACAGAAATATATTTTTAAAAAATAATTACCTATCAGCTAGTGGTGTTGAGTTATTTTGCTTTAACGTACAATTTCAAACAGATATAGCTTATTCTCCTCCACCTCTGAAAATACACCAGAGCATGAGACACCTTCCACATCCAAAGGGTTCTTCTCTCTGTCCTCTGTCGGGAAGAATTAGGATGAGTGCAGTAAAGTCATGCGAAGGAACTGTCCCTCTCACAATATTTAGTTCCACGATTGTCTGATACTGTTTCTTGTACATTCACCAAGACTTTTTAAGACAAGTGTCAGAAGAATTTGCACCACTGGCTTTATGCAGGAGGAGTGTTTTGAGATCAAACATTTTGAGGCAAGGTGTTACTTTAAAAAAAAAAGAAATAAAAAAAGAGGAAAAACAAGATTGCCCACATTCGCTGAGAGCACAACTGCATCAGAAAAAAACAACACCGAACAACGTACTTAGTGTTCAGCAGTAAAGTGACATAATATACACGCAGCGCTGAAAACCAGATACGTCAATCTAGCTAATTTCTTTGTAGCTTCAGAACTCCAAATGCTGAAAAGAACATTTTGTATATGAAATGACTGTACGGGCATGGCTTTGCTGTGACTTCCTATTGTGCTGAGGTACTGGTAATGGAAACTTTTACTACATTGCGTTCTTCTGAGCAACTTCCCTAGCTGTGGTTTTCTGCTATTCCCCTGATAAAAGCACCAAAGTGGTGAGAGTTTAGCAAGTATGTAAAACTCTCACATGAATTTGACACAAGAGTTCTCAAAAGCAAAACCGTATAAAATTGGAGACACTCAAACTAGGTCATTTCTCATCTGTTGGCACAGCAGGTGTTATTCTGATGTTTAATTTCAATGCCTCCTTTGATTTAGTTCTGAAGAGCTTTGACAGAATTAGAGAGCGCAATGGGAAATACCGTGAAAACGCCGAGAGCCTCCGAAGAAACAAATGTGCCGAGCCAAACGGGTAAGCACTCATTTCATTTCTTTCAAGAGAAAAAGATGTTTGAAATATATGGTACATTCATCCATGTGTCTTCCTTCATCTGCCTCACATAGTAAAAGCAGGCAAGTGTGTGACTGCTGTGGGAGAAGGAGGGCATCCTCTAGACAATGCTTATTTTTAGGTATGTTCTAGCTCATTTTCCAAGAAGTACTTTAATTAAAAACCCCAAATGCTAAAACTATTATTTGCTGGTGCTCCTTGCAAGATGTTCCTTCCAATCCAGAACGCACTGAAGCACTACTTCAGAAACTAGAAGTACTGTATTTTGAAATACTTGCATGTGATATTTTATACAAATTTGTTCTTGAAATTTGGGTTTGCTTCATTTAAGGTTAAAAACCTTAATGATGTTATGCTCGCACTGAACTTGAAGTCCACTGTTAGACAGTTGCATTAAAAGTAGCACGCAGCCAACTTGTCACCAGGTTTATCAATAAAAGTTGTACAGAAATACGTATTTCACAGGCCAAGCTGCCAAAGGGGGACCTAACACATCTGCTCTATGCATCCATACATGAAAAAAAATCAGGTTGCAAAGCCCGCCGCCGTAGGGTGGTAGAGGTCATGCACCTGAGGGGGAAAGCAAGAGGGATTGAGTGACCTGCTACTCCCAAACTGCATCTGAGCAGATGGAGAGTCCGTACAGCCTCAGCTCTCATGCTGCAACACAGCAGACAGCTGGTACAAGAGCTGCAATAAATCACTCCCCAAAGGTGAGGAAGAGAAAACAGTTTTGGTTTTTTGTTGTTTTGGGTTTTGGCTTTGGGGTTTTTTTTTAGAGGGTGAAGGCATTAATCAAAATTTTTGGGTTTTCCATGAAAGATAGTCCAGTTGTGCTGCTCATTATAATAAGGACAGGGAATCAGCCTAGTTTCATTAGTGCTGGAAGGAAACCCAGCCCTAATGGGTTTGTATTGTTCCTGCACGTGTCAAAAGTCAGGATTTAGCTGGGCTAAAGCCAACTGCATCCCTTCCAGTGATGTAAATAGAACATACCCCTAAAAGATAACTCAGCAAACATTGATAAC
>VYZW01021021.1:27106-57590 GCA_013401315.1 Balaeniceps rex | reverse complement strand
CCCCAGCATATTTTTTACATGCACTACAGGGACTTTATTCCCCTCTACAGTACATTACAGTACNGCACTACAGGGACTTTATTCCCCTCTACAGTACATTACAGTACAAAGTTTTGATTGGACAGGGCCAGCTCGATTGGCAGATCCCCTGGTGTTGACTAACCAGGTGGCTTTTGCTAAATATGTATCCCAGCGTTTGAATGTCCCAGCACCCATTGCTCTCAGGGTAGTCTTTAACAGTCCATTGTATCGTTCGATTTTCCTGGAGACTGGTGCATGGTAGGGGATGTGATATACCCACTCGATGCCATGCTTTTTGGCCCAGGTGTCTATGAGGTTGTTTCGGAAATTAGTCCCGTTGTCTGACTCAGTTCTTTCTGGGGTGCCATGTTGCCATAAGACTTGCTTTTCAAGGCCCGGGATGGTGTTCTGGGCCACGGCATGGGGCACGGGATATGTTTCCAGCCATCCAGTGGTTGCTGCCACCCCTGTGGCAGTCGATTCCAGGTGTACTGGACGCCCCTCCAAGTGAAAGCAAACTGTGGCCTGCACTCTGCTGCCAAAGGGATTGAGAAAAACACATTAGTGATATCAATAGTGGCATACCACTCGGCTGCCTTTGACTCCAGTTTGTATTGAGGTTCTAGCATGCCTTCATTCAGCCATATGGGACTGTTAAAGGGTGAGCGAGTCTTGCTGATCACTCCTTGGCTCTCCAGTTGATGAATCAGCTTATGGATGGGAATCAGGGCGTCTCTGTTGGTGTGATATTGCCGCTGACGCACCGTTGTGGTAGTGATCGGTACCTGTTGTTCTTTGACTCTCAGCAACCCCACAACAAAAGGGTCCTCCGAGAGACCAGGCAAGATAGACAGCTGTTTAATTTCCTCCGTCTCTAAGGCAGCTATACCAAAAGCCCACCAGTACCCTTTTGGGTCCTTGAAATACCCTCTCTTGAGGTAGTCTATGCCAAGGATGCACGGGGCCTCTGGGCCAGTGACAACGGGGTGCTTTTGCCACTCGTTCCCGGTTAGGCTCTCTTCGGCTTCCAATACATTTAGCTGTTGGGATCGCCCTGTCACTCCAGAAATACAGATGGATTCTGCCCCCTTATAGCTTGATGGCATTAGGGTACACTGTGCACCGGTGTCCACTAAAACCTTATACTCCTGTGGGTCTGATGTGCCAGGCCATCGAATCCGTACAGTCCAATAAACCCGGTTGTCCCTTTCCTCTACCTGGCTGGAGGCAGGGCCCCTCTAGTCCTGGTCATAGTATTCGTTACTCACTTCTTGTAAATACAAATCAGAAGTCTGTTTATTAAGATTGGAAGTAGGATCAGCCCTTCTATTCTGTCTGGGGAATTGCCCACTAGAAACTGGTGCAGCAATTTTCCTGGAAGAACCACCTTTGTGATTGTTTTTCCTTGCAACTCACGTACCCCATGCCTCTAGGGCTGAGGTAGGTTTTCCATCCCACTTCCTCATGTCCTCTCCGTGGTCACGCAGGTAAAACCACAGGGTGCCCCGTGGTGTCTACCCACTATATCCTCTTTCTTGAGCAGAAATATTCATTACTCCTAATGGCTGAGATACTGGTCCGTACAGGTGGGGAGTAGGGCATATCCTCTTTGAATTGCTGGAACTCCCGGGACAGCTTCTCCACAGCCAACACACAGGCCCGTAGGGAGGAAGAGAGACTTTCTTCATATTGCTGGAGTTGGACAGCCAATTCATCCACCGTTGGTTCCTCTCCATCTTTCCAGGTCATTACTGCCTATGAGTTGGCATACGACGATGGTGCGCTCCGTACAAACTTCGCCACATGGGTCCTGTGCACCTGATTTCATCTGGATCTTTGGATAACTGCTTGTTGTCCAGGTCATCATAAATCACCTCCAGCACAGTTAATTCCCTCGGGTACTGGATACCTCTCTCCATGGTGGTCCATTTGCCTAGGTGACATATAACATCTTCCTTGAAGGGATACCTTTCCTTCACGCCTGACAGGAGTCGCCTCCAGAGGCTGAGGGCTTGAGCCCCTTTTCCAATTGTTTTGTCAATTCCCCCTTCCCTAGAACAGGATCCCAGCTGTTTGGCTTCCTTACCTTCTAATTCCAGGCTACTGGCCCCGTTATCCCAGCATCGGAGCAGCAGGTGATGATGTGCTCGCCTGGACGACGGCTGAAATCTTTTTGCGTATCTTGCAGCTCAGGGATAGGGACTGGGTGGTTACCACCTCATTTATGAGTTCTGCTTCTTCCTTCTCCTCTTGTCAGAGTAGCCTGCCTTAACCACTCCTTCCTCCTTCCCCTTCTTAACAGGAGTTTCTTCCCTTACTAAACAAGCTGACTTTCACATCTAATGTTTCTTCTTGTGTATGTGGGCGATTGATACCGGCATGGGTTGGTTCTCTGTTTCAGCTGCAGTGCCTGTCGCCAGGGTTGGAGTAGCCGCAGTGCCTGTCGCTTTGTTGTCAGATCCAGAGACCTTCTCTTCCCCTTGGGGGTACTGAATAGTGTTGAACAGGGCTTGGTAGGCATGGGCCAGGCCCCAGCATGTTGCAGTGATTTGTGTCTCTCTGGAATTGCCAGGGTGACAGCATACTTTTTCTAAATATTTTACTAGTTTTTCAGGATTCTGCATCAACATTATTCTCATCCTAAATCCAAAACACAATACTGTACCAGCTACTAGGAAGAAAATTAGCTCTATCCCAGCCAAAACCAGGACAATGCTATATCCTCAAGAGTCATTTTTCTGTTCAAGTTCTCACGCAAGGCTCTTGAACTTCTCTGCAACCCAGTTCCACACAGAAACCGTCAGCGGGTCAGGAAATTGTTGTGCTTTACAGAGGATCGAGCGACGACTAGGGCTGCCTTCTCCCTGTCCTCTTTTGTCTTTCTTTTTCCCCCAATACCTAAATTGAGATTGATCATTTAGCAGAAAAAAATACCACTATGAGCAATGAAGCGTAACTCAATACAATACTGAAAGCTGCTTAGCTGTCGTATCAGACTCAACCTACTCTTAAGCAAAGATTAGTGAGAATAACTTATGTACAAGGTTGTAAATCTCCTTAGCAGTCTGTGACTCTCCTGGGCAAATAATGCTTCCTAAACACAGCCTTTGAACGTGTCAGGAGTCACCTTTTTGAATGACTGATAAATAGGAGCCAGGTGATTTCAGCTGGGAAAGAAAATAATCTTCAGCATACTAAAACATAGGAAACAGAAAGACAACTCATCTTGTACATTAGTTAACTGTGTTATCTATATCTTAATATAGATATATATATTGCAAAAGTTTATTATAACTATGAGTAACACCCCATAAAGTATTTGTTGTTATGAAGCTTCCTTTTTTGCAACAGTGATTGTTTCACCTTTTCCTGAAAAAACCTCACCAAACAAATAATGACATTATACACCCAAATATTACCTCAAAACATACTTTTTGAAAGTTTTCCATTTTGATTTGCCTTCATTACCTTGATATCTTTGATGAATAGATGAATATGAAATACATACAACAAATAACATAAAAGCAATCTGTGGGGAAACATGCAAAATGTCCTTTCCCCCCCCACATCTAAAAGCTCTGGACTTCATGAAGAACTAAGGTTGAATAAAAATCATCATGTTCTATTCCATTCAGTTTTTAAATTTTACTTGTTGATCTGAAAAAAAAAGGCGAACCAATAGTGTACAAAGGATCCAGCATATATAGAAGTGTTTTAAAAATAAAAGCACAGTGTTCTAGAAGACATCCTAATAGGTCAAATGGGATTTTTTTGCTATGTAATTATTCAGTTAAACTTCTTTATTGTTTTAGTCTACTTAAATCTAAATGAAAAGGGCACTGTAATGTTGGGGGAGGGGGGAAACACAAAGCAATTGAGAAGGGTAAGACTACGTGGGGTTTTTTTTAATTATTTTTAAATGTCTGATGGTTGTTTTCTCCCTTTTTTCAAAGTGGTCCAAGTCCCAGGATGTTTTCTGCTTCAATCAAATCCATTAGGAATTTTCTGTGGTCCTGTTCAGGAAATCCCTGTCATCGGTGAAGCTTGTTTGGGCAAGATTAACAATAGCTTTATGGCATGAAATCTGATAGTGAGCACTCTGGTTTTTTTGTTTGGGATTGATGAAGGGCTGATAGGCCTGTGCAGACCTTGGTCATCCTATTTACCTTTTACAAAAACTGACATAGTTTTAGCTTTCTTCTACTGCTCTAGAATTTCTCTGGTAGTCTAAGATTAATTGAAAATCAATGTTGGTGGTTCAAAACCTCCTAAGCCATCTTTGTATACGAAAGTGCTGATACAGCTTCTGTTTAATATGCTTCCAAGCTACTGACAGCGAAGAAAGTATTTATCATAGCTGAGCATGAATTAAAACATCAAAGATGCTAAATAAACTGCACCTGTATATCATGGCAGGGGAAGGTTGAGGACAATGATGGAGGGATTTCAGCCATCACCTAAGAATGCCACCAACATGGCTTCTCTGTAGAGTCATTTCAGGTTCACTTGTCAAATGGTAACATAGAGAAGAAAAGTTCAGCCTAAGGAAATACTGTATAGGACAATAAAGAAGGAAACGCTGACCATCAAAACAACGCTTCAAAATCCAAATATACCAGCACGAAACTAGAATAAAGAAATACAGTTGGCAGAGAGACATATTTGGTGTGGAAGGCTAAACTTCAGAAGAGCTTCTTCTCACCCCCACAGACAGAACTGATCTATTTATTGAACATGTTTAGCTTTCCTGCATCTTTATTGGCATTTCTATCATTTCTGTCCAGAAAAGGACCAATGTCATTGCTGAGATTCCTCTTCTGCTTGCCGTGCTTAGAAAGTTGTTACTGTCCTTTAGTCGGCATAATATTGTTTTTTTCCCCTTCTATCATTTTTTTTCCTAATCATCTAATGTATATTAATTGCAATCCATTTCCCTATGTTCCCTGATGTAGATTAGATTATTTTTTATAGCTGTTTTTACTTCAGAAAGCCAGTGTGATGATTCAGGCACATATTCCTCTTTTCTCATTGTTAATGTTTTTTTTTTAGTCTCTGGTAAAATGTTCTTAAACAGGTCCCAGCTTTCATCTTTCTCCCAAATAAACTCTTTCTTCCAGCTGAATTTGCTCCTAATTGTTCTCAGGATTGCAAAATGAATCCTTTTAAGGCACCAGGTATATTTGTTTTCATGTTATCCTGTTTGTGAATAAGAAACATAATGAGCAAATGATGTCATTCATAAAGAAGCAACTGCTAATTTTTAGTTCTGTGGTAAATTTTATGTTATCTTTCAAGATTGGGTATAATATAAAATTCCTGCAAGCTAAATGCAATTCTTACTGAGTTCAAAAAATGTCCTTATGTAGAATATTTTTTTTTTCCCAAGGCAGCACAAAGCCTCCAACGTATGCTATTGAAATTGAAGTACTCTGTGGTAATTCAGATTTCTCTCCTACACATTATAAACAGATGCTTAAGGAATCCATCGTCAGCATTTTCCTCAGTGTATTTGTGGTCTGGAACAGATATCACCCTGTTTATCTTGCACAGCCTTATTCCAAAATGACCCAGGCTCTGTCTTCCTCCTTCCATGGCACCAGGACGGGCTGTGGGAATACTGGGCTGTTTCTGTCCAGCAAACACTCCTCCATCCCGAGGGCCACGGCCGCAGCCTGGCTTTATTGCTCAGTCAGCCCAGGGAAATCAAAGATTTCACTGGATTGTGGTCAGCGTGTAAAACCACTTAATTCAAGAGATAGATACATTTGGTATTTTTCAGTCCAGCCTTCCAGAAAGTGTTAGGCTGATAAAGTGCTGACCTTTACCAAGGGAAAAAAGAGATGAGTATAGAGCCTTTCTAAGATGTTACAGACATACAGGATAATATGGGAAATATGGGATGTCTCCACACATCCCTGTGCCAGGGCTGCTCCACAGAGGCAGGGGAGCCAGGAGGGTGGCAAAGCAGGCAGGGGCAGTGTCCTCCCCGGCATGGCCGCAGCCCCACCGTGCCCCAGCCAGGGCTGGGACCAGCAAGATACAGGGCCAGGCCCAACATGGCTGCAGCCTAACGCAGGCAGGGAGCGAGGGAAGGGCCTGAGCGCAAATGCAGCTTCTGAGACTTGGGGGAAGAGGGTCCCAGCGAGGCTGCTGATGGCTCCATCTCAGCCGCAGCTGATCTACACCAAGTTCAGTTGGCATTGATCAAGCAGGACTAAAATGACTGCTGATCATTCCCAAAGGGTTATTGCTTCTCATGACATCAATAAAATAAAAGCAAGGCTCCAGGTTACCCAGGCAGTGCTTGCTGAGAAGAAATGTGGCATCAACTTTTCCTGCCCATGGTGAGTTTAAAAAGACTATAATCTGAATTTAGTGTGCTTTTCACTTGGATTTCACAGTAGGCCTAAATGCGAATGCTATAAGAATATCTTTTAATGTAATTTCTAAGGTGGTAAAAGACCCTCAGTACAGACCTCCAGATCCCAAAGTAGAGAAAGCTATTAGGTATGTTATTATTTTAAATTTTAATCTGTTCTGATGTTCCTGAAATGTTCTATCTGTAATGCCTTTTGTATTAATCATAATAAATATTTTATCCTTTCTGGAGAGGGCATGCTGACGTAATGTCTAAGAGAAAGAGGCAACTTGTCTCAGCTACTTTATGATACTTGCTAGACTTAAAATGAATATCAAAAAGTTCCAACAGAGATGTTGTGCAGATAATAAAGGCAAAAAAATAGATAGAGATAGAAAATAATAGCCACATGCAGCTATTTGCTTGCTTGCTGTTTTCTAATTTACAGAAAACAGAGCTCACTTGTAGTGCAGCCATACAAATTCAGTAGGTGCAGCAGTCCCTGTTACAAAAGTGGTGGGGCCAGGGGGAGGAAAAAGCAAGAGCAAAAAAAGTGTGGTAAAGGTTTCAAAAGCAGCCACTTGTGCAAAGAACGGTCAACCTTGACAGGACTAAGTCAGTACCTCCATGCCTGTGCCTGGCCTCTGGAAAAAGAGCAAGCACATGTGCTACAGAGGTTGAAGCACTGGCCTGAGGAATGTGAACATCTCCTGTCTCACCACCACTCATCTGGTGATGGATATGAGCTGGGGTGTATGGCTCACTCCTAGTTTCCACATGTAACCAAGTGTATTTCAGCAGGCTCTATCTCGGGTTTTGTCAACATGCTTGCATTGCAGTGAGGAGAACTATCTTCGTTAAAACTGTACTATGTTGATGCATCTTTTCAATGGTAGCTGTCCTGTAGGGCGATGCACGACATTTATCTATTACCCTCTGGAATAACCCAGCTCAAGCTTCCCTGCTATAGCCGAGATCTGCTGGTGTTCAAAGCTTGGCAAAGACTTTGGTAGAGACTTTGATATTGACACTTAAGGCTCTTGCATGCATCACCCTTCTGTAAAATTAGTGAGCGCTTCCCATTTAGAGCGGTGCCCAGAATACGTGCCCTGGCTCCCCTTTCAGCACTGCCTCAAAGCCAGGCAGACTGGGACTGGCACACACACCTAAATAATTAATGACTGTTTTTCCAGGTGCTAACAATGCTGTGTGGTTTGTTTTTTAATTGCAGCCTGCAAAGAGTGTTTCTTGGCTTCCTTCTTGGCTGAGAGTAGAGTGTGGTCAGAACAAGACAGCCAGAGAAGTGCATGTTTTACAATGCCAAATAGATTAAAACAAAGCAATGCTATTCCTCCTGACAGCTGAAAGCCACTCCTGTCCACAAACTGTGGGCATACTTGCTTCACGTTATTAGCTGTCATTTGAAGGAGAGAATGAACAAGGGAGCTAAACATTTGGGGAGAGATTGCTGAATGCACAACGGACAAATCCTACCAGAGTTCTGGGGTAGGAGGGTGTGGATTTAATGCACGATGCTGGTTGTGGGAGTATTTTGTACATCTGGTTCAGTTCATGGGCTGGCTCCATTTGTGGAGGGGAGCTTTGGCTATTGTTGTTTGGTCCCTCTGTCTTATTTTAGCTTCACATTACTCAATGTCTGATTATGTTGGACAATATTCACAGTTGCTGTTGAGAACACTTTGGACAGCAGTGAAAAAATGCCGAGGATTATGTCCATATCATTCTATCACCGCTTAGGAAACCTGTGAGAATGAGCCAAGGCAGGCACTGGATGCTTTGCAGAAGAAGGCGTGCCAGCATAGAACAGATAAATAAATAGGTAGATAGATAAATAAATAAAAAGATCTGTGTCGCCTCTCTTCTCCTACCCTGACTGTCTATATAACAAGCAGATGAACTGGAAGTCCTCAAACCCCTTGAGTGATGTCCCCGAGTCTGAAAAATTAGAAGAGGGAATAAGAAACCTACTTTATTGCTATAGTCAGATGGAGACTATGGTGGCATCAAATTTGCAGACAGCTTAATAATGTACAGAAGATAGCTCCCGCTACCAGAGTTCGAGGATGACACCTTGACAAGAACTCCACTGGCTAGTGGTGGTGGTGGTGGGGGGGGGTGGGAATTATGCAGGTCGTGTGAATTTTGGCATACTGTGCTAGAGCTGAGAGCGTTACTGGGCATGCTGTTCAGTAAAGCAAGATTTCTGTCCATGTTTTCTTTTCAGCTTTATCCAGCCTGTTTTACAGCTGTGATAACTTGTGGCACAGCACAGTCCAAAAGCTGGTGTGGCAATATATGTATATATATAGGTATAACATCAGTTATTCATGCTTACTATGTGAAATTGCGAGGTGTTGCTGTGAGAATGGGTACTTGGAGTTTGGGTTGTTATGTGACCCAAACAAAACCAGACAGAATATTTGGCACCTAAGAAAGTATTATATTTCATTTCATTGTAATGTTTTCAGTGGATCCAAAATTCTGTAACTATCCCAAATTCATACAGTGTCTTCAATGCTGCATATCATCTTTTTATCTTAGGTTTATCTGGAAGAAGTATCTCCATTAACCAAACCAGCGGTGATTCAGGAATACTGATGATTTCACCAAGGTTAATATTACCTTACAATAAAACCTGTTCTTTATGGATTCACTTACTTAGGGCAATAGTGCTCACATATAGTAGATGATATTAAAATCTTTACAAATGTTTTTGTAAGTAACTAAAATTACTGTGACATTTATGGTATTCCCTTTCCTTAGATTAGGGAATAAAGCAGTTACTTAAATTACCTTCAAAGCAAAACTATAAAGATTTCCATTCAGGATTTACATTGAAAAAATAAAAACATAAAGTGCCATTTCGGGTGGTGTGACTGTATTTTAATATCTCCCATGCCCAGTGCCATGTCACTGCAAAGGCTTGCAATCTGAATGCAGAGGGCACATCGCCTTTTCTCCGTCTCATGCCTCTTTGCCCAGCTGAAGAGGTGTGCTGTGCTGCCCACACAAGGGACAAGGTGTGCCATTGAAATGTCCAACACCATGAGGGCCCAGTGCAAGATTTCTTGGCCCTGTAGACAGAGCTCAGGGCTCTGTGGTAGCAGGGTGGGCTCCGAATGCGGAGAAGGGGGGAGAGGGGTTTCAGGCGATAGCAGGGCTCCAGGAGATGCCTTAGACTGGTAAGAGGTCAGCTCCAGGTTGAGAAAGGGAATGGATGGGGCAAGGTGGGTAAGAGCAGCAGGGGAAAAGGAGCAAGGAGCTTTGCAGAGGCAGTGGGCTGGGGGATAAGTGCAGGAGGCTGTAGTAGGCTATTAGTAGGTGCTTGAGGCTTTTCCTCTCTTTCCTCCCTAGAAAATCCCTCTCCCTCTGCATCCTTCTCTCTTTAGGATATCAGTCTCTGAGCTTACATCTTCTGGGACTCGCAGGCCTGTCTTGTCACCATCCAGCATCTTATTTTCACTCCAGCTCATAAAAGGCATCCCCTCTTCCCCGTTCATCTGTAATGATGCCTCCTCACCTTCTTGGTCCTCCCAACAAGGAAGAGGAAAAAAGATTTAGAAAAAGGAAATACAGAGAGACCTCCTAGAGGAGGAGTTGCAGTTGTCAGAATTTGGGTGTGAAGGTGGCAGCTACTGAAAAGCAAGGAAATGTCTACCCTTCTCCATCAGCTTTGCAGTGCCAAGGCATAGGATGAGACTACTCAGGTTAGAGTAGCCCATCCTTGTCTTTTCAGGCATTGACAATGCTTATCAGGCACCAGTAAAGTAGGCATGGCCATCCCTGGGCAATGCCTACCGGCCTGTGTCTACCAGCCCCTACCTGGGCTAAGGATATGTCTTTCTTTGCAAGTCTACCAAAGATGCAACTACTATAATTACATTTCTCAGCCTTCTGAGATCTTCCTCTTTGACTGGAAGCCATCTTCCTGAGAAATCGCATTAAGATTTTTCTTCCTTACTTTCAAGGTCTTACCTCCCTTTTGATCTGTCATTAACTCTACCTTAATGACACTGCCTGGATCTCAGGACAGAGTTTGGTTCACAGTAGACCCATTGACTCTGTTCTGGTTCTTTCAGTCTTTTTCTCTGCTAGCCTCATGGAGCTATGAGGAATTTAAAAAAAAAAAAAAAAGAAAGAAAGAAAACTTATCTCTGGTACTGAACTTAGTAGCTGAACCAAAGTACTGCAAAAGTACTGGAATAGGTGTTGAGTAAAAATGTCCGTTGTGGTAACTATTCTGAGTAGAGCTGCTCTTTCGTGACAACTCCTTTGAATTATTTCCATGTGGAACAGAGCAGCTCTGACAGCAGCTCTTTTTTAGAGGGAGGCAATTTCCCTCATATATGACTTGTCAGCTGCTAACTGTGGGTGTGTAAATATAGCTGAAGTTTGGAAATAGTGCCGATCTGGCAGAGGTTTGGGCAGTTATTATTTATGGCTGAATGGATGAGATTTACCAAGCTCAGTTTGATGGTAAACGTTGCAGGGCAGGTACATTACCCATGCTTTTGTTTGTGGAGCACCTCGGCAGTTTTATATTGATTTCAATAATGCAGTTGTTCTTGAAACAGCTCTGTAAGTGGTGAATAAAGTATGTAATTTATATAATAACCTTAACAACATTCAGAAGCACCTCACTTTAATTTTACTCCAGTCTTATTGACCCTTTCTCCTCCCTTTGCTTTTATGGTTGTGTCCTCCCTCTCTCATCATTCTCTCATCATTTGGGATTTCTCCTCCTCCCATTCCATCTTTCAGCTGAACTCCTACAGGACGTGGGATTCTCCCTCCATATCTCTGGCATGGGTGACCTCATTTATTTGGAGAGCCTCTGCTCTAATCTCTGCACTTTTAACTCACAAACTTATTTCTTCTTGCTTGTTTCGTTTTATGTCATCCAGTGCCACGGTTCCAGTTTGCGTTCTCTCTCTGGCAAGTAATCTTTCCGTGTGTACTCTCTGCTTTGACTTACCTTGGCATGCTCGCGCTGTGTCAGCTTGCAATTTATGTCTACACAAAGGGCAGGGGTCTGCTACAGGCAACTTCCCAGGTCAGATTTCTCATAAAGCCAATTGTTTCAAAAAAATTTTAAGTTAATGGAGCCGTAACTAAGAAAGGTCTTAAGAGCTTTTAAAGGGCTAAGGATATGTCTTTCTTTGCAAGTCTACCAAAGATGCAACTACTATAATTACATTTCTCAGCCTTCTGAGATCTTCCTCTTTGACTGGAAGCCATCTTCCTGAGAAATCGCATTAAGATTTTTCTTCCTTACTTTCAAGGTCTTACCTCCCTTTTGATCTGGATGGTTATGAGACCTTCTCATCCACATCATCCAGAAAGAGTGCTTGAGAGCACAATGCACCTTTTCCATTGTAATTTCCATGTCTCAAGTGCCAGACCCCCCATTTCCTAAAATTCAAATAAATCCACTTTTTATCCTTCATTTTATCTAAATGTATCAAAATTAGCTACAGAAGAATGCCCTCCTTTTTACAGGAGACCTTCAAATCCTTTTATTAGTCAAATTTTTACTGCATCACAGTATTGCAGAAGGTGGAGCAAACTCAAGGAATTAGTAAAAAAAGTGGAGAAATGAGAAGAAGAGAACTTCTTGCTTCAACAGTAGCTTGTTTTAGTTGTGTTTAATATGATCTCTAAGACTGGAGAGGATTGCCTTTATTTGTGCTGTGTCTTTGCCGCATACAGCAGCAAGCTTATATTGAAACTTCAAGTTAGTAATTTAGCTTGAGTTGTCTGAAAGCTGGAATTTTGTATGTGTTTGCATTTCTTGCAGATGTCTGTCACGCAGCAAATGTTGCTGGCTGACTGCCCTCAAAACACTAGGAAAAAAAAGACCCTTGAAAAAGTGAAATACTAATGACTTGGAGCCACTTCATATCTAATAGCTAGTGAGTGCACTTCTTGCTTCAAGGGAATGGGAACAATGAAACATGGAGTTTGCTTGGTGGTGGAATGCTTTGTGTTGTTTCTGAAGAAATACTTGCAAATTCCCTATTTGGTGGCTGACTTTTTAAAAAGCAGTCAAATCACTACATGATGATGACAGAAGTGATTGCATTTTTCTAAGTTTGACTCAAAACATATATTGCATTGGACAGAAAATAAGAAATTATTCAGAAAATGTGCTCTAATGTACTCTGCTGGGTTTCAGTGTCTCCAGGGAGCTTCATTTTATGACTTTATCAGCTTGCCTTAAAGCCACAGAATATGTGATTCACAATTTCACCATCCTATTACTTCATGCTTCTGTTGGGAAAGTGAATCAATTTCTGGATCTGATGTGTGTATAAACAGCTTCCTTTTCCTTATAGTCTCAAGGGAAATCATGAAATGTCCAAAGAATAAAGGTACACAGAGGTATAGATGATTTCCAGTGCTGAAAGCTGAAAGTTAAGACATATCTAAGTGTTAGAACTTTAATAAGAATTCAATAATCAGTGTTTTGCCAGCGATGTGGCAATGTGCTCTCACACTTAACCAGCTATTTGTACAATGTGTACTTTGGTCACTGGGTGCAGTAACCAGGAAAGAACAAAAGACTTAGAAAATTAAATCTAAAGATTTCCACTCTTGCTGTAGAACAGATAGGTGTAATGTACCATTTCATTTTAAACGAAATTATGTATCAGGACATTCAGATACTTCTCTCTGAAGCCATCAGTGTATAACCTCTGGTATAACAAGAACTGAAATGCTTAAGTTCCAGTTATGAATTTTGATGAGAAATCTTTAAACGGAAAACAGAGATACCCAAACTAAACAGCTCTGTGATATAATTAATCTTTCCCCTCCTCCTGCCTTCCTTATTGTTCATTCAAGTGCACATGTAAAATAAGGACTTGATCAAAAGTCCTTTGAAATAGATGATAACCTGTCAGCTGGCTTGGCTGGCATTTGGACATCACCTGTATGTTTTGACTTTATTATAAACACTTTAGAGGTTTCTTGAGTGTTGATGAAGCACATGTATACAAGAAGAAACTAAGACAACTGAGTCTGTTTGGCCTTAGGAAAATAAGGAAAGATCTAAATGTTACCTTCAGGATTAAATGTTACCTTCAGCTGTCTAATGGGGATATAAGGAAGATGAAACCAGATGTTTCTTGCAAGGGGAGAATGATGGGAGAGGGAATGGACACAAGGAATCCCAGCTGGATATTAGGGGAACAAAAAATCACAGTAAGGTGGTCAAACTTTGGAGCAGGTTGCACAGAGAGGCTGTGAACTCTCCATTCTTGAAGGTATTTGAACCTGACAGTCATGAGCAGCTAGATCTAAGCTGGCCACGCTTAGAGCAAGGGTTTTCACCAGATGACTGCCAAAGGTGCCCTCCAGCCTGCCTTGTTCTGTGGTTCTGTGCTTCTACAAATTCTGTTCTTTTTATGTAGTTTGCTGTTTTCATCTAACTCTTAAATAAACTCAAAATGTTCTGTGTGTTTTCAGAAACTACTGGGCTTGCTCTTATTTGCTTACACAAATGAGAAATTGAAAGGTTGTTAAAGAAAGGATTCAGTGAACTGCAAAATCGTGTACTTTTCTCTGGAACCGTGCATTTTATACATTTGGTTTATAATACCAGGTAGAAAATATGTGCTGAGAGCTCACTGCTTTTATGAGCTGAGATATCTGTATCCATGAATAATATATATTTGTGGTGTTTTCTTCTCTTTTTTTTTTTTTTAATGAACAAAGCAAATAAAAGCATTCTATGGTTGGTTGGAATATTAAAACATGCCTGCGTTCACGCTGAAAATAAGTTCAAGTCTAATAAATGTTATTATTGCCACAGATAGATCTGCTTTTTGATTTAAACATAAGCATCTCTTCTTGCTTGTTCTGTTAATCGGTGGAAATATGTGTCGTGGTTTAGCCCCAGTCGGCAATTAAGCACCANATTGTAATGAAAAGGAGAACGAGAGAGACAAACAAAACCCAGGGAAAAGAAAACAAGTGATGCAACTGCTCACCACCTGCCAACCGACACCCAGCCAGTCCCCGAGCAGCGATCGCTGCCCCCCGGCTAACTCCCCTCGGTTTATATACTGAGCATGATGTCATATGGTATGGAATAGCCCTTTGGTCAATTTGGATCAACTATCTTGGGCTGTGCCCCCTCCCAACTTCTTGTGCATCTGGCAGAGCATGGAAAGCTGAAAAAGAAAGTCCTTGACTAGCCTAAGCACTACTTAGCAACAACTAAAACATCAGTGTGTTATCAGCATTCTTCTCATACTAAATCCAAAACACAGCACTATGCCAGCTACTAGGAAGAAAAGTAACTCTAACCCAGCTGAAACCAGGACAATATGTCTTTTGCATAGCGTGCTTTTGCAATACCTTAGCCACAGAAGATTTTCTTTGGCAATTTATTAAAGTCAGGACTTAAACTCTTTTGTTGAAAGCTGACAATTAAGACTGATGCTGTTTGAAATATAACAATGTTTTAAACAATCTTCCAATTAAATATCCTAGATTTGCTTTTGCAAATTAAGAAGTTATACATTTCTATTCGAAATATATTTTTAAAACTTTAAGCTGGAGAATTTACAAACTTTTTAAACAACTTCAACACGAAATATCTGAAATTCTCTTTGCAGTTCAAACAAGATGTTTAACGTTATGGTCAATAAATTTGGCCCAATTTAGGCTGGTTAAACAAACTTTGCATGTCAGAATTTCTTATAGCATGGCAGAATGATCTGTTTATCCAGCACACAATATGTTTTATAGCATATTACAGCAAATGGTGAAATATGAATATGGAATGTGTACACATGGAATATGAACACTAGGTTTTATATGGATGTTGTGTTTTAACTCCGGCTGGCAGCTAAGCCCCACACAGCCACTCACTCACTCCCACCCAGTAGGATGGGGGAGGGAATCAGAAGGGTAAAAGTGAGAAAATCCTGGGCTGAGATAGAGACAGTTTAAGAGGTAAAGCAAAAGCCACACGCAAGCAAAGCAAAGCAAGGAATTCATTCACTACTTCCCATGGGCAGGCAGGTGATNGTTTGAAATATAACAATGTTTTAAACAATCTTCCAATTAAATATCCTAGATTTGCTTTTGCAAATTAAGAAGTTATACATTTCTATTCGAAATATATTTTTAAAACTTTAAGCTGGAGAATTTACAAACTTTTTAAACAACTTCAACACGAAATATCTGAAATTCTCTTTGCAGTTCAAACAAGATGTTTAACGTTATGGTCAATAAATTTGGCCCAATTTAGGCTGGTTAAACAAACTTTGCATGTCAGAATTTCTTATAGCATGGCAGAATGATCTGTTTATCCAGCACACAATATGTTTTATAGCATATTACAGCAAATGGTGAAATATGAATATGGAATGTGTACACATGGAATATGAACACTAGGTTTTATATGGATGTTGTGTTTTAACTCCGGCTGGCAGCTAAGCCCCACACAGCCACTCACTCACTCCCACCCAGTAGGATGGGGGAGGGAATCAGAAGGGTAAAAGTGAGAAAATCCTGGGCTGAGATAGAGACAGTTTAAGAGGTAAAGCAAAAGCCACACGCAAGCAAAGCAAAGCAAGGAATTCATTCACTACTTCCCATGGGCAGGCAGGTGATCAGCCATCTCCAGGAAAGCAGGGTTCCATCACACATAACAATGACTTGGGAAGACAAACACCATCACTCCAAGCGTCCCACCCTTCCTTCTTCTTCCTGCCAGCTTTTATTGCTGAGCATGACATCATATGGTATGGAATATCCCTTTGGTCAGTTGGGGTCAACTGTCCCAGCTGTGTCCCCTCCCAACCCCTTGCGCACCCCCAGCCTACTTGTTGGCAGGGCAGCTTGAGAAACAGAAAAGGCCTTGACGCTGTGCAAGCACTGCTCAGCAATAACTAAAACATCTCTGTGTTATCCACACTGTTTTGATCACAAATCCAAAACATAGCCCCATACTAGCTACTATGAAGAAAATTAGCTCTATCCTAGCCAAAACCAACACAATGGACTTCAACAGATATGTACTATAGTAAAAGTCTGGAAACAGGACAAATACATCTGATCAAGGAAAAAAAGAAAAAGCTGAAACTTCCTTAATTATGTAGATTCAGCTGGGTTGCAATCATGAGAGACACTCCGGTAATACCACTTTTAGATATAAAACAACCTGGGAAGTGAATGATGGTCAAAAACATTAAACTGCAAAGGAAGTCTGCATTTTTTCTAAGGCTAGTTGCATCTGAATAGGTGTTTGTGTCCTTCTCTGGAAAACAGAGTAGAAACTATCACAGAACCAGAATAGTTTAACATAAATACTGTACATGGATACTTCTGTCTACCACATCATCCTGTAATTATTGTTGAAACATCTGTTTTTACAACTAGTATTTTTTTTCATTTGGGACAGATCTTGCACAGTTCCGCTTTCCTGGGGAGAAGGAAAAAAATCCTGTGAAAACTGATGATTCTTTCGAGAAACGTGTACAGTAAAGGCCGAATGGATTTCATCGGTATTATTTACTTAGTCAGAAAGGGCTGTTTATCAGTAATATATACAGATCATTCTAAGCTTATAAAAGACAATGTAATAATTGTGACCAGATTGGTTAAGTTTCACTCTTTCTTTCTGAACATTGGCTTTCTTGGCTACTGAATAAAGCTTTTGAAGGATAAAGCTTTGACTTCACAAAACAAATGTTTTGTATAGTTTAACTGTAAGCAGCCAAGACTGTAATTTTGGAGAGACTGGAACAATTTGTCTTCTTCCATGAAGCCTTTCTGAAGCATTTTCATGACAAAAATGTTGATGATTTACACACACAGTTTACTCTTGGACAAGGACTGCTTTAAATCGTATTTCATTTTCAATAGCTTTTCCTCTACCTGCTTGTTGAGTAAAAATAGGCAACATTAATTATTTTGTTTAGAAATGTCTAATACACTAAGTATCTATATGCTTTAATCTCTAAGTAACCATTGCACAGAATTACAATATTCTCAAGATTTTGCAGGTTATTACAGGCAACGATTGGCACTTATTCATCATTAGGATATAAGGGATTTCCAAAAGCAGTGGATTTAGGTCCCCTTTGAAAGGTTTTTTCCCCCATATTATTGAATAGCAAACTTCAGAAGAGATGCACTCACGCATGCTTTTGCTTACATACAAACATATACTATGTTTAAGTAATGCTTAATATATGTATGCCTTCCGAAGAGGCTAGAATTATCCAGAAGTCACCAGGAAGAATCTTTACACATGAAGTGCAGGCACAAAACAATAACTAGAAAAAAAACAGGTCTAATTTAACACACAGGACAGAGAACATAGGAGCACCCCAGCCAGCAGCAGAAGTCTTACTGTGTGGCTGGGAAATTATTGCTGCCCNCTTCCCATGGGCAGGCAGGTGATCAGCCATCTCCAGGAAAGCAGGGTTCCATCACACATAACAATGACTTGGGAATACAAACACCATCACTCCAAGCGTCCCACCCTTCCTTCTTCTTCCTGCCAGCTTTTATTGCTGAGCATGACATCATATGGTATGGAATATCCCTTTGGTCAGTTGGGGTCAACTGTCCCAGCTGTGTCCCCTCCCAACCCCTTGCGCACCCCCAGCCTACTTGTTGGCAGGGCAGCTTGAGAAACAGAAAAGGCCTTGACGCTGTGCAAGCACTGCTCAGCAATAACTAAAACATCTCTGTGTTATCCACACTGTTTTGATCACAAATCCAAAACATAGCCCCATACTAGCTACTATGAAGAAAATTAGCTCTATCCTAGCCAAAACCAACACAATGGACTTCAACAGATATGTACTATAGTAAAAGTCTGGAAACAGGACAAATACATCTGATCAAGGAAAAAAAGAAAAAGCTGAAACTTCCTTAATTATGTAGATTCAGCTGGGTTGCAATCATGAGAGACACTCCGGTAATACCACTTTTAGATATAAAACAACCTGGGAAGTGAATGATGGTCAAAAACATTAAACTGCAAAGGAAGTCTGCATTTTTTCTAAGGCTAGTTGCATCTGAATAGGTGTTTGTGTCCTTCTCTGGAAAACAGAGTAGAAACTATCACAGAACCAGAATAGTTTAACATAAATACTGTACATGGATACTTCTGTCTACCACATCATCCTGTAATTATTGTTGAAACATCTGTTTTTACAACTAGTATTTTTTTTCATTTGGGACAGATCTTGCACAGTTCCGCTTTCCTGGGGAGAAGGAAAAAAATCCTGTGAAAACTGATGATTCTTTCGAGAAACGTGTACAGTAAAGGCCGAATGGATTTCATCGGTATTATTTACTTAGTCAGAAAGGGCTGTTTATCAGTAATATATACAGATCATTCTAAGCTTATAAAAGACAATGTAATAATTGTGACCAGATTGGTTAAGTTTCACTCTTTCTTTCTGAACATTGGCTTTCTTGGCTACTGAATAAAGCTTTTGAAGGATAAAGCTTTGACTTCACAAAACAAATGTTTTGTATAGTTTAACTGTAAGCAGCCAAGACTGTAATTTTGGAGAGACTGGAACAATTTNATTGTAATGAAAAGGAGAACGAGAGAGACAAACAAAACCCAGGGAAAAGAAAACAAGTGATGCAACTGCTCACCACCTGCCAACCGACACCCAGCCAGTCCCCGAGCAGCGATCGCTGCCCCCCGGCTAACTCCCCTCGGTTTATATACTGAGCATGATGTCATATGGTATGGAATAGCCCTTTGGTCAATTTGGATCAACTATCTTGGGCTGTGCCCCCTCCCAACTTCTTGTGCATCTGGCAGAGCATGGAAAGCTGAAAAAGAAAGTCCTTGACTAGCCTAAGCACTACTTAGCAACAACTAAAACATCAGTGTGTTATCAGCATTCTTCTCATACTAAATCCAAAACACAGCACTATGCCAGCTACTAGGAAGAAAAGTAACTCTAACCCAGCTGAAACCAGGACAATATGTCTTTTGCATAGCGTGCTTTTGCAATACCTTAGCCACAGAAGATTTTCTTTGGCAATTTATTAAAGTCAGGACTTAAACTCTTTTGTTGAAAGCTGACAATTAAGACTGATGCTGTTTGAAATATAACAATGTTTTAAACAATCTTCCAATTAAATATCCTAGATTTGCTTTTGCAAATTAAGAAGTTATACATTTCTATTCGAAATATATTTTTAAAACTTTAAGCTGGAGAATTTACAAACTTTTTAAACAACTTCAACACGAAATATCTGAAATTCTCTTTGCAGTTCAAACAAGATGTTTAACGTTATGGTCAATAAATTTGGCCCAATTTAGGCTGGTTAAACAAACTTTGCATGTCAGAATTTCTTATAGCATGGCAGAATGATCTGTTTATCCAGCACACAATATGTTTTATAGCATATTACAGCAAATGGTGAAATATGAATATGGAATGTGTACACATGGAATATGAACACTAGGTTTTATATGGATGTTGTGTTTTAACTCCGGCTGGCAGCTAAGCCCCACACAGCCACTCACTCACTCCCACCCAGTAGGATGGGGGAGGGAATCAGAAGGGTAAAAGTGAGAAAATCCTGGGCTGAGATAGAGACAGTTTAAGAGGTAAAGCAAAAGCCACACGCAAGCAAAGCAAAGCAAGGAATTCATTCACTACTTCCCATGGGCAGGCAGGTGATCAGCCATCTCCAGGAAAGCAGGGTTCCATCACACATAACAATGACTTGGGAAGACAAACACCATCACTCCAAGCGTCCCACCCTTCCTTCTTCTTCCTGCCAGCTTTTATTGCTGAGCATGACATCATATGGTATGGAATATCCCTTTGGTCAGTTGGGGTCAACTGTCCCAGCTGTGTCCCCTCCCAACCCCTTGCGCACCCCCAGCCTACTTGTTGGCAGGGCAGCTTGAGAAACAGAAAAGGCCTTGACGCTGTGCAAGCACTGCTCAGCAATAACTAAAACATCTCTGTGTTATCCACACTGTTTTGATCACAAATCCAAAACATAGCCCCATACTAGCTACTATGAAGAAAATTAGCTCTATCCTAGCCAAAACCAACACAATGGACTTCAACAGATATGTACTATAGTAAAAGTCTGGAAACAGGACAAATACATCTGATCAAGGAAAAAAAGAAAAAGCTGAAACTTCCTTAATTATGTAGATTCAGCTGGGTTGCAATCATGAGAGACACTCCGGTAATACCACTTTTAGATATAAAACAACCTGGGAAGTGAATGATGGTCAAAAACATTAAACTGCAAAGGAAGTCTGCATTTTTTCTAAGGCTAGTTGCATCTGAATAGGTGTTTGTGTCCTTCTCTGGAAAACAGAGTAGAAACTATCACAGAACCAGAATAGTTTAACATAAATACTGTACATGGATACTTCTGTCTACCACATCATCCTGTAATTATTGTTGAAACATCTGTTTTTACAACTAGTATTTTTTTTCATTTGGGACAGATCTTGCACAGTTCCGCTTTCCTGGGGAGAAGGAAAAAAATCCTGTGAAAACTGATGATTCTTTCGAGAAACGTGTACAGTAAAGGCCGAATGGATTTCATCGGTATTATTTACTTAGTCAGAAAGGGCTGTTTATCAGTAATATATACAGATCATTCTAAGCTTATAAAAGACAATGTAATAATTGTGACCAGATTGGTTAAGTTTCACTCTTTCTTTCTGAACATTGGCTTTCTTGGCTACTGAATAAAGCTTTTGAAGGATAAAGCTTTGACTTCACAAAACAAATGTTTTGTATAGTTTAACTGTAAGCAGCCAAGACTGTAATTTTGGAGAGACTGGAACAATTTGTCTTCTTCCATGAAGCCTTTCTGAAGCATTTTCATGACAAAAATGTTGATGATTTACACACACAGTTTACTCTTGGACAAGGACTGCTTTAAATCGTATTTCATTTTCAATAGCTTTTCCTCTACCTGCTTGTTGAGTAAAAATAGGCAACATTAATTATTTTGTTTAGAAATGTCTAATACACTAAGTATCTATATGCTTTAATCTCTAAGTAACCATTGCACAGAATTACAATATTCTCAAGATTTTGCAGGTTATTACAGGCAACGATTGGCACTTATTCATCATTAGGATATAAGGGATTTCCAAAAGCAGTGGATTTAGGTCCCCTTTGAAAGGTTTTTTCCCCCATATTATTGAATAGCAAACTTCAGAAGAGATGCACTCACGCATGCTTTTGCTTACATACAAACATATACTATGTTTAAGTAATGCTTAATATATGTATGCCTTCCGAAGAGGCTAGAATTATCCAGAAGTCACCAGGAAGAATCTTTACACATGAAGTGCAGGCACAAAACAATAACTAGAAAAAAAACAGGTCTAATTTAACACACAGGACAGAGAACATAGGAGCACCCCAGCCAGCAGCAGAAGTCTTACTGTGTGGCTGGGAAATTATTGCTGCCCGGAGTGTCGAGTAAGCAGTGTCGAGTAAGCTCGTAATGCAGAGCTAAGCCTTACAGTAGTGTATGAAGAGCCCTTAGATACAAAATGGAGATAAATACCTCACTTCTATCCATGGCTTCCTTGTCAGGCTGTCCTCCTTTCCCTTTTCTTTCCCCTATTTTACAAGAAACGTCTACTTTCTAAAGGGGGAGGTTCAGCTATAATGAGTGTGGAGGTTTTTCCCCTTTTTTCTATTTGCTAATTCTGTGGATCTGATAATCATCTCTCTGTTGTCTGGTCATTGCTTTTCTGTATAGTTAAATTGTTTCCACTGCTTGTTCGCCGGCTGCATTGCAGGATGGCAGCGTGTCCTCAGCACACACCTCCTTAGCACGCTCATGCTTTAGGAATACCCTTCCAAGACTATAGGTATATAATATATTTGTATGACTTCTGTCACTTGCCATGGGATTCCTTGTGGGGTCCAACACGATGGCTTTCAGGAGGAAGACAGCTACTGCTTCTTCATTCTGGGCCATGGTTTCACCAGGGCGAGTGGCCTCTGTAGCATTAGGAGCACTTGGCACACCTTGACTTGTTAAACATGAATGCTTCGTAATGAGAACGCTGCCAGACAGCAAATTAGTGACTGATGTAAGATGGAGAGTTATAGATTGTAATTGTGCTAGCAAGATATGAGATGATGCTTAAAGTATAATTTTCACAGCATTTAATTAAGTGGAACAGTAGATTAACCACCACTATCCTAACTAAACACATATAGAAGAATTGCAAAATATAAATGCTCATTATTGCTAAGTTGCCTCTGCTGTCAGTGACTGACTTGGAGATGGGGTGATTGACTTGGAGCTGATTTAAAATTGCTCAATTTACAAACTGAATTTTAAATCTTTTCCAGTTGTTCTCCTTTAATGCAGGCAGGGGAAAGCGACTCATCTGTTCAGTGCTGCATGGTTCACTGGGTGGGGAGAAGATGACATATTTTATCCGGTCACTGAAATATCACTGTGTCATTTCACTCTGTGTGTAGCAATTAAAGCAAAGTGAATAATTTACTCGACAAATTCAGTCTCTTGTTCTTCCAATGGAAGTATTATTATCTCTAGCTTATTTTTCGTTTGAATTGCCTGATGGCAGATTTCTCTCATCACCTCAGTTGCTGACAAACTGTAATTAGGTATCCTTGTGCACAGTGCTAGCTAAAGAAGGTGCAGGGAGCCAGTTCCTTAACTGGTTTGTTTAATTACCTTTGTGTGCTGGCTCCAAAGGATTTTGGGAGCCCGGCCTCCCTTGCTTTGTCAAGCTGTGTAAATCCCACATCAATTATACCTCCTATTCTGGAAGCAAATCATGGAGTGTACAAGCTTTGAATTTGCTTTGCATGACTATTTGTAGGAAGCAAACATAAAAGGAGCTTGTGTTCAGCCACAATAAATTCATTGTTAATTTGAAGCGAATATTTATAACTTTCTTTTTACTATTTGCCTGACGGTGCTAACAATTAATTTGGTATTCAGCTAATTCTGCCCAGCCTATGCCTGGTCAGAATTTTCTGTCCCTGTGTTTCCAATACATTTCCTACAAACTATTTTGTCCTTAATGCCTTTATAGCTTGTTTATTGGAAACAGGTTTTTAATTATTTTTCAACAGTATTGGAGACCTGATTTAATGAGCAATTGTTAGATATAATAGGGAGGCACATTCACCTGACTAATGTGATAGCTAACTGAGCAACAAAATTGCCTTGCGAAGAAGCAGCTGTACACAGAGTTGAAGCGGTAAGAACGTTTGAGGGAATGTGAAGAAAATGTTTGAAGAAAGATAATTTAAAATAGGGTACCGAGCAAGCTGAAGGCTAAGCATAAATACACAGTGTTAGCTTGCTGATTGGTTGGTTGGTTGGTCTGTTAGTTACGTGCATGTGTGCACACACATGCCTGTATTTCTTAGGAAACAGTTTATATAGGCTTGACTGAAAGATACTGCATTGGAGTGATGGGCTATTCAAGGACTGTAGAAAAAAATGAGGAGGATGGGTCCTTCAGGTGTGTGTTGGAGATGAAATTGTGCTGCAGCCAGCACTTTAATTGCATGCAGTGTTGGTGTCCAGCTTCAGTGCTAATGTGTGCTTTTGGAAACAGATCCATCCTTCGGGAAATAGGTCTTTTCTCAGGGAGAGGAAGGGAGGAGAGAAGAATTTTGACACTCTTTAGTTGGCAGAGCTCACACTGGGATATTTCTTGTGTTACTGACTTGCTCCTATCAGCAGCACTTATGTTCTCAGTTTGCAGGCTTGTGGTCAGCTTAAAGGAATAGCATGATCGGCATAGAATTTTAGGACAAGATACTTCCACTCATGCATTTGGATGACATCGTCCCTCCTCTTTGCAAGCAGTGTTTGCAAAGGGGGATGTCGCAGTGGGGGCCCATCAGAAATTCATGACTAGATCACTGGGTTTCATTCCTGCAGAGGGCTGTGGCATCCATGGAGAGAAGAACCACAAGGAGATTAGTGGAGACATGGCACACTGAGGCCAAAAAGTGGCACAGACAGAGCTGGAAGAGGAGAGCTGAAGTGTGAATGCTAGAGGAAACACAACTCAGCTGGTTTCTCTCATGTAGTTTCCAACTTTGCTTAGATGATGGATATCTCCTCACAAGACTGAAAATACAGAATGTTTCAAAGTGGTGGCATGGTGTAAACCATCCTACTCGCAAACTTACTGGACCACTTATAGCCCAACACAACCCCTCTGTTTTCAGATCAGGGCTGGTGGCTTTGTGTTCCTGCTCACTTATACATCAGTGAGGGCAGGAGCTTTTCTTTCCAAAAGGAAAGCTGAGCTGACTTTTTGTATGGGATGTTGTATTCTTGTTTGCATGCTTTTAACCAGATGAGAGCTCTGCAGATTACAAAAAACTCAGCCTGGAAAAATGAACTGGCTTTCCGTGCCATGCAATCACTTTGGGAGCACAGAGTAGGGAGAAGACTGGTAAGATACTTTGCCAAGATCAAAACTAAATGCAGCTGGGCTGGACGCATTACTGGGATTTTAAGAGATTTTGAAGAAAACAGAGAAAAATGGAAAGACAATTAACTTACACCTATTTGGAAGAGGAAAATGCTCTTGTGAGTGACAGGCACCCTGCACCACCTTCGCTGGTTCAGCTCATCTCCATTGTGACAAATAACTTGGACAATTCTTCGCAAAGCATTTTTAATTCCTTGCCTGGCTAACATGAAGGACATATAAATTACTTTAATTATGCTTTGAATGCTTATTTCAAAGCCAGGAGCGATGCTGGTCTGATGGTTGGAGAATCAGACTAGAATTCAGCAGATCTGGATTAATTTCAAATTTCTGTCATAGCTTTGCTTTAGCAGGTCTTTAGCAGGTAACTTTTTTTGTCTGTGCCTCATTTTATTGTCTGCAAAAAGGAAATAATGATCCTTATGTTCCATCCATGTTGTCCTGCCTTACCAATTTAGCCGGTAGGATTTCTGGGGCTGTACACGTTTGTGCCTTGGGTCAGCAGTGCTCCAGCCCTCCTGGGCCATGTCAGCCCTCCGTTTCAAAAGCTTTTGTCTTGTCTGGCTTGGAGGGAAAGTTCCCACTGATGTTTGGATTTGGGCTGTACTTGTCTTTTGTTACCTTTCATATAGCACCTTCCTTAGAACTATTTTGTAGAGGACCCGGGGTGCTGGAGCCAGCTTGGTGGCTGTGCAGGACAGCTCTGAGCACTGCAGATCGCCTTGTGGAAGCCTAAGACAGGCCCCAGCTCAACAGAACAACTGAGCACATGCTTAATCTCTGCCTATTCAACAAATACTTTAAACATAAACACGTTCCAAAGTGTTTTGCTATAGATGGGTGAGCTCCAAAATGTGCTGCTGTGCTTTGCTAGATAAGGATCAGTATTTCTCTCTGAAAGAACTTCTTATAGGACAGACGCATTAGCGCTGCCTGCATTTTTAGGTAAAAGACTTGACACTTTGCTATCTATGTAGCAGCCAAAGTAGACAAAAACAGAAAATTTTTTTTTTAAATTGCTTCCTGACATGTAAATACAGATTAATTAGTGTGATAATTTGCACGTGTATTATAGATTAATGCCATCAAGCTAAACTGTGTGATGGCAACCAGTGACGCTAATCTTGTGTTCTTTATTCTTCAAAACCAACAAAACTCATCTGCTGAAGGATATACTGAATTGCTGAGTCCAAGGGTTTTTTTTTCATTTTCCTTATGTACAATTTAAAAAGCACACCTAGATAAGAGCGTTGAAGTGGTTTAGGTTATGTGTTCCAATGCAAAGAGTTCTCCTGTTTTTTAAGCAGAGCCTCAAATGGTTTAAGAAATTGCTGATTTAAAAAATAGCAAATAAGATATTACACTGTCACCTTTGAAAACTTTGGAAGTTTAATGTAATTTAACAGCTGGCCATTTATATGTGATTGCAACTTGTTGTAAACCTAATGCTGTGCAGCTAATAAACAGCAACAGAAAAAGTGGGCGATCCAAAGTTTGTAGAAGCAACTGTCTAATACATATATATTTATACATGCATGTGTATATACATATATGCGTACATACATACATGCATTTATACACTGTACGATTATATACGATTATACACTGAATACTATACTGTATTCAGACCTGATACAGAAGTGGGAATGGCAAAAGTGCTGTACGCTTGCCTTCTGAAAAACTGCCTGCCTTAACTGTTGAGCCCTCTTCCCTCGCCCCTGTCCTCAGACTTACCGGTCACGTTTGCAAAGCTCAGCCCTTCGCTAGCATCGTGCTGAAAGGGAAATTTGGCATGATTTCCTTCTTTGTAACTGGGGCCCTTTCCCTAATTTGCTTGACACAGATACAGGCTCCAGCAGTCCCTGAAAGGGATTCAAATCCCTCCCTACCGTCTTCATCCCTTGTATTTTTTCCAGGTGAACACTCTGCAACTCTCTCAACAAAGTGGAATTATGTTTTTCTTTCCAGGACCCAAGCATGAACATTTCTGGTAGGAGACACGTAACAGAAATGCGTTTGCCAAATGCTGCCGCCTCTTTCCTTGGATATGGGAAAGTATTTTGTTGAAATGGGAAAACCAAATGAATAGAGTCCTCCAGTCCCACACGCCTCCTGTCTGTGAGCATCCCTACCCTGGGGACGTGGGCTGTGTTACTGACTCAGGGGAATGGGTTTAGAGGAGCCCTTTGTTGAAATATTGGCAGCACATCACTGGACTCGCTGTCGTTGCAGATGGAGCACTTTGCGAAACAGATGGATTCTCAGCTTTCTGAAAGAAAGGGAAGGTACTTGATGTACCACGGTGGGAAAGGAGGAGGGTATTCCAGGCATATGGAAAGGCAGGAAAGAAGGCACGTTCTGCGCTTTTTGGTGCACTTGGAGCCTAGCAACCTCTCTCCGGCAAACTTGGGAAAGCGTAAGCACGGTGCTCTGTGAGAGGGCGAAGGGACTGTAACAGACATGGAGGAAGTAATTTGCACAGAAGCAATAAAAATGAAGGCAGAGTCTAGAAAAGCTGGCTCTCCTGAGCGTGTAGTTAAGTATTACGTGCTAGGGATGGGGAAGTGCTTCTGCCCAGGATCAGAGATGCTATCTATTGAGGCACAGGACTGGTGCCAGAACAGCATAACTGGAACAGAGCACCAGCTAATATTTTAAGGTGTATTGTGTTGTGAAAGAGACTAGAGATAAATGTTACCTGCCACTGTGAAGCCAGGAATCCCCGTTTTCCAGCTGTGTATGCATCGGTGTCGAACCGTGGTGGCACAGTTTGTACAATGTCATCGTTCAGGTACCGTATTGCCTCTTTTCTTGCACTCTTCTTCCTCCCCTCCTCGCCTCCCCATCTTGTTCATAGCTCAATTCCATCTTCATTGTTAGGGCAGGATCAGTTCTGTGCAGCACCCAAGAACCTGCAATCCTGACTCAAAATGATGTTATCTGATCCAATATTTACTGCTAAAATCTTCATGCAATTGCCAAGTGGAGTGTGATAAGGAAGCAGCATGAACTAAAAGGAGCGATCATATTTTGGTGTTGTGTGTTAACTCTCTAGAACTTTTCAGGAACGCACACACAGACACAGACTTAGCAGAAATATTATACTCTATTGTGGTACAATTTAGGATATGATGACAATGGACTTCTTTATTTTTAACCTCTTAGCTTAATTAGACAATTTCAACACCTCTTGAATGCAGACGCTAAAGCTTTTTAGCAATAGTAAGGATGCCAAAGGCCTTGGAAATCCAGATTTTCTGAGAAAAAATTGAATGTGATAAAGGCAAAAAATGTCAAGGTTCTTTCAAAGTGTGATTTGCTGCTGAAAGCAGCTATGCAAAAATACCACTTTCTTAAATAATGGCTCTGGCTTTTGTTCATACTCGGGGTTGTGGCTGGAGCAACAGCAATGTCTAAAGTCTTTTTCCTGAAAAATAAAGCGAACTGGATTACATGCACATTTGTGCATCATCTGTGCTCCATTTTCCAGGACCAAATTCTCAGGGAGGCTCTGAGATAAAATAAACAAGGAATCCAATCATTGAATTTTAGTATGAACATTTTTCAGGTCGTTGTGTCTGGATCTCTGCCAAGTTTCAGCCCTATAATAAATTAATTCCAACCCACACAAAAGAGAAGGGGAAAAAAAACCCCAACAACTTCTACAAGACAAAAACACTGGGCAATTCTCATGGGGAAACAAGTGGCTAAGAATAATTTATTGGAAAAGTAATTGTCTAAAGAGAGAGTGGACTCTTCTCTCTAATTGGAAATGATAACATTTTCGAGCCTTACTAAACACCGTATAGGAGGAGCATCAGCATTTTGCTTCACCAACCTGGTTAAATTGAATATAAAGTTAAGATGCTGCTTTCCTCTTGTTTTATTTCTCCTTACACCCGATACTGCAATTGAGCCCACTTCCCTCTCTCTGTGGCAAAATATAATCTGGCTGCCACAGGACCTGTGAAATTCATGGAGCTGATGAGCCAGGGTCTGCTTTCTGCATGTATGTCTGGCTTTATTGAATCTCTAGTCACCCTCAGATAATAAATATTTCATATGTTGGACAGGTGAAAGGTTTCATTCAGCTGCAGATCTGCTTCCAAGGCAACCGATTCCTGTCATTTGAACAGTTTAAACATGTTGAAAACAAAGCTTGCTTTCTGGTTTTCTCCTCTATGATTTTGTGTGTAAAGCATTATCTGTCTCCCTCCTGTCCTTCCTACAAGCAGATACAGAAAAGCCAATAGCATGAACAAGTAATTCTAAACAATTTATAACCTAAATGTATTCTCCCTTCCAGTCAAGATGGGAAGAAAAATGCCGTTTTCATTTTACAAGCATAGAATAAATATCTAGAGATATGAAATCGCCCAAGTTAGCATCTATAAATACTCTGTATGCAAAAAATGTATGCAACCACACTACTACATTATGCTTTACAGTATGTTTCTCCATTACGATGGGTGTTTCCTCAATACCGTTGTCCAGTAATTCTGTTATAGAGTTGGGGTTTATTTTGGACAGCGGGCAGTACCCAGGTCTTTCTCTGAGGAAAGTTACTGGGAAGATTGTTAGCAAAATGTCTTCAACTGCATCTGATTTCTGCCAACGTCAGTGCATGTGACACATCTTCTGGAAAATGTCTGCTGTATCCTTTACATCTGGCAGCTGAACAAGCTCTTCTAAAGTATAGCTTTGCTTATTCTTTCTCTGCACATTTCCAAGCGTAATGGGCAGCTGGCCTCCCTCCTCCTCTCAAGCCCTCCCCACATCTGGACTTTCTGACTCATGCTCTGCTCCATGCCCAATGCTAGACCAATGCCTGCACCCACTGCTGATGACTTCAACAAGCGCTTCTCTTTCCTGCCTGCTGCGTCACTTGTGATGAAAGGAAAAATTTATTGGAGCAGTGGTGAAATTTTGGTAGGCAGACTCCAAGTAAAGGGTTTTTCTACCATCTCATATCAGGCTCAGAGACATTTTTACTTGCACCTGACCTTCTGCATGGATGTTCCCTTAATGCAATTGTGGCAGAATGATGGCATTTCTCCAGGAGGCACACAGCTGTTTTAGGAAATAAGACGCACAATGCATCTTGGGGTGAGATTGACATGTTTTAGGTATTCTGATGGAGATCTATGCATAGGTGGCTTATTTAATCTCTCTGTCTTCCCTTTCTACTTACTGCACAGGTGCTTTGCAGTGGTGCTCTGTTTGGGGGCTAGGAGGACGTTCTAGATCCATTCAGAAAGACTGATGTGACATGCACAACTGCTGGTTTGGGTTTAGGGGGGAGATGGAAACTGGGTACAGTTTGTGATAGGCGTCTTAGTGCCTGGTAGCTCTGTGGCTGATCCTCCTGTTAGAAATAATTAAACTATATCTGAACTTGCAGCCCTCTCCCTTCTGTTTCCAGGCGTATAGATTTTAGCCAGCAGGTCTCTGGTTAACCCCTCCTTACTGTTGTTTATTTCCTGCCACTCCGCAGACACACCACTGAGCGTTAAGTATGTGAACTCAAAGACGCTCCCTCTTTCCTGTACAGTCTTAATAGCAAACAGTCATGAGCAGGGCTTCTCCAGGCAGAATTATTTCCA
>VYZW01021021.1:4528-27090 GCA_013401315.1 Balaeniceps rex | reverse complement strand
ACCTAAGAATTATAGGCTTCAGGAGGATGCCCTTTCTCTCACCCTTTTCAGATTGCATTAAAAGCATCCACTTCAAGAAACTACAACTGTGTTTATTCGAGTGTTGAATTTGGAAGTAGTGCCGGGATCCCTGCCACGGCACGCTTGAACCGTGAAACCCAGGTCAGTTCCATTTTTTGGTTTTCATGTACTGGCACAGCGCTGCAGTGGTTTGAGCTTCCAGGTCTCTGTGGGAGCAATACTTCTTTTAACATGCAGAAAACATCATATTTGATTTTATAACCTTACCTCTTTTTTTTTTTTTTTCTGTACTACTAAACCAAAATGTCAGGGTGGCATGTCAGTAAACACAATGCGTTCAAAAAGGATCATGCTGACAGGCTTGAAAACTAAATGCTCTCTTTTAAACAGGTGGGAACAGTTCAGGTTTTCCTTCCTGCCCACCAGGCTATCCCTGGACCTGAGGGAACAGCTGTGCTTAATCTGCCTTTTGCTCTGTCACTGTGACTGCCAGCTTTTGCACTATATAACGCGCTCTCAGGCTATGGGAGGATAACAAGTTTCAATCACTGTTCACTGAGGTTGACCTTGTGACTCAAAGGCTACTGACTCAATAGCCCCTTAGTTTTGTCAGTGAGTCAACCCCTTCTCTGTCTTCCAGCTTCCTATGGTATTAGGATTTTGTGGGTTTGTTGTATTGCTAGAGAGAAAGGTGCTGGGGCAGCTATTGCACTGTCTGCAACTGATGGGTGGTGGTTGCAACTGATGGGCACCCCTACTAGGGGTGCCTGGGGTACTTTCTAAGGAGGCTGGTTTTGTTAATAAGTCTAGTCTAGATCTCAGACTCCAAATTTCACCCAAACTGAGTTTGCGTTTTTGAAATGTCATGTGTGTAGTCTTTCACGGTGGATTTACATAGGGACAATCAAAGGTAGCAAGATTTGGTACCTGCGATGTTTGTTCCCCCCAAATGTATGTTGGATGACACTATTTGAATGCACAGGACTGTTCGTCTGCTTATTGGGAAAACATCTGGAGGCAGCAATGCTTTGTGCAAGGAAATTTGTTGGTGTTTTACCGTGGTGTGGATCTGGCTTCCCTTTAATTTCTGTCCCCTGATCCCCAGTGGTTGTATGCTTTGATGTTGCTAGAGTGCTCTTGGAATAAGTGTTCCTCTCAGTGAAAGTTATGCTGCTGTCATTTTTTTTATGTTTCATACAATGGGTGAAGAATAATCTGGAATACACCCAAACATAGGGTTTTCATCACCAAGAAACCTGCAGTTAGAGCCATTGTCCCCTTCCATCACCAAATAAGAGTCCAGAGAGCAAATACCATCTCCAGCCCCAAGTCTTCTCTGGCTCTTCTGTGGTACATAGAGTTACTCTGCTTCTAAGCATGTTTCCCTTCTCTTCAGCTTTTCTTTCTTTGTGCATTTGTTCCTTGTCTAATTATTTTAGGTCAAGTCTGCAACAGCTGAACAGAATACAGTAAAGGTAATGCTCTGTGATCTTCCTGCGGCAGGAAAATTTGTATGAAAAGATAAATATCTTTTTTAGGTGTTATATTTATTGAAGACAATGGGGAGATAAGTTTTGAGTGACTGAAAATTTTGTAACTGCACCATTAATGTTTAATTACTATTGGCAGCCAAGAAGTGCCTTTCTGGATTAACCAGACACTCTGCTTTGGGGATATGCATAGGTGGCAGAAAGTGATAAAGCTGGTGAAACCGCACCTCTGGGAACATGTAATGGGATCTTTCCTGTGATATGCAAATTGTGCTGCCAAGTTGCTGTATAAACAATTCATGGGAGAAGTGGTGAGAGGTAGTTAAATAGCTGGATCACATATCAAAGATAAAATCCATCACTGGGAATGGAAAAATGCATCAAAAGAGTGGTTTTGCTTTTAAAAATAAATAAATAATAAAAAAATCTTTGCCCAAAGCATGTAGTTGCACTAAAGAGTAAACAGCAAGTGATTTATCACAATTGTTGCAGTTCAGAGTAAACGAGCATTTAAGAGACCAGTGTGCATAGAGTTTGTGAAAAACAAGGCTTTTTCTAGTACAAGTAATCTAGCCAATAATGCTACTTTTTCTTTTTTAATCTGAGAAAAAAGATTACCTCACAAATGTTAATTTGGTTACTTTTCAGGCAGAAGACATGCACTGCTTACTTTTCAGTGATAAAATCAATTCTGCCATTTCTATTCTAAGCATAAGCATGATCTCAGGCAGCCCAGCAAAACATATATCAGGGTCATATACAGCCATAGATCAATGAGTGTGCACAAACCTTATTGACACCAGCAGAAGCTGAGCTCATGGCTTCAGTCTGGGTTTCCACTTTTTGTATTTTATGCTGTATGAGGAAGGATTCCAGCTAATCACACTCCTCCAATAAATCAAAGGTTACTCTTTCACAAATGGCATCGAAGCCCTCATTGACATTGTGTCCAACTGCATTGTTCTTCCACAGAGGTCAATCCCTGTAGCACTTGTTTTCTCTCAGCCCTTTCCTCTATCTGCTGTTCATTTAGGATCTGATGTGGCTCAGCTGAAGCCAACTGAGAAGCCCCTGATTAACTTCAGTGGGAGCTGGATCATGCGCTAGAGTCCTAAGGGGCCAGCAGTAGAAAATTTAAGACGACAGCACAGAATACTAAAGCATCATGAGGCAAGGGAAATATTTTTGGCCTGTGACTTTCTTTTGTTTTGCTATGTAATAGGAATGATACTCTAGATAGAGGTGTACAGTCATAATAAACAGATCCCGCATTCAACAAATGTATCCGATTCTGTTCTGTGTTTAATCACCCGTGAAAGCTGTGTCAGATGCTCTTGCACCAGGAACAATATCTCCTAATTAACTGTAATTAAGGTATATTATAACAACAGGATGTGAAACTAGATGGATCTGTCTCTTGACATTTCAAATTTGGGTATTTTTTTCTGCCAAGTCTCTTAATATGCTTCAATTAATGATAACAGAGGCTAGGCCATTCTCAGTGATGGATCTGCATATGTGAATCTTAGTACCACTGAGATGGAGCATGAATCTTTCCACCATTAAAGCCCCCTTAGAAACATGCATGGACCCCAGTTAAGCTGAATTTACTGGCACAGACGTTGATTACTAGGAAGCCAAGGGTCAAAGCTTGATTGCCTTATCCTGGAAAGTGCAAAAACTGTACTGGAGACAACATGAAAATCTGGTACCTTCTCTGCAGGTTCTTCAGAGGATCTGTTGCCATTCGTAGCAGGTATGGCATCTCTTTTCATTCACTGAGAAACCATATGAGACTGTTTTATTCATGCACTATTCAAAAAAGCAAATTTTCAACTTGAGTGCCCAATGAAGGGGTTTGATTATCACGTAGAAAATTATTGCTTCTCCTCTGAGCTGTGGCAGACATCAAGGCATCACCAACTGATAAGCATTTGGAGAGCTAATCAATAGTAAAGCTTAGGTATAGTCTTTGCATAGATAGCTTAGCAATTAAGACTTTTTAAACTATTCCTGAATGAAAGGAAATTGCCAACTAATTTCCTAGTTCAGGCATTTCTGGCCATGTAATTAAACTGAATATGCTGCCCCTTGTCCCTAGCCACAGTTGTCCTAAAGAAGATTAACAACATTGAATTTCTACCAAGGCTGAAATCTTGTTTGTACCCTGAAATATGGACTAACACAACAATTGCTACAACTCCATCTGGCAACTCCTCCCGAACTTGGTGATGCTTTACTGTGGGCCAGCGATGCACTTTGCAGTGTGACCAACCCATGGGACCTGGGGAGGAGTTCACCATTTCAAAGATGAGCATAGATGAAACTGGGTTTCTGCAGCATTTAGTATGGTTTACAGATATTTGCCTGAAGTAATCTATTAGATGTCATAAAGCATATGCAATCAGAAGGTCTTGTGTAAAACACTGGGAAAAAAAGATGAAAAGCATATCTCCCATGCTATTCCACTGAGCAGCTCTATTATGATCAGGACTTAAATTAAGTAATGTACTATATCTGTGATTGCAGAATATAATCATGTTCCTGGCATTATTTTTTTTTTTTGGTCATTTATTTTTAGCTACCTCAGTTCCCTGTAACTTCCTGAAGAAAATATTTCATGGATTTATTTGAATTGTGTTCCCAAGCACAATTGTGTTCCCCAGTAAATCAGCTATTTGATTGAGAAATGACATAATTACAAACTTTTAGTTTTCTTTTAGGATACCAGTAAACAATTTTTTTTAAAGTCTCATATTTTGTTTGCATCTTATGTGCCCATACTCACTTGATCACACGCAGGAAATATTTTTGTACACTGCTGCTATGCATGACTAAGAAAGGAGCTGTAGATAGAACAAGATGAGATACAGGCTGTAATTTACACCTGACAGAGTGTGAATTTCATTGCAAGTCCTTTTAAAGGAAACTTGCTATTTTCTCCACATTCAGATAGACAGCAATTTCATAAGAAATTATGATCATTGTCTTTTTTGGTTTCTTCTGCTCTGCTTTGGTTTTGATTTTTACTAGGAAAAAAAAATATTCCTTGGTCTATGAAATCCTGTGTTATCTGCAGGCCCAGGTCATGGTCCTGTGATGCTGGACATACCCCATAAGCAGAGAACAGCCTGACTATGCAAGATTAATAAAGTGTGGGATAAAGAAAGTATTATCACACCATTTCATGGGTGGGGGATCAAGGCACAGACAGTTTAAATTACTTGCCCAACATCTATTGCAGAACTATATGAGGAACAGGAATCTCCTGGATCCCCATCCAGTTGCTTTTCCATTTCTAGAGAGCTGAAGACCCCTTATTTGTTTTGGCTGAACTGCAGTTTTGGATGGTTTGGAAGACATTTGGAGACAGAAGGGGTCTATTAGTCTTTCCAACTGAAAGAAATATTAGCAGGCAATTAAAGGAATAATAAATGGGACCCATTCACACTGCTCCACTTGCTGTTGCTCTGAGCTTCAGGTAGGAAGGTACATAGAGGTCATTTAACCTGACCCCTTATATATCACAGGCCATTAGTGTCACCCAGGCACTCCTAAATTAAACCATATATTTTAGACAGAAATAGACCGGTCTCACAAAATGTTTTCTATTCAGACTGTAAATTCAAAGGACAGGGCTTTGTTCTCTACATGTATTTGCTTTGCACCTCCAGTAGTGTCACCTGCATAAACAAGGGCATTTCATACTCCTGTCAGTTTAATCCCTTGCATCATCATAATTATTGTGATTAATTTGATACCTTGGAGCTTAAAGGAACAAATAAACCATTAACAACATGAGCAGAGATGGTGCCAAAGAGGCATGGACACTGACCCTTCCACCCCATTCTCCCTCCTGTGTGCCAGAAGAGCTCTGTGCTGCTGTAGGGAGGGTATTGAGTGGTGGCCATCAAGCTAGATTGGGGTAAGCTGAGGGAAACTACTGCACCCCAGTGCCCTTTACACAGGCTATGTCCTCTGCACATTCAAGGGGTGAAGTCAAGATTTAGTCCCAGAAGAGCATGGTACAGAAGTTTTCTGGATGACAGTATAAACAAACAAGTCAAAAGCCATCAGTTACCATATTCATAGCTACAGGCCAAATGCTTTATTCATAATGTTGCAGTGAAAGTATTAACATTGCATTTGTTTAAAAAGTAACTAGTAAGCCATTTGCGACCCTTATAATACACATGTGAAACAGTGCTCTGCTGGTTTACACTGGTTACATTCTGCTTTATATTTTCCAGAGGGCCAATTTGGAAGGATTTTTACTGCAGTAACAACTGCTATTTATGAATATAAGTAACTAATTTACCAAAGTTTCACACAGTGACTTCATGGCTTCCACTTCACAGTTAAAGGTTCTGCAAATCTTTTGGTCTTGTTGTTGACTTTGCGTTGTTTCTGATTGTATCTTGAAGCCTGGAAATACTGTATTACAGTAAAGTAAATACATTATTCTTGTTATTGCCCTTGTTATTAGAAAATATTTATATAGTGCAGTAAATTTACATTGTACTTTACCAACATGGATAAAGGCAAATTCTCTGCCCTGAAGAGCTTTTAATTCAAATAAGACAAGACAAACAAACCTACAACACTTTGGAAAAGGATGGGTGAAAGGATTATTAACTACGTGAAAGGGGTGGAGGGCCTGCATGAGGAGAGAGGGAGATGCTATCATCATCAGTGGTCTTAATTTTACATCACAGCAGCATCTTAAAAGTCTTAAAAGGGTTGAAAGCCTGGCTGCACAAGGTGCTATGCAGAAGCCTGGCAGGAGGGTGGCCTTGCCCCTGGATCTCAGAGCATCGCTGGCTCACTGACATCGCTGCCTGGGGGGCTCCTGGCTAAAGCCAGCATCAGTCCCATTACAGCACAAGGAGCGCCAGGTCTCTGGTAGGTTTTAGCCCTGCCTGAGTGAAAATCCATATGATTTCCTGCCCTGAAGAGTTGTAATTGAAATTGGAGAAAGCAAATGCACATACAAGAAAGTGTTTCAGGGAAAGGGGAGTGGAAGGGTTGTTGGCTGGGTAAAGGTACAGTAGGACCACCTGGAGGGAGGGAGGGCTTTTAGCATCATTATATTCACTATGATCTACAGCTCAAGTCTCCTCTGCCCTGACTCCCTGACAGCTCTCTGACAAGGGAGAAGCCTCGGAATAATTTTTGTTGACTGATCATAGCTGATGCACAGTAAGTGCTGTTCTCCTGATCTGACCTTGTGTTGAATATGGGATTGCTTTTCCCTCAATGGAAGAGAAAGATGGTGTCCAAGTGTCCTGTGAAGAAGACTGCACCCACCAAATATGTGATATTCCTAAGTTTGCAGGCCTACAGTAATTTGTTAGTGATCCCATACACAACTGTTCAGAAAACAGACAAAATTCCTGGCTCCGCTTAGCAACTTAATTCAACCTCTGCTAATGGGTATGAAGGAGCACAAAGAGCCTGGAAGCTCTGCTCCATCCTGTGGGAGGCAGGAAATCTTATTTGTTGCCTTCATTTACCCACAGCAAACAATCTGGGAAAAGGGAAAGGACAGAGGGAAACTCCCTGTAGCTGTCCTCACCTCCTAATTAAAATAAGATGCTGCCCCCAAGCATGGCATGAAGGATGAAGAAAGCCAGTAGCAGCCTGGGCAAGGCTGATTGGCAGAAATAAGGGGCTGTGGTAGCTGAGAGGCGTGTGTGGTCCACACTTATCTTTAAAATGGGAGTTGCAAGGAGCAAGGGAGTCAAGTGTCTGGTAAAGAAATGGGGCTGAGGAAATGGGGTTCATTTGGAAGTAGGCAGAAAAGGTCCAGGATGAATTCTCTCTCCAGAGAACAGGCAGATGTAGGGCATCACAGTTGTAGGAAATGTGTTTGAGTGGGCAGCTCCCGTTGTCAAACACTAATAGTCATATGTTGGCATATTCACTGGGGATGGGCAGGAAAAAAATCAGAAAGCAAACCATCTCTCTCTCTAAATATCCATATGTATCTATATTTGGGGACATTCTCACGAGTTATTGCAAACTGACTCATGATTTCTGTTCTCCTGAGATTCACTGTGCTGGAGTTATCAGGCAGGCAAAGGACAGGAGTGGGAGCCGAGTCCCTCGGGACTGAGTGTCTTGTTGGGATTAATAGGGCATGCAGGTAGCTGAGTGGTAGCTGGGCTCCCAAAGGAACAATTTGCTCAGCCCAGCACATCTCATCCCATGGGTGTCTGACAAAGCAGATGTCCATATCTAAAACTGCAGTGTAGACCTCTAGCCAGAGAAGTGAGATGTGTACCTCCAAGGTGTGTTTCATTGCCTAGAGAGGTAAGTGTCTGAAACAGTGTCCTGGTTTCAGCTGGGTTAGAGTTACTTTTCTTCCTAGTAGCTGGCATAGTGCTGTGTTTTGGATTTAGTATGAGAAGAATGCTGATAACACGCTGATGTTTTAGTTGTTGCTAAGTAGTGCTTAGGCTAGTCAAGGACTTTCTTTTTCAGCTTCCCATGCTCTGCCAGGTGCACAAGAAGTGGGGAGGGGGCACAGCCCAAGGTAGTTGATCCAAATTGACCAAAGGGCTATTCCATACCATATGACATCATGCTCAGTATATAAACCGAGGGGAGTTAGCCGGGGGGCAGCGATCGCTGCTCGGGGACTGGCTGGGTGTCGGTTGGCGGGTGGTGAGCGATTGCATCACTTGTTTTCTTTTCCCTGGGTTTTGTTTGTCTCTCTCGTTCTCCTTTTCATTACAATTATTATTATTATTATTATCATTACTATTATTTTTTTTTCCAGTTATTAAACTGTTCTTATCTCAACCCGTGGGTTTTCTTACTCTTGCCCTTCCGATTCTCTCCCCCATCCCACCGGGGAGGGGGAGGGTGAGCGAGCAGCTGCGTGGTGCTCAGTTGCCGACTGGGGCTAAACCACGACAAACAGGCTGTTGGAAGTATCTTGTTCTCCCCATTGGTGATGAGGACAGCAGAAAAGCTCAGGCATAGATGTCTGCATTAGATGAAGTTAGTTGAGATGAATCCCTCCCTCCCCTAGTAAAACAGCACAGTATAACAGACAATACTGTCTTGGCTGTGAAGAGGTATTTGGATGAGGGAATGGCCCGTGGCAGACTAAAGCAAGAAATGTGCCTCCGTTGTAAGGGGAAGCGTGGAGTCAATGGATAGAAACAAACAAAAAAAAAAACCACAAAGGAAAGCAAGAAAGAGTATTGTGAGGTAAATGAAGAAGAACAGGAGATACACTAAGAGGAATGGAAGTAATACAAGATAAATGAGACCAGGGGCACACTACCAATTCAGAGCTTGTAGCTGGCAAAAAGATCCTGAGTGTGATGTGCTAAGAGGGGATGGCAGCTTTTGGAGTGAGGACAGATGTAAGTTGATAGAACAGATACTGAGTTTTTCTCTTAAGCAGAATTTATCACCAGAAACCTTGAATTAAAACAAACAAACCAAGCCTAAACCTCTTTTCCAGAGTTTCACTTACCAGCCATCACTGGGAGAATACTTGATGGTCTTGCATAAAATTTTGATCAATATGACTTTGGATAGCTTCAGTACTCTGAAAAAGTGCTCTGCAGGTCACCCAGGCATTTAACCAAGGACACTTAGATGTCACTTCTTGTCACAATTTGGTCCACTGATAAAACTATATTTTAAAAATGTGAAAATGATTTGATTGACAAGGTTTTTTTTTTTTTTTCCCATGAATCTCTGCCTGAAAAGACAGGCTGCTTTAACTCCAGGAGTTCAATTATACAGGCTTCGAAGGAGAAGAAAAAAGATAATGAATGCGTTTTAGAAACTTCTAAAAAGTTACTTAAAATAGATTTTCCATACATAATGTTGCCATGTGAAACTCAACTGTCTCCTGGTCTTCTGGGGCTAGAAGAGAGCAGTCTGTGTTCATTTGGAAATTCAGTAAGGAGGCTCCCCTGCCTCTGATGGACTGTATGATACCGTCCCCTGCCACAGACAGGGCTTACCCATCAAGCTGTCAATTTTTTCAGGAGGTGGCATGGGAGTGATTTCACTTTAGGTTAGCCAGGAAGCTAAAATGCTCTTTCTGGAAGTGTGTCCCAGCTGGCTTTGGTCTTCTTTTTTTCTTCTTTTTTTTTTTTTCTTTGTTTGTTTTTCTTAAAAAAAACCCTAAACCAACCAACCAACCAACCCTTCGTTTTGCAGCTGCTTGAAGTAGCTCTAGTAAACATGAGGTAAGGCCATTGTAGGTAGAGTGGGAGAAGGTATGTGGTAAGTGTGGTGTTCCCTCAAGCCCAGATAGATAAGAAATAGTATGTATAGCCCACTTACAATGACTGGCCCAGGTACTTTATGGCATCAAGGAGGCATTATTCCAGCACCTCTCATTTCAGTATTCAGCCTTCCAGTGAAGTTGCTGAAGTGTGTTTGCTCAAGACCTGCTTTGGGTGCTTTCTCTGTTGTCTGAAATACAGTGGTGTGGGATGTCATGTTTCTAAAGCAGTTGGTGGCCTTTAGTAGAAAACAGTGTGATACAAGGCCTATTATTAAAATACTGCTGTAAGTAATTAAAAGATTTCAGCATCTTTTTTTGTTGTTGTTGTTAAACATAAATACTTAAAATGCAGAAATTTAAAGGAAGTCTAATGTAGTCAGTAAGCCACTGTCCTCTTAAATGGAAAGCAAGTGATTCACAATTGCAAGCTGTCTTGGCAGAGTGAAAAACGGAGATGCAATCATCAATTCACAACAGCGTTTTGTGTTCAAGGAATAATCAAACCTGTTTTTATCAAGGCTGCGCTGCATTTTTTTGCTAGACTGCAAAGTTGCTTTTTTTTCCTCCCTTCCAGATGATTTTGGAAGTGCGTATGCTTTTTCAATCACTAAGCTGGACTTCTATAATGCTTTGCTTAATGTGCCTCCAGATTCTGTTATTTATAGACTTCAGCATATTCAGACTGCAGCTGCTAAAATACACACAAAAGAAAAAGCACATTTGTAACCTGTTAAGGCTTTGCTCTGAGTTGCCAGTGGAGTTTGGGATTTAGCATGAAATATTACCGGGTGACCTTTCAAGGAGCATCGCAAGAGAACACCTGTTTATCTTGAAGACCTTTGTTTTATTTTTTTTCCACTGTTGAAATCTTCCAGTGTTCTACTCTCCAAGGGAAATCTGGACTTTGTGTGTACCATGTGTTATCTTCAAGAAGTGCTGGGGCAGAGGATTTAAGTAGTGCAGCATCTCAAATGAGCAGTTCTTCCAGAAAATGTGTTTTGCGCAAATTGGCTTTGTTAAATTTAGAGGGAAACTGTAAATATATTGTGATTTTTCTCTAAGTTGTCTTAGTCCTATCAGTATAGCCATGATTTACTTGTTAACTGTTTTTCAGTGAAAAATTGGTGGAAAGGATCCTTTGTAACTATGCAAAAACCTACATAGTCAGTGTACATAGTGAAAAGTGAAATCTCTTAATGCTGCAGCATATGTTTTATGAGTTTATAAGATGACAATGTAGTTTTTTAATGGGATAATCTAGAATGAGCAAAGGTGTTATAATTCAATCATAAGACAAAAAATCAGAAGAATTATGTAAGTGAATACATAACCAGAACTCCCATTTAGGCTCTAAGGGTTGGACCCTGCTTATCTTCACTGGCTTGTGCCTAATGAAGCTGTTTTCCTAAGGAAAGCTCCAGTTCCTGCAGAATCAATCTTTGCTTCCAAAGGCCTCCTGTAAGAGGGAGACGTTACAGACAAAAACAGGTAAACAGGGTGACATACTGGAGACCCTGGAAAGCAACTGGCTCCTCTTCAGTAGAGCTGTGGGGGGATGAAGCATACGTTAGATGCCTAAGTTAGGGTCCCATCCTAGAAAATAAGACATTTTTTGAAAAATGCTCTGGTACCTCATGTATTTTTTTAATTGAATTAGTAAATGTTTTTTTGCAAATTGTTACAAGAAATGTGTGTTTTCCTTCAATTCCTTTTGAATTTCGGAATTTAGGTGAGGTTTTCTAGGTGTTAACACACCACTAACCATGCAAAATGAGACAATGCCTCTTCTTGAAACGCTGCCCATGCAATATTATTAATAAAAGCCATATTTAGAGTCACATTGGGGATGTTCTTTTTTTTTCCATGTGCTCCAGGTAGGATGGTGGTGGCACAAAAGTATCATATTTATTGTTGCTACTCCCAGCTTTCTTCTTCATCCTAAGACGGTGACGAAGAAATGGATAGCGAGTGGCAGAAAATCCTTGTCTATCTTTTCTTTCTTTTTCTTCCTTCTTTACTGGGAGTCCTGTCTGCAACTGGAGAAATAAAAACACTGGGAAGAACCAGTACAAAACACTTGATGTATTTTAGAAGACAGCTGGAGCTAGTCTGGTAAATGACCTGTACTTTGGCAGGTCAGGTGGAGTGTGACCAACCTAATGACCACTGTCCTATGAATCACAGTGAACTGTAACAAACGCCTCACATGCACTGTTCTTGTAAGAACAGGAAAACTCGCCTAGATGTAGAAGTTCACAAGATACCACATCTCCTGCCCATCTGCGCTGCCTTGAGAATTGGTACCAATAACATTTAATGTCTTTGCGACTTGTAGTCCCAGGTTCAAAAGGTTCTGGCATCAGTCTTTTCACTGAAGGATTTAGTGGTCACTAAAATGAGACAAAAGAGGTGAAATGACTGAAGGTCATTCTGCAGGCCAGTGTCAGAGCTGGGCAGAGAACCTCCTCCTTGCATCCCGAGGCTGGCCACTGACCCAGGCACTCCACAGAGCCTCGTTACGGTGGTGCATTTAATCAGCTTTGCTCTGTGTCGTAATTCATTGTGGTGTTATGGATATCTAAAGGGTAGGATTTTAACTTAGCAATCTGCTGTGTTATTGAATTAGTTTTATATGGTGTTAATTTCTCTGTCTCATGGCATTCATTGCCTGTGATAATTGATGCACAATATATAACTGACTTCTGTATTCATTTGGGTAACAGCATTTAATTGCCTGGTATAAAATATGCGTACTAAGTACAATCTGCTATGACTGCTATGACTGAGAAGTGCTCATTGGTATGGACTTGAGGGTGCTTTATCTTCCTGACAACCTGTCTGAGGAAAGTCTAAATGTCTCCCACAATCCACCATCCAAGGACTGGTACTTGCATTGTGTCTGCAAAAAGAGAGACCACAAAAAGTGTAACATGGAATCGCTTTACAAAGTGTTTGGCATTAAAATTTTGCTAATCAGAAGCTCTCAAGTAAGGAATTTTGTATTAACATTCCTGCCGCTCCAAAACCTCAAGGAACAGCAGGACTCATAAGACTTTACACATTTTCTCCTGTAAATCAGGATTATGGCTTTATTTGCTTCTGAAGTTACTCCCTTGGAGTAAAGCTACTCCCATGCACAAGTGTTTATAAACACAGATTTCTTTTACATATATCTTCAGGTCATTAATGCCCAGAGGAGTACTAACGAGTTATAGATCAGGAATGCTTTCTAAAGGTGTGATGTCAGTGAAACGGTGATGATTAATATCTGTTCAGGATACACAGGATCCCTGCATAAGCTTACACTTTCTTGCCTGTTTAACCAGTATCACAGTGATTCCTTTTATTTTTAAGAAAGCAAGAATCTTTACTAGTAGATGTATTTCTCATCATACACAGCACTTTGCTTTTTGTATGACCTAGTGAGTAGGTTTATTTGTTTCCCTAGCTTGTTTTGTTTCCAGTGTCATGAAGGGTATATGAGTGCAGCATCTGAGCTATATGAAGAAATGCTGAAATTTGCCCAAAGCTGATTTTACTTTAAGCATTAATGAAACCTTCCCCCATCCGAATTTTCAAAAGTTTTTAAACAAAAGCTAATGGTTGAGTCTAAATTGGGTGTGAAATGCCTGTGAGTTTATTTTAGCCATATTATGTTACTCTATGTTAATGAAACCAGTGGGCTGTCGGTACAAGGGATGTTCACAATTAGTATTTTTCTTTTTAGAGAGCTAGTTTCTACAGGCTGTGTCCTTCAGGATGTAGCATTAGTTCTGCCTACAGCTTGCTGCAAATTATTCAGTGTTCATAGGTATATTTATGCTTGTTATTCAGCTCTCTTCCGCTGACAAAATAGCCTGCAGCAGTTCTTGGTTAGATAGGACTAGTTCCACTTTAAGCTTCTCACGTGCTCTTTTGTGTTTTTTCCCCTGGTTCAGCCTGCACTCCACCCACGTTCTGCTGATAAAACAGTAGCCTTGATGGCCAGAGAGAAAGCAAGGCTGCCCAGAGCCAGCGCGGGCTATGAGAGTATGTTTTGAGCAAAGACTTTCATGGCACACTGGGCAGAGCTGGTGGCATAGTACAACAGGAGTTTCACCAGTTAACCCACTGATTCTGCTTTATTTCATATTCATGGTGTTATGTTCTTCCTCCTCTGCAAGGACTTTAACAAATACTTGTGGCTAATTCATGAAAGGATACCAAAATTTGAAATATGTGGACAACCTGGTAGAAGGCAAACACCAAAAAAGTCACCTATTGATTCCCAGTAGGCTGAGGTGCATTTGTCTAGCTCAGTGTCTGATTTTTTATGGACCAGTTCCCATTTCTGGCAGAGGTGCTACAACTGCAATGTGGGTTTGGGGGGAAGAAAGTGTAGAGTTTGGCAGCAGACCCCGTTATGTCACCCAGTGCGCACTTCACAAGGCAGTAAAAGACGGGGAGAGGGGGTGGCAGAGAGAGTCCAGCACCCATTTTCTACCCCTTATCCCAACAATCCATGCCTGTCTGAGATGCCTTTGCCCCAAAACCATGGGGCAGCACCTCCTTCCTCCCCAGTAGTCAGGGTGATGCATTATGGGGACAAGCAACTAGCACACGGCAAGGTATGAAGAGCCATTTCAACACTATTGGTTTTCAGACATGCCTTCCTACATCAAGGCAACAAGGCTGCCAGTCACAGGAAGAAGTGAACCACTCTCATCTGGGCTATTCAGCATATATTTTTACATCAGGATTGATTTGGGAATGATTCCTAAAGAGTGAGGGGGTCTGTACTGTGTGAGAAATAACTTATTGACAAGGAATAATTCAGCCAGCTCTAACCTTGAAATAGATGTTTGTAGTCAGAAGTTTATAGCCTGATTGGAAAGAGCTAAGTACAAGTTTAAGGAGCTGAACAGGAGACACCCAGTTTTTAAAAACTTGGCATAAATCTCGGGTGGCTTGCCTTATGTTAGTCGTGTTCCCTGCAGAGGACTTCCGTTCAATGTTTGTTTGGTGTTTATAGATGTTATTTGAAAGCTATTTTTGTCATAAAATTATTTTATGTTATGTATCATGAATAGTGGAGATCAAATAAGAATTGGAATTGCAAATTCAAATATTAAGAGTTGATAAATATTGACTTTTAAATAGACCCACTGTAGATTTGAACAAAATGCTTTTTAACCTAGTATACTGGTTATTTGAAAATTACAACATACTAAAAAAATGTACAGCATTGTCTGATCCTGACTCTTTCTTCACTTTTACAGCTATTGATGCGGTCGTGTTCCTATGAATTGAGCTGTACAGTGTCAGGGAACTATAATATAAAACTTTCTGGCTTGTACTTTATACACATCACATGAAAAAAGAAAAGTGTGGGAGGTTCTAAGCTAAAATATAGTGTGATCACATTAACTGTGTCTTTTCTAAAGATGAATTCTTAGGGTTTGCATGTTGGAAACCTCTTAATTAAGGTCTTCCAAGTACTTTTTTAAAGACAGCACAAATATCTTAGGGCTGGGCAAGTCACCGGGCTGCACCTGCACAGCATTAATGACCTCCCTGAGCACTTGTAAGCACTTGGTCAGTTGTTGGCCACTAGTACCAAACACTATAGGTCAGACCCCTTAGGCTGCTGGCCAGCCAAAAAAATAAGGCAGCCCCCCTTCACCCACAGTCACGTGTAATTAATGCACAGAGACTAACATGAACATATATCTGTGATCATCCTCACCCGTGTTTTGTCCCTCTGCTGTGAGTGCTGGGAGCTCACAGCCTTTGGTCACACCTCTTACCCGTTCACTCATTCGGCCTCTTCTCCGAAAAGCGATGCACTGACGTGGTGAGCTTCACAAACAATAACAACAGCAAGAAGTTACCCTTATGTAAAATTCATGGTCTGACAGATACCTGATGAAAGCAATGTGCTTTAGCTAGAAGCAGATACTCCACCTTTGCTTCGAGCTAACTAACCTTTGTGAGCCAAAGATATGCTGTTAGTTAAGGAACAAGCATCATCCTTAGCTGTGTTAGGTTTTCTTACTTTTCCACGTCTCTGGAGGCTCCATTCTGTAAGTCACTGTGGAGTATTTTTTTCCCCTTTTCATCTCAGAACAGACTAGTTCCTTGAAACTTGCAACATCAGTTAATTGTTAACTGTTAAAAAAAAATCATGTTCATCCCTTACTATATTCTTTCAGCTGATGCCTTCATGCCGAGGAGGCTGTGTAGCTCCTGATAAGACCTAATTTGTGAAGGGCTTTTCAGCAGTCTGACAGGTTCATACGTGGCACTGTTTGTTCATCAGGCAAGGATGAGCGTTTGCTGAAACGCCTCTACAGCGGCCGCTAAATGCATGCAAGGAGGCCGGGGCTGGTGCTCCAGAGGGAGTGGGCAGGAGCTTCGAGTGGATTCCCAAAGAGGTCTGTTGTTTTGCAACTGTGTTCTGACTGTGGCACTTGATATCTGGTTTTGTCTTTTCTCTTTCAGAGCCTAATGAGCTGTGTGTGGGCCCTGCGTTCGGTGATATCCCATCTCAAGATGCTGCTAATACAGTAGTTAATTATTCCTAGCTGAAGAAGTCTAACAGGAGCAAAAGGAACTGGGGAAAAGCAATGGCTGCTGGTAAATATCTCAGGTCTGCAAAGGTCATAAGAAAATAGCTGGAAAGAGCTGATTTCAGCTGTGACGGGGGAGGGGGGAAGCAAAAATGTGTGATCACACCTTGTGTGGGGGGGTTCAGTATCAGAAAGGTACCAGCCTTTAGCTGTCCGACCCACTCTTCCTTCCCCAATCCAGGAAAATCCATGCCTGGACTCAGTCTATTTTGACCATATTCATGATAATTCTCTTGTTTTTAGAACAAAACTTGGTATTTCCCATAGTGACTCGATTTGGTTTGACCTCTTTTTAGTTAGGGGCTAATGTATTCTTAAATGTTTAAAAAAAAATGCACCTTATGGAAAACAGGTCTTTCCTTGGCGTGTGTTTGGTTCTCAGCTTTCTGACAAGTTGCAACAGATTATACATAATTAAATTATATCAGAGGATTACAGGGCAATTCATTCATGTTGGGAGGGGTCTCAGAAGGTCTCCAGTCCCACCTCCTGCTCAAAGCAAGGCCAGCCATAGGGTCAGACCAGTTGCTCAGGGCTTTATCAAGTTGAGGCTTGAAAGCTGCAAAGGGTGGCAGCTGCACAGCCTGTTCCACTGCTTGACTGTCCTCATGGTGAAAAAGTTTTCCACATAACCAGCCTGAATCACTCTTGTTTTATTTTATGTCTGTTGAATGTTTCCAATGTCTTTATGTTTTGCTGTACAATACCAAGCACTGTTATCAGCAGTCTAAAAGGTGAATCATAATTAAGAAACAAAACAAACCCAAAATAAGCAGTGGTTGCGATATCTCATTTTCACTGAACATTTTGGTTAAAAATCCTGGCGCACTGACTTTTCTACTTACAGTGTGTTTCTTTTCTTGCAGCAGCTGATGGTTTGGGAAGTATAGCTATAGATACCACACAACTTAACATGTCAGTCACTGATCCGACAGCTTGGGCTACAGCTATGAATAACCTGGGGATGGTTCCAGTAGGACTAGCTGGACAACAGCTTGTGACAGGTAAGATTTTTCTTTTTTAAAGACATCTCTTGTACCTTCCATAAATTCTTCAGGTCCTTTTAAAAATATATGGAATGATTTCTGGGGATATTATATTTTTATATTCTCAAAACATCACCTGTGATTAGTATTGCATACTGTGTATTTGTCTCTTCTTGTAGTAGGTATATAATCCATATTATATTTTAACCTTGTGGAAAAGCCAAAACTCTGTGGGGAAATTAAACAACTAAACCATCGATCTTTATGCTGGGTCAAGACCAGGAGGCAGGTCACGTAAGAGAAACGCTTGTTTCTGTTTCTCTGTTCAAGCAGGATGTCTTGAGGTTCTGCCAAGAAATACCCTGGGCTGGGAACTCTTGACCGGAGAAAGATTTTGAAGTTATGTTAATTGGGCAGAAAATAATGAAGCCCGTTCAATTCATATGCTCAGTTGATATTAGTGAAGTGAAGCTTTCCTATCAGGTGTGTGCTTATTTACTTTCTGCCTGACTCCATAAATCGAATTTCAAGAGATTGTTCTTGTTTGATTTGTTATTTCACTTCCCAAACATAGTTTGGGAGAGCGTTACAGGGGATCACTTATTCTAACAATAAAAACAATATTTTGAAACCAGCACTGTTTCACAGACAAGCCTGGATATATCAGACTTCATTGCCAGCAGTAGAGGCCCAATTAGCTGGGATTAATAAAACTTCATTACTCCTGTGAGGTAGAGAAAAGTTATTTTTATATGGATGGGTGCCCTTTAGACACAAGCCACATGCCACGCATATGACAGATCCCCTCTGGAAGCTGCATTGCCACTTCAGCTTAGGAAGAGCTGTGCAACATCTGGATCAGAGCAGCATCCTGTCACGTCTGCACCCGTCCATGTAGACGTGGATGCAGTGAGCCAGGTCATGATGTAAATCACTCTGCCTGCCTCACCAGGGATGCGTGACGCTTAATTTTGGCCAAATATGTCCCCTTCTGACACTGGGAACCGAATGGAGCTACGCCAGTTCACAGCTGATGGTCTGGCTCTGAAATACTTCTTTTACAGGCGGGTAAACTAAGCTGCAAGAAAGCTGATTTGTAATGAATCAGTCTCAAGCAGAGAGTTTAGCTGGTGGAGGCTGTGAACTGATTCTTGGTCTCTGGCTTTAACCCCATGCTCCCAATTAAAAGAAGCAAGCAAAGCCATCCGCTCCTCGGGAGCCAGTTCTCTTCTACGTTTTTATCAATGACCTGGATGCAGGAGTTGAGTCCACACTAAGTTTGCTGATGATACTAAATTAGGAGGAGCCATTGATTCCCTTGAGGGTAGAGAGGCCTGATATAGAGATCCAGATAGATTAGAGCGCTGGGCAATCACCAACCGTATGATGTTTAACCAGGACAAATGCCAGATTCTGCACCTGGGACGGTGTAATCCTGGATGTACGTGTGGACTGGGGAGGACAAGAGGCTGTAGTGCAGCCCTGCAGAAAAGTATCTGGGGTTTTTGGTTGATGGGAAGCTCAATATGAGTCAACAATGTGCCCTGGTGGCCAAAAGGGCCAACCTGTGGTGCGTTAAGCACAGTGTAGCTAACTGGTCAAAAGACGTGATTGTCCCACTTTACTCAGCATTAGCGCAGCCTCACCTTGAGTGCTGTGTGAGGTAAGAGGGATATAAAAATATTAGAGTGTGTCCAAGGGGAGGCAAGAAAGATGGTGAAAGGACTAGAGGGCAAGAGTTAAGAGAAGCAGCTGAGGATACTAGGTTTGTTCAGCTTAGAGAAGAGGAGGCTGAGGGGAGACCTCATTGCTGTCTACAACTTCCTCATGAGGGTGAGTGGAGAGAGTGGTGCTGATCTCTTCTTTCTGGTGTCTGGTGGTAGGATGTGAGGGAACGGCTTAAAGCTGCGTCAGGGGATGTTCAGATTGGTTATTAGGAAAATGTTCTTCACCATGAGGGTGGTCAAGCACTGGAACAAGCTCCTCAGGGAAGTGGTCATGGCTCAAAGCCTGTTGGTGTTCAAGAAGCGTTTGGACAATGCTCGACATTTTATGATTCTACGTGCTGGTGGGGAAACAGCTTTTTCCATTTTCTGGTCCAGCTCCCTACTGTAATTTCCATAATTATGTGTATCACGGGAAGTGGTCATGGCTCAAAGCTGGTGTTCAAGAAGCGTTTGGAGGGTTGTCCACCTTTTTGTCTTCCTCTCTTCCTCTGATATATAGTTTAACTTTTAGGTTGTCCTGTGTGGAGTCAGGAGTTGAACTCGGTGATCGTTGTGCGTCCCTTCCAACTCAGGACATTTTATGATCAGGACTTTATTTCATTGCCAGCTCCCTACTGTGTGGGGCTTTGCCTGCAGGTGCTGCATAATTATGTGTATCACGGGAAGTGGTCATGGCTCAAAGCTGGTGTTCAAGAAGCGTTTGGAGGGTTGTCCACCTTTTTGTCTTCCTCTCTTCCTCTGATATATAGTTTAACTTTTAGGTTGTCCTGTGTGGAGTCAGGAGTTGAACTCGGTGATCGTTGTGCGTCCCTTCCAACTCAGGACATTTTATGATCAGGACTTTATTTCATTGCCAGCTCCCTACTGTGTGGGGCTTTGCCTGCAGGTGCTGCATAATTATGTGTATCACGGGAAGTGGTCATGGCTCAAAGCTGGTGTTCAAGAAGCGTTTGGAGGGTTGTCCACCTTTTTGTCTTCCTCTCTTCCTCTGATATATAGTTTAACTTTTAGGTTGTCCTGTGTGGAGTCAGGAGTTGAACTCGGTGATCGTTGTGCGTCCCTTCCAACTCAGGACATTTTATGATCAGGACTTTATTTCATTGCCAGCTCCCTACTGTGTGGGGCTTTGCCTGCAGGTGCTGCATAATTATGTGTATCACGGGAAGTGGTCATGGCTCAAAGCTGGTGTTCAAGAAGCGTTTGGAGGGTTGTCCACCTTTTTGTCTTCCTCTCTTCCTCTGATATATAGTTTAACTTTTAGGTTGTCCTGTGTGGAGTCAGGAGTTGAACTCGGTGATCGTTGTGCGTCCCTTCCAACTCAGGACATTTTATGATCAGGACTTTATTTCATTGCCAGCTCCCTACTGTGTGGGGCTTTGCCTGCAGGTGCTGCATAATTATGTGTATCACGGGAAGTGGTCATGGCTCAAAGCTGGTGTTCAAGAAGCGTTTGGAGGGTTGTCCACCTTTTTGTCTTCCTCTCTTCCTCTGATATATAGTTTAACTTTTAGGTTGTCCTGTGTGGAGTCAGGAGTTGAACTCGGTGATCGTTGTGCGTCCCTTCCAACTCAGGACATTTTATGATCAGGACTTTATTTCATTGCCAGCTCCCTACTGTGTGGGGCTTTGCCTGCAGGTGCTGCATAATTATGTGTATCACGGGAAGTGGTCATGGCTCAAAGCTGGTGTTCAAGAAGCGTTTGGAGGGTTGTCCACCTTTTTGTCTTCCTCTCTTCCTCTGATATATAGTTTAACTTTTAGGTTGTCCTGTGTGGAGTCAGGAGTTGAACTCGGTGATCGTTGTGCGTCCCTTCCAACTCAGGACATTTTATGATCAGGACTTTATTTCATTGCCAGTCAAGAAGCGTTTGGACAATGCTCTTTGATATATAGTTTAACTTTTAGGTTGTCCTGTGTGGAGTCAGGAGTTGAACTCGGTGATCGTTGTGCGTCCCTTCCAACTCAGGACATTTTATGATTCTACGTGCTGGTGGGGAAACAGCTTTTTCCATTTTCTGGTGGGGCTTTGCCTGCAGGTGCTGCACGCGACTTGAATGTGATTACCTCCAAACCTGAAAACAGCCACATGTCAAAACCAGCTTCTGCTGCTTTCATTTAGAAACAAATTGGTTGCATATCCCGTGGAGGGTTGTCCACCTTTTTGTCTTCCTCTCTTCCTCTGCCTCTCCGGTTTCGGTATGAATTGTGTCCTCAGGTGTGCTATGCAATCCCTACATGGCAGCCTCATCTCATGTGCAATGCTTTTCCCCACAAGGGAGGATCTCCAGGACTTTATTTCATTGCCAGCTCCCTACTGTAATTTCCATAATTATGTGTATCACGTATTGTAGGAGTGTTGTACAGGGCAGTTGGTATTTGTTCAGCATTTTCAATGTATGAAAGGTGCTATAAGTAATAAATATTAATTACTGAAGTGCTGCCTGATTTCTCTACGGGTGCAGAATAACTTTTTTTCTTTCCTTTTGCTTTCCTTTGTTTGAGACTCTCTTGTATTTTCAAGGTAAATAGGTGCTTTGACACTTCATTATATTTCCTTATGATTCATAAGTTTTTGACGCATTTTCTTCATGGCAAATCCATAATGGCAAAACCACAATTAACCATGAAAAGACTTATAGACTTATTTGCTATAATGTATTTACTGTATCTGCATTCAGTGAGGGTTTGCATCACCACGTTCGACCAAATATCCTACTAGTCCTTAGCCCTTTCTGACTTTTTTCATTTTTTTGCTATTAATCCTAATAATGAGCTCATCTTTGTCAGCAGTTACATATTGCTTTTGCTATTGTCATCCGTGACATTTCTCAGAGATGAAAATGACACACCCATGTCCCAGGGCTAATGTTGTGTCTGTCTTTAAAAATTTATTTTATTCTTTTTTTCCTGCCTTGATGACAGCTAGGAAAGCAGTAAGTAGTTTAGATTAATCTTGGAGAGAGTGTGATCTTTCCTGGATATCTTTACATAACCTGCCATAGCCTGAAATTTGGTGTATGGTACTCATCTATATCCTGACATATCTCTCAGTTCTTTCATCTTTCAGTTTCCAAAGGACTTATCCATTCACGGACTTTCTTTCCCCAAACTAACTGGTTCCTAATTCCTAAACTGCAGGGTGTTTTTGTTCCCATAGATATGGCGCCTGTATGATCTACTAAGTCTTTTTAAAGGTTTTTGATGTTTTTTTTTCCTAACTGTTATTAACTTTGTTGCTATGTAACATGCTGGGATGCCTGCCTTGTAACAGAGTTATGCTCCCCACTTCGCAATCTGTGAAGCTCTTGCCTAGCCCGAGAGTTTGTTAAAATGACAACTAAAGCTTCCACAACATCTGGCCAATACTCTACTCACAGCCTGGGATGTAGGCTGTCTGGTCTTGGTAACTAATCAATTTTAAGCACTGCTAACCTTTTAATACCAGTTTAGATGATATCTGCACTCTATTTAAT
>VYZW01021020.1:21922-91017 GCA_013401315.1 Balaeniceps rex | reverse complement strand
CTAATCTGAAAAATATCGATCCTTTGTTACTTTATTTTTTTTAATAGGAACCATGGAAAACATATTCTTATTTCACATGAGCTAGCTTGCTCAGCTGAGCACAGAGCATGGAATAATTTACTGAATATATTCTAAGATCCCATTTTCCAATTTATCATTTTAAATTTAAAAGAGACTTCTGAGCATACAATAAATTTGAAATCGTAACTTTGTATTCAGAAACAACACAACTAAGTTTAAAAACATGTCAAATGATGAAAGGGTTTTCAGTGTGAGAGTTTCTAAAACACAGTAATGGTTAAACAGATTTCAGTGATGTGTCTGTCTAAGGCAGACAAGGACCCCTTGGTGTTCAAACCATATAAAGAGGATACCTTCCAGCACCTACCTCTGTCCTGCCAACACTGGCAAGTGGAAACACAGTAGAACTGTTGCATCTTTGGCAATCAGACTTAGTGTCTGCAAAATTACAATAAACCCAGAAGACCATATAGCAAGACTGCATATCATATTTGTGGTGAGGTTGCATGTCAGTGTCCCTGAAACGCATGAGGTACCTTCTCCAGCTGTTCACCATGTCCATTCACTTGAGGTTATTGGAAACCTGCTTGCCTTGTTTCCAATGGAAACCTAGACATCTGGACATCCTCTGGACATCTAGAAATCTGGAAGATCTCTGCCCAAAGATCAATTCATAAAGCTGACATTCTGTTAAGACAGGGAAGACACTCAGGGCTAGATTCAGACACTCAAATTTAGGTGTCAGAAGTTGAATCTCACTGCAGGTGTCTCAGTCACAAGATTTGCATATGTAGGCTCCAGCCAATGGGAAAGGAAAGAAGCACCACCAGAAGGGGATTTGGAAGTCTATCTTAAATACCCTGAATTGCTCTGTTCTGACTTCTTGAGCAATGTTTTAGCAGTTACTATAGCAAGAATAAAGAGAAAGATTATTGACAACAGGAAGCTGCCTTTCTCCAGCTGGGAAGAAAAAATATAAGTTGAACATTGTACCACAAAGGTCTTCCAAGCAGAGCAGACAAACAGATTCACGTTTTCCTTTTAATATGAAAGCATGAATTCATGCTACTCCTTGTACAGTGCATGTAATTTAGAAAAGTTTCCTCTTTCAGCTACCTCAATAGTTAATTGGAAGTGATAAACTACTCCAGAGATTTCAGGTTGGCTAAATCATTCCCTGGAGGGGTAACTGGCTATAGAGGAAAACCTTGGTGATTAAGATTCTGAATTAGACACTTCAGTTAAAAAGACTGCACACAAGCTAAGGAGATTAAAAAAAAACCAAAAGGATAAAACGTTACAGCTAAGAGAAGGTATTAATACTATATATGAAAAATGCACATCTATTGGAAATTTTTTCATACTGATGGAAAAGTTTTTTCCTAATATAAGCATAAGTATATATTTTAGAGACCTCTCAGGCTGCCAGAAGTTTTGAAATTGTATCTGTAGGTCTACCCAATCTTTCATTTGATTTGTAAAATACTTGTTACTGGTTATTCTAGGCATTCTTTCCTACCACTGTGAGTTGGGTCACACAGACCATGAAATCAGTCTTAAAAGGGTTATGGTCTGAGAGAGAGTGGAAGGGTAAATAAGTACTGCTTGGTCTTTGCTAGTGAAGTTGATGACATGAAACATGTTACTTACGGATTTTGACAAATTTTATATATGTAAATATATATAAAAATATATTTAAGAAAGGGTCTTTTTTGATGTGAAACCAAATGTGACCTTTAAAAAAAAAAGAGGGGAGGTGGGAGAAATGATTAATGGTCTTAATGAATATGTAGAACAGGAGAGCTGGAAAAGTTACAAGTTAAATAGTTTTTCTGCCTGTAAATGCAAATAGTTCCCTCATACAGTTGGTTATGCAACACTGACGAAGGAATATTTGCAAATATTTTCACAAATCCTATCCAAAAGCCACAAAGTGCCAACACATACTGTCGGTCAGTAAACAGATTAGAAGACACAGAAGGCAGTGTGCAATTACAAGCCAAGGAAAGAGCCAAAAGGCAGCTGAACTCTCTTGGTTGCTGTTAGGTTAGAGAGGAGGCAGAACAGAGCCAAGGAACTGAAGAAAAATGATAGGCTGACGTATTAGAGATCTGTGGATAAAAATCTTGACAAAGTCTGCTTTCACAGCTTCTACGTGCTAAAATGTGTCCCAGCCACAGGACTGCTAGTCTGTTGCTGTTGGAGAACTTGCTCCTTCTTATAAAATCTTGGAAATTGTGTGAAGGTGAAAGCCTTCTTTGTTCAATGAAACACTTTGAGTAGTTTTTGATAAGAACAATCTAGTGAAACGAACAAACATATTTTGCTTGGATCTACTTTTGCTCTAACACTGTTTGTAATGTTTACAGACAGGCATTGCAGATGTGCTAGTAATCTAATATCAAAACAGAAGCAAAAAGTTGTATAGACCAGCTGTACCACAGAAATTTATATAAAGCATTAGTGGCTACATTAGTATCTGGAGAAGTATATGAAAATTTCAGAAATATTCTGAAGAAGGGAGGCAGGAAATAGTCTTTTAAGGCACATTGTACACTCTGTCATCTTGTTGTAGTCTTCTGCAAGCACAAAATACGAAAAAGTTTTAAAGATCATTTTGTAGATTGTCTTTAAGAATGCATACATTTGAATAATTTAATTTGGGAGATACCAGGTATACAATTTTCTTCACTAGAAATGAGCTATATCTTCCATTAATATAATGATTTTTTAAACAATTAATTTACTCTGTTTGCGTTGTTCTAGCTACAAGTGTAGTTCAGTGCACCTGCATTTAATAGTTGGGGTGAGAAGCAGATCATTCTAGAAGATCACTCATAGTGCCTAAGTGTAGTGTTTAACCTGACCATGACTGTTCTCAGAAGTCTTGCAGGCAGTTTTTCTTTGGAAGAGGAGGTTCTACAGTCACCTCCCAGTCTATCATTTACAAAGGGTTGGAAAGAAGTATGCAAGCCTACCCTGGGTGCAGCAAAATCATCTGGCAAGGAAATATTATCTGGGAGCAGGTATCTACTGGTGGGAAAAGTAAAGACAGAAAACAGAAGGCACCATAAGCTAGACTTCTAACAGATGCTTGTAATAGATCCACTCACGGCTTTAATCATCCTCACAGAGCTCACCTCTCTGTGGGGTCAGACTACTATTTCATCCTTGTACATTTGCCTAAAACAATCAGGTTAGTCTGACTAATAATCCTAATAAAAATTGAATTGAAATCTTACATGTTCAAATAATTTATCTTGTTTCTTAAAATTTGCATTCCATTTCCCTTCTGGTGAATTTTTCTACATGACCAAAGCAAAGTAATGTGAATTTTTCACTGGATCAAGCTGTCCCTTCATGTGAAAAGGGCAAATAAATATTCACAGGCAATTTATGGTATTAAGAAACTCTTCTCTTCTGAACATCAAAATAAGAGAGCTGTATGAATAATATTCACCTCAAACTTGATATTCCTACTTGATAGTAGTTTTGACTTCACAGTTACTGGCCATGGCTTTGAGTATCGATCTTCAAACCCCGCTTTTCCAGATATATATGAAAGCTGCTTCATGGAATAGCATGCAAAGTGAACAGAACAGTTTAGTCTTTGGATGTCCTGATAAGGAAGTTACATTGCTATGATCATAGAATCATAGAAGAGTTTGGGTTGGAAAGGACCTTTAGAGGTCATCTAGTCCAACCCTCCTGCAATGAGCAGGGACATCTTCAACTAGATCAGGTTGCTCAGAGCCCCGTCCAACCTGATCTTGAATGTCTCCAGGGATGGGGCATCTACCACCTCTCTGGGCAACCTGTTCCAGTGCTTCACCACCCTCATTGTAAAAAATTTCTTCCTTATATCTAGCCTAAATCTACCCTCCTTTAGTTTAAAACCATTAGCCCTTGTCCTATTGCAACAGGCCCTGCTAAAAAGTCTGTCCCCATCTTTCTTATAAGCTCCCTTTAAGTACTGAAAGGCTGCAATAAGGTCTCCCCGCAGCCTTCTCTTCTCCAGGCTGAACAGCCCCAACTCTCTCAGCCTGTCCTCGTAGGAGAGGTGTTCCATCCTTCTGACCATTTTTGTGGCCCTCTTCTGGACCCGCTCCAACAGCTCCATGTCCTTCTTGTGCTGAGGGCTCCAGAGCTGGACGCAGTACTCCAGGTGAGGTCTCACAAGAGCAGAGTAGAGGGGCAGAATCACTTCCCTCAACCTGCTGGCCACGCTTCTTTTGATGCAACCCAAGATACGGTTGGCTTTCTGGGCTGCAAGTGCACATTGTCAGCTCATGTTCAGCTTTTCATCCACCAGTACCACCAAGCCCTTCTCCACAGGGCTGCTCTCAATCCACTCATCCCCCAGCCTGTATTGATATCAGGGGTTGCCCGATGCAGGTGCAGGACCTTGCACTTGGCCTTGTTGAACCTCATGAGGTTCGCACAGGCCCACCTCTCCAGACTGTCCAGGTCCCTTTGGATGATATTCCATCCCTCAGGTGTGTCAACCGTACCACTCAGCTTGGTGTCATCTTCAAACTTGCTGAGCGTGCACTCAATCCCACTGTCTATGTCATTTATGAAGATATTAAACAGTACTGGTCCCAACACGGTGCACTGGCTTTTGGAAACACTTCACCTCATGATCGTTTTGCAGAAGAAATAGATGGTTAAAACATTATAAGTATAGTACCTACCTACACTCCATTAATTATTGTGTTACATGTTCTTAACTTACCTTGCAGATAGAGCACTTAAGTTTGCACTTCATAATGACTATGTGGAGGAGTTATAGAAATCACAGTTATATGACATAAGAACTAAATGAGGAATAACATTTTCTATTATTATTTCTCCTTACATAAATGCACAGTGAAGTCTCAAATGTAATTCATGGAGAGCACCCTAAAGGGAAACACTGATTTCTATAGCTGAGGGAAAGTTACAGTAAGAAAAAAAAGGTTCTTGATACATACGCTCTGCATTATGGCTTAAGGTAACAGTTTACTAATGGTTGCACAAAATCTTGGAAATGTCAGTGTAGTAAAAAAAGTTTTGCAGACTGTGGACAATGTTGAAAAACTTAATTCTGAGAGCTTAGAAACCTGTCCATTGTAATTCTTTAAAATAATTTTCTAATTAGTTAACAGAATTGGAACAGATTTTAGATATTAGATATTTAGTTTAATAGAATCAAAACGTAATGTTTTAAAAATTTTCTACCCATTACAGACATTGTATCTCACTATAAGCTGGTCATTCTGTCATTGAGCATCCAGAGGTTTGGCTTTTGCCAAAATGCATTTGCAAAGTCTCAAGAAGAAAATGAATCTACGATGATCCTCTATTATGATGACAAGTAGCAATACTATTCTTCTCTAGTTGAGCTTATAAATGTTTTTACAGTTTCTGAAGGATTTATTATGCTTGGTTGAACTTACATGGATAAAGTAGGAATCAGTCTGAATCTTAGCCAATACCTGAACTGGATCTTCTGCTTTTCTTTCTTAGATTAACTCAAATAAGACTTTCTACTCTGTACATATTATTAATGGTCTATATTTATTGTGGAATCTATGCTTTTGTGCTTGCTACAATTACATGTTTTAAATCTACTCAGTAGATTTGCCAGTTGAGATCTGATGTTTTGAATTTGCTGACATTGTGGTTTAAAAAATATTGGATAAGCCCTCATGTGTGTAGCAGGACACTAATAGGAAGTCTTAGAATATATGTGTCTTTCCACTCTGGATCTGTATATCAGTGTATGTCCTGGGGCACAAGTAACAAGAAATCCCTTGAATGCTGGCAGATTTCCCACATGTTCTACGTTGTGCCAAACAAATGGAGAGCAAACTCACTGTACTTCCTTCCTGAAAGAGGCAGAGAGGAAAGGTCTAATAATTATCATATAAATTAATGGCATTTCTGCTTGAAACTTTTTCTAGAGAGCACTATAGACAAGCAACAGGCTGGTATAACCTACTGCAGTCTGTAATTTAAAGACATTAATACATCATAAAGTAGACCTGTCTTCCTTTCTAAAACTGAATAAGGAGGTCACTGATTTAATTATCTCCAATGAAGTCTGTGGCAGGTGTTTCTGACAGACAGCTAGTAATATCATCAAACCCAAATATTAACATTTAAGAGATTAGCCTAAATCACCGCCTTTTTTTCTTTTATTAAAGTAGGGATCTGTTTCTTGTAGGTTGTTTTTAAGCAATTAGGAGAAAAAGTAGTCTCTGAAGCTGTAGGATCCACTACCATTTATGCTTCTTTTTAGCAGGATAACTTTAAAGTAACTGTTCAATGAATCAGGCATTTATTCCACTTGCTTTTTCTTAGCAGCTTACAGAGTTCTCATTTCTCCACCATTCTTAGATACCCTTTCCCAGCTTCATTTGAAGCAGTACAAATGTGGGGGGCTTCTGCTGTAGCACGATGAGTGAATCTAACCCTTTTTTCACCTCCAGATAGGCTTTTAAACTAAATCACTTCAGTTACCTGATACTGAATCACTGCAGAGTGTGTTGTCACAAACAACAACCCCTACTAAACTGAGGTGGCCTCTAAAGTGTGGTAGTAGAAGAAACCAAGTGTGAAACTATGGCTGCAGTTTCCCTGTCCAAAGATAACACAGTTGCTTTTCTGTAGTGCTTTTAGGCCTAATGATGAAAAGCTCTTTGAATGAGGAGTTTTTTTCAGAAGATTATCAGAAATTAATTGTCAGATTTTGTGTTACATTCAAGTTGTTTTGTCTGGAAAGAAAACCTGAAACACCATCCATATTATTATTATTATTATTGTTATTATTATATAAATGAAAGCAGATAACAATATACTATACTCATTTAAACTGAGGAGGTGGAGCTTCTAAAAAATGCAAATATTTCCATATCACATTATCATTGTCTGAGTTATAAACACTGGATAGGTATTAAAAGTCAAGCATATTCCTTGTCTGTAGCTTTGAAGTTATTATTTTTTGATTATTGAGACTCCAACTAGTTAGCCACAAGGTAGTCAAGTTCAGGCAGAGAACTCAAGGAAATATGTCTCCACTGCTACCCTGCTTGATTAGGCATTAAATAAACTCATGATCAAAATCCTGGGGTCACAATACTGCCATGTCAGATGAGGCAAGGACACTGCCCAGTGTGCCCTTCCAGAATCTCTCAGCAGTTCTCTGGTCCATGTTGCACATTTCACACACAGTGTTTCTGGACACTGTGTTTGTGCTTTGCATCAGACTTTTAATGTAAACAGAATGTGCTCTGAATTGTCTTCTCTGCTGATTGCAGCCTGCATAGTGTGCCAGTTTTGTTGTTCAGCTTGTGTCAGTCTGTGTAAGACTTAGCTAATGGGTCAGTGACTGCAGCCAGCTATTCTTAGAGTTGATTGTCATAATTCCAGAGTAATATTTGGCTAGAATGTTCCATAAGCAATTAATATTTTTTTCATTTATTTTCAGTTTATTTTCTATGCCATAATGTACTTCCTTAGAACATGTCGGCTTACTCCAGAGATCCCTCCTGTGCCTTGCAATCTCCTATTGAGAATATGCAGCCCCTTTTAGAATCATGAACCATCTAGGACAGTGCTTATTTCAGGACTAAACTCACAGATGAATGGATTAATGCTGGGCAAGTAAGGCTGAGCATCTCAATGTCTTTTGTCAGCTGGGACCTCATTACCTTTTCTGAAGATGCAAGACCTGTTTCAGAGTTCTGATTTATTTGTTATTTTTATTCCTGATTGAACATTTACTTCTATTCATCTTTTCATATGTGTGTGTGTGTTCCTACTGACTTTGAGAATTCCATATTTGGGACAAGTTCTGTCACATTAAAGGGCACTGGAAATTGTCATAAAAGAGTAAATACATATTTCTGATACACATATCATACATCTGCATACATAGACTTATCTGCTATGTATCCCATGACTAGGAGGCATATAGCTTCATGATGATTTCCATAACAAACAGAACTAAATGGATATTGTCTGAGACAGCTTTCAGCAGAAAATCTATTTGCTGAGCCCAAAATATTTTATATTTATTTCTACATTTTATTACCGTATTTACTTCTATGGATTTTAGAATAATCCTCTGAAGTCTTCCTTGGTTACATTCATTGCTTAGCTACCCTAGAGCCAGAGACTTACCACCTTTGTCGGCTTGGGCAGTGTCTGATTACCACAAGTCCCTGATATGTGCAACTCAAAAATTTTGGACCTGTGACTTTATGGCAGACCACCTAGCAAGATAATTTTGGATAAATATGCCAGATGAACTGCTATTAAGATGCCAGCAGCAAATATGTCTAATACAGCCAGAAATACCAGAACAATTTTTGTCATGGAGTTGGGTACTTGAAGTGCCTGACAGACTTAAGCTTGGCTCTGGGTTCTGTCACAGGGAGCTTGGACATCAAGAGTTTTCTCTGATTTTCAGCATGTTATGGAAGGTGTTTTGTGTGCTCTCTGTATGGATATATATATACAACAATAAGGAAACTGGCTATGAATTATATGGAAAAGGCAATAGTCAAGTAATGCTAATGGTCCAATCAATTAGTGTTAGATTTGTGTACAACTATATGGGTATGATTATGACCAAAAATGACTGAAAAGATGAAATCACTAGAAAGAAAGTACCAAGAACTTTGTTTTGACCTACAAGGTCTGTATATAATGCAATTCTTGCAGCAAAGAAACAGAATGCCTTCCCTAAATTGATCAAGATTAGAGGATGGACAGCTCTTTGTAAAAACAGATTAACAGGGCAGTAGCAAACATCTTCACATTATCAGGATTGCCTTGACAATGGAAAAGGACAAATAGCACTCTGTGAATTTGAAATTACTTTCCTAATGTTACTTTCCAAATGTACCTGTTTATCTCTTGACTGTAGGAATTAACACCACACTACTTAATAGCAAAGGCTGACCTGTTGATTTGAGGGATTAAGGCTAGTGTTACCATGTCTTTTGCCATAAAAAAAGGAGGTGGGGGAGTAGAGGAAAGACTTGCCATCCTCAAAGTCATAACAAAGTAATCTTAAAGGTACTATAGTCATTGCCATAATAGTTGTTGTGGTCCAAGTTTGAAGGAAGAAATTATCTTTCCAGGATCGCCAGTCCGTTAAGAATTCAGGACTTGTTCCCCTCTCTAATTTTGATTACCAGGTTATCTAGTTTGTTTGTTCTAGGGTGGTTTATTTAGAAGAATTTTCAACATATGAAGAAGTGAAAACTTGGTCTTATATATGTGGCGGGAGCAAAAAATCTCTAATTCCCAGTGTGATAAGGAAAAATGACTTTTTTGAAGTCATAAGAAAACGAGGCCCTGAGGGCTTATGTATAGCAAAATAGTGTATTCACATGTAGTATTTAGGATCCTGGAGTGGAATCCATGAAACCAGGTAAGTTTCCCAAAATCCTTGCCCAGGAAGACTCATAGTAACAAGTTAACTCTGGCACCTAATGGCATGTTAGTACAGAGAGGCACAGGCATGACGCATGGTCTCCATCTACACTTTGAGGAGGCAGGATATAAGAATGATCCAGTCCAAAAATAGGCATATACATTATTCTAAGTCTGTGTCTGTACATAGATCAATCAGACTGACCTCAATAGGTCACTATTGTGGCTATCACCCGCAAGAGTGCAGCTACAGGGTTTTCAGACTGAAGCTAGCTTATGTTCTACCAGTTTGGGCAGCTATCATCTTAACTTAGTTTGATCCATACTGATGTACTTCAGATCATCCCTTCAGATATTGACAGCTGGTTCTCTATATTCACTATATGGCCATAAAGGAGGAGGACATTGTGCACAAGGCAAGCTGCCTCCACTTCTCACCTTCTATATTACCACTCTTTTGGAGGGATCGAAAGGTCTGGGTCCAAAGAATTTGTCGGCCCAAACACATACAATTCCTACCTCTCCAGCTGGAATACAGATGGGACAGATGCACAGCTCAGGTTGAAACTGGGCCATATTGCACAGCCAAGAACGACAGGAAGGTCTGGACCAGGGAGAAAATTAGGAAAGCATAAATATAACATTGTAGACAGGTCTTCTGGGCATACCAGGAGCAGGAAAAGCTCCCATGTTTTGACTAGTTCTTTTAATCCATTTACGAATTTTATCTGGTGGCTCTTTTGTGCAAACTATGTAAGTAATTTGACACAGTAGGACTTGAGGCACCTGCAAAAACTCAAACAAAATGTAAGGTGAAGGAGTCTGGATCACATTTTTAAGTGTTAAATTTCACATAAGTTGCGCTTCATGATTATAACATGCTTTTGAATCTAGCCCTAAAATTCTTCTGAAGAAAATTGTGCTCAGAAATTATTTTTAAGTTATTTATGAATTTCTGAGTACTTTTCCCCTATTTTTTTTCCTCCCTCCACCACATATGCTTCTTAATTAGGGCTCTTCATTCGAGAAATTACAAGCTCTATTTAGTTTGGCCTGGAGTCTGGACTTTTAAGGGAAAAAGTAAATGTCCAAAATTATTATTCAGTAATCTATACAGAAGTGTTTTGTAATTTGGTGCTGCTGCATTTTTTTAATAAAAATTCTTGTCATTCCTTGAAAGTTACTGTAATACTTTTGGTACATATAGTTTTAAAGGCCTCGAGTCTCCAAAGATTTATTGTTGTGATTAATTTTTAACATTTGCTTAGCTCATTGATTTTTATGAGGTTACTTGTGCTCAAGTTAAGCACGTGAATATTTTATGTAAGAACAAGGCCATGACTTACTACAGCCTAACAGGGTTAAATAGTCAAAAAAGTTTAAAATACAACAACAGTTGTAAGAGCTACATTACAAGAGCCACAGTACATTATGTTACCATACTATCTGAAGTAGTTGAAATAATATTACTTTTTTAGAAGTGGAAAAACTATATTTTCACTATTCACAAAATTAAATAAGAAATTAAAATGTAAGTATAAATATATAAACTATGACTGTTAAAATGTTGAAGATAATGCATACAAACAAATGGGGTTATCAGATGATTCTAAGAACTCAACAATTTCTCCAACATTCTTTATGTCAAAATAAGGTTTGTTGTAATACATATATATGCATATACATAGACATGTCATGACAGTGAACATTTTGTTTACGTTTATTGCCTGTTTTTTTCATTACACTTGTTGGGGGTTAAACCCTATAGTCAGCTTAGCACTACACAGCCACTCGGTCACTCCCCTCGTAGTGGCATGGGGGAGAGAATTGGAAGCATAAAAGTAAGAAAACTCCTGGGTTGAGGTAAAGGCAGTTTAATAGGTAAAGCAAAAGCTGCGCATACCAGCAAAGCAAAGCAAGGAATTCATTCACTACTTCCCGTCGGCAGGCAGATGTTCAGCCATCTCCAGGAAAGCAGGGCTCCATCATGCATAACAGTTACTTGGGAAGACAAACGCCATAACTCTGAATGTCCCCCCGCTTCTTCCTTCCTCCCCCAGCTTTTATTGCTGAGCATGATGTCACCTGGTATGAGATATCCCTCTGGTCACTTGGGGTCAGCTGTCCTGGCTGTGTCCTCCCAGCTTCTTGCCCACCTCCAGTCTACTTGCTGGCAAGGCAGTGTGAGAAGCAGAAAAGGCCTTGATGCTCTGCAAGCACTGTTCAGCAATAATTAAAACATGGGTGTGTTATCAACACTGTTTTCAGCACAAATCAAAAACACAGTAGCATACAAGCTTCTATGAAGAAAATTAACTTTATCCCAGCCAAAACCAGTACAATACTACATCTAGGAATCTGTCAGTGCATGCTACTTTAAGGAAGCAAACATGCTTATACTAAAAGTATGCTGTAAAATATAAAGTCTCAATAGGACTATGATGCACAAAGAGGCGTGATTCTATTAACACAAGTTTGACTGTCAGACAACTACCCAATCCTGGTTCTTTTCTTCCATAGCATTTCAATTTGAAGCTCATTTGTTCTTTCTGCAGCTTTGGGTGGGGAGCATCCAAGCAGCCGTCAGAGAGGCACTGTGAGAGCTGATGCCTGTCTGGTGCATCCCAGTGGCACAGCCCCAGCTGGGGCTGGATATGGCTCTCCACAACACGTGGATAGGCAATTCTGTTGTCTCCAAGCACCATGATAGCATGGCATATACCCAGGCGTGAGCCTATCTCCCATAGACTGCCTTCAGTAGCCTGCAGCCTGTCCGTGCAACAGCTGGGTGTTGGAGGCAGCACCGGGGAGAGGGACCCCTTCCCTTTCCAGCCACTCATGGCATTTCTCTGTGAAGAGGGCACAAAGTCAGGGTTATCTAGGAAAAGGTCCCAACCTGAGCTTTTTGGTGAGGAGGACCAGTGATGTCCACAAGCAGCATATGTCCTCAGCACTGTGGGGACCCCAGGGATGGCCATGCCCTCCCCAATGAGCACTGTCCCGCTGGGTCTGATTCAGCAGGCAAAGCTGCGGCCAGTAATGGGGCCACTGACAGCCCCCGGACACTGGCCTGCCATGGCGGGAGACAGTGCCAGAGATGAGGCTGGAGATGAGCTGTGGTGCAAGACCAAGAGGGAGATGAGCTCCCCACAGCACTGGGCCCAGGCCTGGCTGGAGGCAGCGCAGAGGGGAGGCTGGGCACGGGCACCACTGTGGGCCAGGACAGGCCCCAGCAGAAACAAAATGGGGTCTGAGGGCTCTGGTCAAGGGATCCCAGTTGAGGCCTGTCAGGGACAGTGAGTCTGGGTGGTGCTCTCGGTGCCCTGAGACTACATGTATCCTTGGTATGTTTCCATGGAGCTCCCCAGGCCCCAGAACCGCAGAGGAATGAAGGAGAGAGATGCCTGCCCCTGCAGGGACCATTTGGGTCCTCCTTCCTGCCTTCACATGGCTCGGCTGCACGCTGAAATGAAATGCAAATGTGTAATAAAAGTGTGATGCTGCCAAGGGCTTGCAGTTCACAAAAGCAACACAAACAGAGAACAAGGGAAAGGAATGTATGGCTAGTGGCAGGTATCTAATGGTGTGTGGCTTCCATCCCTGCACTCACATTATTTCTTCATTTGTTGCTTGGGTGAGTGTATCTAAGAGTGGGTTTTCATTTCCATAGGTAGTCTGTTGAACTTTTAGGGAGATGAAATTGCCTAGTATATTGCTGGGGATTTTTAAAGGGTGTTTTCATAGTTGCTGTCTGTTGGATTCATACTCGTTGCTGTATTATTTGATATACATAAATTTCTCTTTGATCCTAGAAGTACGAGGTCAGCAGAGATGATTATTTTGTACTGTATCAGGGTATGGATTTGTTTCTAGGTTTGCTTTGCAGACTAAACAAATTTACTTTCTTCTTTGGGTAGCAAAACTATTACCTTCCAGATTTTTTGTCAAACTCGTAATTTCTTTTGGCATGGTTGTGTGACAGCATTTGATGTCAGCCACGTACCGCCCTTCTCCCTTTTGTAACTAAAGTATCAAAAGGTGTTGTTGCCAAACTACATTCACCTTTACTTGAGTGGGGGAAGACTTTCAAGAATCACTCATTGGAAGCACAAGAAAATAAATAATTTATACAACAAGCCGAAGCTTTAAGATGAAAGCCTTTCTTTTAAAAAAAACCCCAGTCTATATTGTTGAAAAGCAACAATGATCTGTATTTCTTTTTTTTTTTTATTGATGATATATTTAAAGACAACTTAAAATGTCTTCTAGAGCATTGTTAAAAGATTTATTCTTGTTTTTAGAAATCGCTCACATGTGAAAGTTCTTTGGAGAAGGAATCTTATCTTCTTCATTGCCCATTATATCACAATATTGGAGGAAGGGTTTAACTAAAGTGTAATAAACCCACAATTTTATCTGCAAATTTTAGATCAACAGATCAGTCACACAGACACTCATTGACAGAATGTTTGCTGAAAGAAGATTAATTTATTGGCATGTTTTACAGAAGGTAATGCTCACATGGAGAATCTAATCCCCTGAACAGGACATTCAGCTGCTGTCTGGATGTGACAGCAGTCTCCATTACAAGGGTCCTTGTAACTAGATTTTTAGCTTGACTGAATGAGATTCCCCAAACCTGTGTTTTGCTGAATCCTTATAATCCAGCTGGTCAGAGGTCTTACATGATCACTCCAGGATATGCATGATCCATTTCTATTGAATATCTTAAACTATGTAAAAAAAACATATCAATTATCTCAACTATGTACAAAAGACTGTCCTAAATGAACATTTCTGTATCTGCAGGAAAAATTTCTACTGACTGTTTAGAAATATCTTAGCCACGTGCAGCTGGACCTGTCTGAGAGACTCCCTGTGACTGTCTGACACTGTACCCAGGACGTTTATCAGTACATCTATCCATACAAATTATGCCTATCAACTGGTCCAGGTCCAGCAGGAGCTTCCTAGGGGAAGGATATGTTGCTAGGACTGTCTGAAATTCCCACCTGAAGAGGTCCTCTGACAATGCGTCAAATGCATTGTTTTGAAACCAGATAGCGGCTCAGTCAACAACCTTGTCTCACATCAGTCCCTTGTCTCACCTTTGCTGATGACTATTGTGAAGTTCCTGAACCACTCAGGGAACTGATGACTGAGTGTGCTGGGTATGTACACAGGCACAGCCCTGAAACCCCGCTACTTCGCAAATGTAACTTGAATTTCCTCGTTGTACAACAATTATAACTTTCATTCCATAAATTTTGCTGGAGGGTCAGCCTGTTTACAAGTAGCAATTTATTTTCAAAGAGACTGATCCTTTAATGTAAATGAGATAAAAAGGTTATCCCCATGTAAATATATTCATTCTCTTTTGTGAAAGCTGAATGTCTGGCAGTATTTAAGCATTAATGTCTTTCAAGCCATGCTTAACACCATTTTTTCCTGTTGCTTAAGAGGCATGTGCAATCAACTCCCAGGTGAAATAATGAGCTACAGTCAAAGTTACAGCAGTTGGAGGGGTATCCTTCCACTTCATTGAGTTAATCAACTCTAGGAAGGTCATTCCTGACAGATTTTGTTAAATCTGTTCTTAAGTGCTGCCAATCTTGAGTCTACAATTTAGCTCAGTAACCTGTTTAGTTCTTAGAAGCTCTTCTGATAGAAAAACTTTCTTAAAGTCTAGCCTAAATTTTTCTTGCTTTATTTTAAGTCTGATACTTTTTGTCTTCTCCACTATGAACACTGAGGACAGAAGCTTTTTACATACATCAAGACTGCTATCATGTCTTCAGTTTTCTCTTCAGCCTATAACAACTCTGTTTACTAAAACTATCTTACTAAGCCATAGGAGCTAGAACTCTGTCACCCTTATGGCTTTTTTTCTGGATTTTCCCAAATTGTACCACATCTTGTATCTGCAAATATCATGAACATGCTATCTTTGCAATAAAGGACATGTATTTTGAGAATAGAAAGCTGATTTCTACAAGGTTAAATTGCTAATATGAAACGTAAGTGAAAAATTTATGGAGTTTCACATGCAGAATTACCATAAAATATATGGATAGAAATAGTGTTAATTGTGTAGGTTCTGCCAAATCCAGCTTTGAGTTTGAGTATCATTCAGTGTGACAGAAATTTGGGGAGCATCATCCTGTAGTCACGGATTCAGCAAAGTCATGTAATCACGTACATCAAAAGTACTGTGGGAAAGAAGCTTATTTTTCATTAGGCAATTGCACTGATGAACTGGTTCAAAAAAATAGGTCAATGGCTCCTGGGTTCCATATTCTCATGGATTCCAAGCTAATTGGTTTCTTCTATATCTTCACCATCCTTGCCAGCACAAAGCTTGCACATCACCTTTGATCATTCTCCCACACCAGTTGCCGAATGAACTTTCTGATCTAGAATTGAGTTCCTACATGGCAAGTAAAGAAGGAATGAAAGTTAGAGCAAAAGATTTGCATTGTCCCCTTTTCCTGCTCACTGTCTCCCCGTTGTTTGGGATCACAAAAGCAGCAGTATCTTGCACAGCAGTGATGTCAGGTATATAGTTTATTGCATGAAACTCTTACACATACTTATTCTTCCGCCTAGCAAGTTCTTAAACTACCATTTGTTAGATTTTGAGAGGCAGTCTAAGGAAGGATCAATTTATACTTCCCCTGTGTCTTGTATTCTTTACCTACATACCTGCAACTGACCAAAGAAAGATTTTTGTTCTTGTCCAGTATCATGGTTCTTGTATTGTTATGATATACATTTGTTTTAATGATCACTTCATTTTGTCTCGTGAATTTCTCCATGGCAAAAATCAAAACTTCTGCCTATTGCATTCTTTAACATCTCCTTGTCTTCTATCACTAAAACCCTTTCATCATTCTTTTGTATTTTTTGTCTTTTCTCTGCCAACTGATCATATTCTGCAGTTTCCCCTTGTGGTGGTTTGACTCTGGCTGGATGCCAGGTGCCCACCAAAGCTGCTCTATCACTCCCCTTCTCAACTGGACAGGGGAGACAAAATATAATGAAAAAGCTCGTGGGTCGAGATAAGGACAGGGAGAGATCACTCAGCAATTATCATCACGGGCAAAACAGACTCGAATTGGGGAAAATCAGTTTAATTTATTACCAATCAAAACTGAGTAGGGAAATGAGAAATAAAAACTAAACCTTAAAACACCTTCCCCCCACCCTTCCCTTCTTCCCGGGCTCAACTTCACTCCCGATTTTCTCTACCTCCTCCCTGTCGAGCGGTGCAGGGGGGTGGGGAATGGGGGTTGCGGTCAGTTCATCACATGTCGTCTCTGCTGCTCCTTCCTCCCCAAGGGGAGGACTCCTCATACTCTTCCCCTGCTCCAGTGTGAGGTCCCTCCCATGGGAGACAGTCCTCCATGAACTTCTCCAACGTGGGTCCTTCCCATGGGCTGCACTTCTTCACAAACTGCTCCAGCATGGGTCCCTTCCACAGGGTGCAGTCCTTCAGGAGCAGACTGCTCCAGCATGGGTCCCCCATGGGGTCACAAGTCCTGCCAGAAAACCTGCTCCAGCATGTGCTCCTCTCTCTCCTCAGGTCCACAGGTCCTGCCAGGAGCTTTCTCCAGTGCAGGCTTCCCACGGGGTCACAGCCTCTTTTGGGCACATCCACCTGTTCCAGCATGGGGTCCTCCACGGGCTGCAGGTGGATATCGGCTCCACTGTAGACCTCCAGGGGGACAGCCTACCTCACCATGGTCTTCACCATGGGCTGCAGGGGAATCTTTGCCTGGAGCACCTCCTCCCCCTCCTTCTTCATTGACCTTGGTGTCTGCATAGTCATAGTCATTCCTCTCACATATTCTCACTCCTCACTCCAGCTGCAGTTTGTGCCCCATTATTTTTTTTTTCCCTCCTTCTTAAATGTGTTATCCCAGAGACGCTACCTCTGTTGCTGACTGGCTTGGCCTTGGCCAGCGGCAGGTCCGTCTTGGAGCCAGCTAGCATTGGCTCTATCAGACATAGGGGAAGCTTCTAGCAGCTTCTCACAGAAGCCACCCCTGTAACACCCTACTACCAAAACCTTGCCATGCAAACCCAATACACCCCTTTTCCCATTACATCTCCTCTGTTTTGTTTCACAGATAAAGGAAAATAAAGACAAGGACACAGAAAACCATTTGCACTTTTTGTTTGGGCTTCTGTGTTTATGTAGTATTCTTACTGCCCTTATTCTTCATCTGTTTATATTTCTCATGTGTTTTTGGACAGTGACTGTGCTTGGTTTGCTAATGCTGCTAATGTTTATAACAACATGCCTGAAGTTTTACTTTCCCCATTGCAGTTTCTATATTAGCAAAATCACACTAATAAAAACCCCACACTTGTACTGCCCTTTCTGTCTAGTATGTCGCTGAGATTCCACTCAGATGACACTTAGAAAAAGCATTGTGACAATGCATAGAATTCAGCAGGAACCAGTAATAATGAGGTTAATATTTTTTATTTCTCTTATTATGGTACCTTTATTATTGTGCTATCAGTGTTGGGATTATTTCTTGTTCATGTGTTCAGCCTCTCTGCTCAGATGATTTTGAGTAACTGAGAGAATATTTTGTGAATGTATAAAATTAGATGGGAACGTGTGCTCTTTATGACTTTTTATAATTAGCCACTGCCAGTATAATGTTCCTCATTTTATCTAAAAGTTTGTCCTTGAACAAATTCCAGGCATCTTCTGTTCTCATTGTGCTTTGTGATGATCTTTGCCTTTTCATTGATTCAGCACTTACCTTTGAGCCTTACTTTTCAAATATGTTGAATTTGCCTTTTATCAGCTTAAAAATGTGGATCTCATGCATATTTACATTGCAAGCTGCGACAGCTCTGGAAGAGGTCAGTTGTGTCAACTGTTCTATACATCCACAAGCAACTTTATTATCTGTTGAACAGACGCAGCTTTACAATGTGTAAAACTAAGCATATTTTTCTAATAATACTACCCCCTTATTTTGAAACTAATAGTATCGGCATTTAGTTATGCAGTTTTAAATAAGATGGGTCTCAAGTTAATACTGAAAAGAAATAAAAGTAAAGTTTGAATGACTAACCTTTGTTTCATAGTAGTTTTATGGCTGTCATAAAGAAACTGTGTTAGTTTTAAAATGATAGCTGTGACTTCCTTGTCATTGTAATATCAGTTTTTCTGATTATGGGATGTGAAGGGCAAAGAATTTTGACAAAAAAATCAGGCATTACCACTGTGGTTTGATAAGGCTGTTGAATCAGATACTTCATAGGCTAGAACCGGATTCAGAACTGTTCTTTGCAGTACAAGGAGGACATAAAATATTTGCTTGTCTTTACTTTGCATTTTATTTCTCCTTTTATGTACCTGGACTAAGTAATTGCAGAGTACTGCCTGCACGGCTTCCTTTGACTTGACTTGACCTAAAGCTTACCTCTTGTAATTTATATTTGCATTGGCACTATCATTGCTGCTACTTTGCTGGTTCCTGTTATCACTCTGAGTGATACCAGTCTCTTAGTCTAATATGTACATTTCTATCTCTTTTACAGTGGCAAGATCTTTATTATATTACAAAGGAAGATATACAATATTTTTGGAGCCTTATGGTGCTCTGAGGATGACAGGCTGAAATTACCCAGAAGGAGGTTCTAACATCCAATGAAACAGAAGGTCCAGCTCTCCCCAATGCTGAAAAAAAATATTTAGAAAGTAGAAATAACTGTAATTTATCACTTATGCCAGCATCTGGCAAACACTTTAAACCCTGTTGTGTAGCTTTAAATTCTATAAATAAGTTAGTAATAAAAACTAGAAGTTACTGTCTGAAGAAAGAGAATAAATGGAGATATTTTTATGCAAAAACATAGAAAAGGAATTTGAAAGGAAAGAAGTCAGTGGTTGACATTTTTTCTTTCAGTTAGAACAGACTTGTGACAATTTCATGCAATATTTTGGTAGAAGGAGGAACACTTTCATCAGAATTTTTTATTTTTTGAGTTCTTATTAATACATACTTCAGTCTCTAGTTAGGCTATGGAATGCATTGTTACAGGAAAATACAGTACGATTCAGAAAGGATTTCTATGGATCTTAAGACTGTTACACTTAACAACGCTTATAAGGGAGTATATCAATATCATATTTTGGGGATTATGTCTGCATTTAACTATTAGAAACAATAATGTTCTCTAATATAGAAAGGAAATGATCATTCTTCTTCAAAATGAGAGGTTTGAAAGGACAGCATAGAAATCATCAGGTATTATTTCTTGTGTCACAGACCCTATATTTTTAGCAAATTCTCAGTGTTATGTCTTNTAAAAAAAAAAAAAAAAAAAAAAAGAGAGAAAAAGGGATTTTGCCCATACTTTAGACTAAAAAGGTTGTTGTGTTTTGAAATGCATTTTCTTTCCTCAGATTTCCTTTTGGAACTTTCTCATTCCAGGAGATGTTAGGAAATAAGGTAACTAGAACTGAATGTCAGCTCTTTATCCAGGACCCATCAGAGCACCAGGTCATCCTTTCTGCAATCATTCATATTCTCACAGTTTTATCAGAGATTCTTACAGTGACAGAGAAAGCATTCAAACTGATACAAAAACCAACAAGAAATACATCACTTTCTTGTTCCTGTTACATATCTCCCAAGGCTTTTTTCTGTCATGTTCTGACCTTTTCAGCTTGCTTTAATTAATAAAAGATAACTAGTCTCGGTTTTTGTCTCCCATCATTATGTTCATTCCTACTAAACCATAGGGCATAGGGTTTAATATTTGTAGGAAAAACCAAAAGTACTTAAACCAAAACAAACAAACAAAAATTATCCCAAATATCCCTCATAATTCTGTATATTCTAGAAAAAAAAAATTTGCACACATTTAGAGACTCATTTGAGACACTTTAAACCTTTTTTCATATTGAGGAGCATCACCCTTGGTAAAGAGTGTCAGCGAAATGACCACTGAAGTAAAGATGGTTTTCACTATCAGTAAGAGTACAAAAATCTGGTCCTTACACATCTGAAATTTGTTTTTAAACTACTTGGTACACTTAGTTAGCATAACAAAAGTTTAAACTTTAACCTTTTTTGTAGCTTTTTAATTTTTAAGGAAGTGATTCTGAATGGTCAGAAAGCATATGGGATACTGTCACTGCCAATCACATATACACACTGCACCATGAAAATGACATAAACAATGAGCCAAGTGCAGCTTAAGAAGGACAGCTACTTGAAAGTAATTTCTTTAGTTCTTTAATGTTTATAAAAACCTCCACTAAACTACCTGCTTTAGAAAAAAAGTCACCTTTTTATTTCTGTGTTAGGAGGAAAGTGGAAATGGTATTGAAAACTTCGTAGATCTCTAGTAAGGGCTCCATTTGACCACTTTTCACTCTGCTTCTTTCTACATTTGTCATTTGTATTTTTTCATTTTTCTGGGAACTGTGAAATTAATACTTCAATGTGAATTATTTCTCTGTTGGAGTTTCCACATTATGACTGCAGTGAATATTGTTGTTTGTAGGAAAGGCTCTATCACAAGGCAAAGGAGTTTTATTTCTTTTTGTGTGTGTCAATTGAAACAATTTATTGGAAGACTTTGACAGTGAAAGAAAAAGCTAAAAGCGAAAAGAGGCTACTAAAGTCAATATCTCCCTTTTGAGCAGTGTCAGTCAATTTGAGTGAAATAGATTCCCTGTTAGTTCGATAAGAAAAGTACTTTGTGTCACAAATGACCTGGAGAATTCTTGGGTGTCCTCATTATCAAGAAATACCTAGTGTTTTAGTCTTGTGTTGCCTATTCAACTGGTAATGTTATATTCATATTAAACTATCTGTTTCTGTTAGACAATTTAGAAGAACATATCATTTTATTAAATTATGTTATACTGCAAGATAAGTAGAAGTTGCCATGATAAAAAGTACTATGGTAAGTCTGGAATTCATTTGACATCTAAACAACATTGTAAATTGAAAATATATAATGGATATTTAATCAACTCAGCAAAGACATAAGATTGAAATTTTTATAATTCTTTGTTCTAGCCAAAGATAGATTCTATTATATTCTTACTCTCTCTTATGTGGTTCATATTTTAGTGGTCATTGTAGTAATAAAAAATAAATAGGGAAAAGTAAATTTAAAGATCTTTTTCATTTAAATGGTATCAAACTTTCAGCTTATCTATTGAATCCAGCTTTCTTGAAAATATTCATCATGTAAGTCACATTGAACCTTTAAAAAAAGCAGTAATATCAGGTTTTAATAAAATATTCTAATGAATAATTTATGCTTAGGTAACTAATCTCTGTCTAGGTACCTAACAAAACTCTTTTTTTCAACATATATAGTTACTGTGTGGTTAGCACATCGTGCTACAATAGGCTTAAACTGGGGAATGCTAAGGACTACTTTGTCTGAACTTTCATAACAGGCTTGTTTTATCTGGCTTTTGACTGTATATTTTTCCCTTGTTTTGTGTTTTCCATTTCCAGTTTTTAAATTTAGGTTTAGTTTTTCCCTCTTTATTTCACTGACCAATAAAAACACACAACCCCTATGCAAAACAGTGTTAGAAAAGATTCCTCTGAGGCACCTAATGAGATTTTTTGTTTGTTTTAAAGAATATTTAGATTGATTTTTAGTCCCTATTCATACCAATCTTGTTGAGGGAGTCAGATGTTAAAACCCCACACCTTCTTTTTCACCCCTGCTGTAAATATTATACAATACACAGTACAGCACACAGCTTGACTATAATTTGGTCCCTTGTTTATGACGGGGTCCAAACAGCTTGCTTCTGCCTACAACCTAGGCAAATTATCCTCTTCCTACATAGCCAACTGCTCTGCTAAATACCAATTACTAGTACTGGGGTGGGGGTAGAGAGAAAATAAATGTCTGGTAAAATTTCCTTGTAGAAAGCTGAAATAGGATAGCATGCCTGCTTTCAGGTAACTTTTATATATCGGCAATTGTAGACAAGATTTGAATTATCAAAAATATCTGTGCCTGTTGGTGAAGCACTAATAACATATGTTCTTAGATGACTTGACACATTATCTTCGCTTCTTGTGGCTCTGCATGAAGGATGTTGTATTCTGGACTACTTAATTACTGTTGGCATTCTGCTTTATTATTTCTACACATTACAGACAGGGAAAGACAACTGACCTACACAAACTTTTTTCTACAGACCAAAAGTAGATTAAGTATCTCTAACTTCAAAGCATTGCTGGAAAGCTTGACATTCTTAATCCACAAGGCTCCAGCTGCTCTTCTTATGGCCACACCTGTAACCAATAGAAGAAGACTAATGAGAAATTCCTATTTTCTCAAGCACTCCCCATTTAAGGAAAATGCCAAGGTGATATTTCTAACTCATCTTTCTCCTTAGCGCTGACAATGTCTTACAAAAAACTCTATTCTGTCATTATCTTCTTGACTAAGAAATATGGGTGTAGTTTGCCTGGGTATAGGCAATATATAGGCATAGGTATAGGTATATGAGTGTATAGCATATGTGTTATACGTTTTAATTTGTACGCTTCTCCATAGGTCATAACTGAAAATGGTATATGATTCCTCTATAACTTAAATGAACATTCTAGACGTTACCTTTTTTTAATTCAGCTGAAATATTCTAAAGTGCGTTCAACATTTCTAGAAAATGAGTGTCCAACCACTATTAATTCATTTAGTATGTCAGGTGATAACGTTACTCTTGATGAGTTCATTTGGTATAACTGTAGTTGTTGTAAGTACTTTGGTAGGATTTCCAGAGTAATTCAGTATTAATTAAGTGGATCCATGTTGTTGAGAATCCCCTGATACACTGAGTATTTCAGTATATTTGAAACCTTCAAAATCTTCCTCAGAGGGAACAAATCCCTTATTGTTCAGAAAAATAACTATGCAGAAAGGGAAATAAAGAAGTCAGTGCAGAGTAATCCTTCCTCTCTTCCACGCTCTGCTTCAAACCCTCAGGCAATTCTTTGGAGTAGGCATTATGTTCTTTACTTGTGGTGACAACAAGGTGGTCTTTGTGGCTGAATTATAGAAAGTTCATCTAGTTCAATGCTGTTGCCATAGGGTGTGCTAACAACACTACTAGGTCTTACTGGCAGATAAAGGACCTTTTAATGAAAATGGGAATGGCAGGATCAGGTCTTTTATTCAGTAAATTGTACAAGTGACTATTCTTTTCTCATGTTTAGATGTAAAACACAGGAAATACATTTTTTTTTAAAGTTGTTGAATTATATGATAATGCACCCCATGCTTTTCACAACCAGAAGGACAAAAGTTTATAGGCAGTCTAGAAAAAGTTAGAATTAAACTTGAAATAATTCAACTGCTGTTTGAAAAATGGTGACCTGCAACTGAGTAGACAAATAGGAAACCATAAAAGGTAGAGGGATAGGGGAGGGATACTCTTGCACTGTTATTGTGAGTTATATGAGTATTTCAAGGAGCTATTACTATTCAGAACCAAAGCTCTGTCTTTATTCTAGTTTTCTTTAGGGAAAAAACCCAAACCAAACAAACAAAAAACTGCAGAACTGTAGAGGAGAGACAAAGTGCCTTTCCAATAGTCTGCATCTACATTTTCCAGGGAACTGAGACACGTTCTGCTTGAAGAGAAAAATCTCTTTAAGTAAGCTTCTTGTGGCCATGGTACTAGCATGTCTCAAATATTCTTCCAAAGCAAACCCAAAAATATGGCACACCATCAAACTTAAATTTCTATTTTAATATGTATTATTGGCTTTTTCAATTGTATGTTTTCCTTCAGTACTTTAACTTTTGTAACAAGGGAATAATAACATGTTGCTCTGTTGCATTGATTCCATTTCACAACACAAAATGACGAGCAATTACATATATAAAATGAAGTCATTCAGTTAGTATAAGAAATTGAAGGGTGACCCTGAAACCTGTCATAAAAAATAAAATACCTTTGTTCTGTTCCTTTTGTTAAGACACTTTTCACATGGCTTCTAAAAGAATGAGTTGCAGGATAATATTTACAATCTCTCTGGCTGGAGCTTGAGTATAAAGTAGGCATTATGATTTCAAAATATCTGAGGGTATCATTACACTCTGCTTAAAGAAATAAGCAAATGTCCTGGTTTTGGCTGGGTTAGAGTTAATTTTCTTCCTACTAGCTGGCATAGCGCTGTGTTTTGGATTCAATTTAAGAAGAATGCTGATAACACACTGATGTTTTAGTCGTTGCTAAGTAGTGCTTAGACTAGTCAAGGACTTACTTTTTTTTTTTCAGCTTCCCATGCTCTGCCAGGTGCACAAGAAACTGGGAGGGGGCATAGCCAAGACAGTTGATCCAAACTGACCAAAGGGCTATTCTATATCATATGACGTCATGCTCAGTATATAAACTGGGGCAAGTTGACCGGGGGGCAGAGATTGCTGCTCGGGGACTGGCTGGGCATTGGTCAGCGGGTGGTGAGCAGTTGCATCACTTGTTTTCTTTTCCCCGGGTTTTGTTTCTCTCTCTTGTTCTCCTTTTCATTGCAATTTTTATTACTAGTATTATTATTATTTTATTTCAATTATTAAACTGTTCTTATCTCAACCTGCAAGTTTTCTTACTCTTGCCCTTCCAATTCTCTCCCCCATCCCACCAGGGGCGGGGGGAGGGTGAGCGATCAGCTGTGTGGTGCTCGGTTGCCTACTGGGGCTAAACCGCAACAGCAAACTAGTTGACAAAGGAGTGATGGTATAGTGCAAAAGGATGTGGATAGAAGTCACGGATTTTCCAGGAACTAGAAATTAAGGAATTGGTGAGAAATCGAGAAAAGGTTCCAAGAGGCAAGTCATATTTCTCCAAATGCACCCAAGATGCATGGGAGTAATGATGAAGATTTTGAGGGCAACCGCAGTGAAGACAAATGCAGGCGGTTGACAATATACCCTTATCAAGCTGATAACAGAAATGGAAGAGAAAATATTGGAGGATGAGGGAAAGATTGCAGAACAAATAACTCAGAAAAAAATAAAGTGCTTTCTGGGCAAAGAGTGCATTACCTAACACTGAAGAGAATAGGGCATAATGGTAAATGGACTCGGGAGCTGAGAGTTCATGGAGTGATAGTAAGCAGAAAGAATAACAATTTGAATATTTTACAAGTACTTGAAGAGATTACATGCTAAGCAGCTGGGCATTTTTGGTTTTTGTTTTTTTTTTTTAAAAGGACATTTCTATAGTGACACAATTACAATTTAGTGAAGAATGCTGGCAAGGAGTAGCTACTACTTATTCTTTGTTGAGCTGGCTTCCACCCAGGGAGTTTAAAAACGATACATGGTGAAGCCTCTCCATTTGATTGAGTTTAAAGCCTACCTTTTGCAACTATTACACTAAATTTCTCTTCTATCTCTCCTTTAGAAAGCATTGCATGACCCTGGGTGGTATATAAGAGCGTTATAAATCATAGAGGTGGATAAGGAATATTATCACTATGTCATACAATATGAGAACCTGGAAGGATCTAAAGAAATTCTCAGGTAATAGGTTTAAAATAAGCAACTTCAATACTTTTTCACTCAGTACAAGATATTATACCTTCCAAAAAGTCAAGAAAGAATTTAACAAGTTCATGGAGGAATGGACTATCTGTGGCCATCAGACATCACATTTCAGATACAAGTTCCAGCTGTAAAAGTCCCACACTGTTGATTTCTGGAACTGGAAGAGAAAGGCCAGCCCTATACACATCCTGTTTTATATTCTTCCATACATATAAGTTATGGCCTGCTATTAGAGGTGCTGTACTTTACTGTGCCTGCTCTTATGGCTTTATACTCTTAACTTGGTAAAGCTTAGGTAGACCAGAATCTGAGAAATAATTTATTTTTGAAATAACCAATCTTTGTTTTCCCGATGACATTTTTCTGGTACAACTTTTTTTTCTACTACAGGAAGTTTCTCTCATTAATTTCTGATTTAATTCTGTTCCTGTTTTGACTTAAAATGAAATCTGTTTCAGCAGTGACTGATCTCATGTTTAAACCTTTTTTATTAATAGTTGTGTTTGTATGTCTGGAATGATTCTCAGTACACGGTTTTAGGAAGGAAAAGCCTAATGTGTTTCACAGGTAATATCTGAAATCTCTAAAAGAAAAGCCAAATCAGGGCAAGCTATAAAACACAGGCAGAAACAGGCTTCATAAAGTTATATTTATAGTTCTAGTATTAGAGGAATTTATAGCATAGAGTTCCTATCATTCCTAGGAAGATTTAAATGTACATTTGCAAATATTCCAAGGACTGTGAAATACTTAGCTACTCAGTAGAGGTTATTCTTGTCTTATGAGTTACCATGTAGTGATTTAAATTTATAAAACAGTGTTTCTGAAGGATTCACGTTAAGGGTAATAATGATTTTTTATCCAGATCTCTTCTGGAAATATGGATCAATGGCTTTCTTAAAACAGCAGCAACAACAACGACAAAACAAAACAAAAACCCACCACATACATTATATTTTCTGAGTTCAGATTGTCTTTACGTAACCAGTAAGTAAACTGAATTTCCCTTGGTATCAAAGAACAAATTTATGTACTTTGAAAGTGACTGGACTGTAAATACTATAATGTAAATGAAAATTATATAATGCTCAGCAAAAAGTTTCTCACACTAAACTCATGGTCATGCAAAGCTAAAGTCAAGAGAGTGAAAAAGCACTCTAACTGAGCATTTCGTTTTACAGACGTTGCTAAACTGGTACAGAGAGAATATTTTCCTTCTAAAATAACGTCTCATTGTTTTAGCTCATCCTTTCATTATCTTGTAGAAAGATCAGTTTCAACATAAATCTTAGCAGGAATATAAAGCACTTGACTGTACATTTTCAAATTACTTTAAAAGAACTACATGTTCCCAAGCAACATCTATTTCCCTAAACTTTTTACATTAAACAACTCTTCATAATACCTTTCATTATTCCAAAACGATGAATGGTTATCTTAATAATAATAATTCAAGGAGCCAAAAAAAAAATACACCTTATGAAAGGTGAAGCAAAATGATACAGAATATGATTGGGAATGGTATTGTAATTTATGCTTGTACAAACTCCTGAATTTTTGGGCGACGACTTTTACTTCTGTTACTGCATTTTCCTCGAGAGCTAAAAGCCAACATTTTTTTTAATGATGTTATGTTTGTAAATGTCTAGCAAGATAACAACATATGCTGAGTTATTTTCTGAATTCTCTGAAAAAGCCTTAGATATCTGAACACAAAAAAAAATATTTAGGGAGGGAACAGACGTAAAATTTACATTAACTTTCTCTTCACTGACTCATGATGAGGAACGTTACAAGCTTCTGGCTGAATTATACTTGTTCTGCTTTTTCTTCTAACAATAACCAGCAAAATACAAAATCCTTACTAGCAGTGTTGGACAGACAGATTCTCTGGTATCTCAAGTTGCGGACTAGAATTGTATATTGAGTTCAGGAATGTTTTTGGGTCCTGGTGCATTATGTAACTAGAAATATGGGGTAAAAATCTATCTGTAGATGTCTTTTAGTAGTCTAGTCCTTTCTTTTTAGGAAAAGTCACATATATGTGCATAACCACTGTTTAAACAAACAGTGCTGGGAATACCACAAATGTCAGTGTTTGCCTTCCTTGGAACTCTGTCTACCCATATGTAAGGCAGGATCAGGAATGTGTATTATGAGAAACATAGCTCTGAGAAGCCAATAGACCTTGAAACACTGTGGTACCCTTTTCAAGGAATGGACTTCACAAGGTGACTTCCCCTGACCTGTAGAGGATGATCTGAAAGGAAATAAAACTGGTTTAGATAGAACTTTAAAATTGATACTTGACCAGAACGCCAGACTGGGTACCCCACCTCATATAGCTTTGTATTGGGTGTGTGTGGCAAGGTTTGGTAGCGGGTGGGCTGCAGAGTGGTCTCTGAGACTAGGAGCTGCCCAATGCCAGACACAGTTGGTTCCAGCTGGCTCCACAACAGGTCCGCTGCAGGACACAGCTGAGCCCATCAGCCATGTGTGTGGTGCCTCTGTGCAAATATGTTTAAGAAAGGGAAAAAATGCCAGACAGAGCAGAGTGAAGGGTGTAAAAAGGGAGAAACAACAGTACAAACACCAAGGTCAGAGAAGGAGCAGGAGGAGGATGTGCTCCAGGTGCCAGAGCAGAGATTAGCCTGCAGCCCGTGGAGGAGAACACGGTGAAGCAGATTGTTCCCCTGCAACCCATGGAGAATCACACTAGAGCAGATATCCTCACTGCAGCCGGTGGATGATCCCATGCCAGAACACATGGATATTTCCTGAAGGACTTCAGCCCCTGTAGAGCCCACTCAGGAGCAAACAAAAAGTGAGGGGGAAGCAGCGTCAGAGAGGAGCTGCTATGGACTGATCATGACCCCCCATTCCCCATCTCCTTATGCTGCTTGAGGCAGGGGGAGGTAGAGGAGCTGGGAATGAAGGACTGAAGTTGAATCTGAGAAAAAGGTGGGGGGAAGGCATCGTTTTAAATTTTGCCTTTACTTCTCACTATCCAAATCTATTTTAATTGCCAATAAATTCCATTAATTTTCATAAAATCATAGAATGGTTTGGGTTAGAAGGGACCTTTAAAGATCATCCAGTCTGACCCTCCTGCCATGGGCAGGAATATCTTTCACTAGATCAGGTTACTCAAAGCCCCATCCAACCTGACCTCGAACACTTCCAATGATGGGGCATCCACCTGTTCCAGTGTCCCACAACCCTCATCATAAAAAATGTCTTCCTTATGTCCAATCTAAATCTACCCTCTTTCAGTTTAAAACCATTGCCCCTTGTCCTGTCACTACAGGCGTGGTAAAAAGTCTCTCTCCATCTTTCTTATAAGCCCCCTTTTAAGTATTGAAAGGCTGCAATAAGGTCTCCCCAGAGCCTTCTCTTCTCCAAGCTGAACAACCCCAAATCTCTCAGTCTTTCTTCAGAGGAGAAGTGTTCCAGCCCTCTGATAATTTTCATGGACGTTTCCTCTAGTGAAGTCTGTTTTGCTCTTGACAGTAATTGGTAAGTGATCTCCCTTTTTTTATCTCAACCCACAAGCCTTTTCATCCTATTTTGTCCCCCTGTCCTGCTGAGGAGGCGGAGTGAGAGAGCATCTGGGTGAGCATCTGGCATCCTTCTACGTATCAGGACATTAAAGCTAACAAAATTCCAGTGATGAGTTCCCCCACTTTTCCATTTACTGTGTGTAACATAGCCTTATTATTTATAAGCACAGATGAATCACTATAGTAACTTCAGCCCCAGTCTCAAATACAGCTGGAAATCACAAGGAAAAAAAAAAAAAGAAAGCAAAAAACCCTAACAATAAAAAGGTTAAAGTCCCCATCGTAAGGTAAATTTTAAACATTGTTCCCTCTGGGTGAGATCTACGCGTTTTCTGACAGTGCGCTTTCCAGGTTCTTCCACCACCACCCCTGCAGTTAATACAGACTAACATTATATTTCTGCCAGCAAAGGATGAGGCTGGTAAATCAACATGTTTTATTTGAAAGCAGAGGCCATCCAGGGACAGAGAGACTGATAACAGAACCTACTTTTTATTAGGGCACTTTTAGGTTTAGCCTTCAGTAAGAATCTTATTTAAATAGGAAGATTTTTGGTTGCTCCCTCTGGGAGTCGTAAGCCACCTGTAAATGGACAGAGTTTTACAAATGAGAATACGTGGGAACTTTAGAACAACTGAAGTAGTTTTTACAAAAGGTGCAGAATATTCCTTTTATACCTTCTTTGAAGTTAAAAACTGCAAATTAAACATCAAAAATGAATAAAATCACACTGTAAGAAAAATGATGGCAAGTGAAACATAAAATTTCATTCTAGTTTAAATAATTTGATTGCTAGTTTAATACAATGTTCTTCCTCCCTCACCGTCTGTGTTTTTAAGCAACATGAATTAGACAACTTGGTAAGCTATACTGTAACCTGTATTTCTGCTTGTAGGCATTTTTTTGCCTTACTATGTATATGTTAGCTGCAGGAGGATGCAAAGGGGAAGGAGGTGTGGGCAAAGGCTAAAGGCAAAGACATTAGCTAGCCTGCCAAATGATCAACAGCAAGGCTAACACATGGGACCACAGGCAGGTCAACATATGCCTGAGAGCCTCAAAGCACTAATTCAAGGCTGTCCAAAATTTTCTGCCTTCTCCATCCTGTAAGAACAGCATATTCTTTCTGCAGTGTTGACCTCATTTCAGATGTCAAGAAGACAGCAACCTACAGGAAGAATTAGCCTCGCCCTTTCCCTACCCCCCCCTTCACGTGCTCCAATGCTGTATTACTGAAATACTTTCCATGTTGTCACAGCAGCTAGCATGTGGCCACGTCTTTTCTAGTTCTATCTTCAACATTCTGCCAGCAGTGTTCTACGTTAAATATTAAAGCATTCCTACATGATTTAGAGGAGGGTTTACATGCTATGGATCTTCTCTAACATTAGAAAGGCTATAGGTGGCTGTTACTATGGTTTCACACTCTCACTGCTGGAGTCAGTATAATGCTACTGCATTGCACTGATTTTTACCCATCTGTCTCTTCCTATAACATGCTCAAGAATTACTACTCACCTGAAGCTATAATAATTCTGACTACATATCACCAAAAAGGCAAGACTGATTTTCTTGGTTGCCACTTTCATATATAAGGTTATATCTTTTATGTGCAGAAGGATCAAAGGGAAGCCTAGTGCCAAAACAGACTCAAAAGCAGATCCCAACTGCCTATCCCTCTTAACTGCAAATAAAGAAACAAAATAAAGTGTCTTCCAAACACTGAGGAAACTGGTTTCTGGATCTGAAATGGAAATGTGAAACTTAAGTCCATTTCACTCTGTTCTAAGTGTTAGGAATGGGGAGATAGGCTTCTTGTTTATTGGAGAGAGGTATTTGGGAAATTCTTTCAGTTGTGTCAGGAGTACTCAATTCTATCTGAATTGGCTGCATTTGTGAAAAAAAATCTAAAGAAGAAAATCTATACCATACCACCCTTTTTATATAGCTTAATTACAGCCTATAGCCATATAAGTATTTCAGCTACATAAGCCTTCCAAAATACCCTTTGTTATGTAGATATTTGTCAGCCAACAATTTTCTATTTCTCTTTGTTTCTGTCTCCGTTGTCCATTTACAGTCTATTAGAACATCAGTAGATGTATCATTGACATGCTGTTTGAATCGCTATTCATAGGCAACATCTATGATTATGAGGACAGGCCAGATTAGTAATGTGATTTTCTAGTTGCTATGTGAAAAGCAACCACTTAGAATAAGGTGGGTATTTTTGGCTGCATCTCAGTCCTTATTAATATATGCTTCCTTTTAAGTATGGTTAAATTACTAACCCTGGAATCTATAATTATGAGCAAAACTTTGTGAAATACAGAATTTTTACATAATTAATGTCTCATCTAGCAGCTCTGTAACACATTAATCTCTGAATAACCTTCAATTCATACCATAACATGGATGTTAATGGTAAAAATTAGAGCAGAAAATACCTATTTGTTCTTCTATTTCATGTAGTCACTTGATTGTTCCCTAAAGAATATTTTCCAGTGCTTTATCTCATGTAGATTTAAATGTACATAGCAATAAAATTTCTACTACTTCTCCTTGGAGACTATGTCACCATGTAATAGATTTCACTATTGGGAATCTTTACCCTCTTCATTCAATCGTGGTAAAATATTTCACATTCTCAGAAATAGGAAAGAGGAAAAACATAACAAAAGCAAAAATATTTCTTGGCTAGAAGCTAGCAGGAGAGTTCATTACAAACCAGGGATGTTACTTCTCTTAAAAGCTCATTCCTTCTATGATGCTCTTTTAATTTCCTGTAGTGTGAAATCTGCTGTTGCATTTTCCATCATGTTTTCCTGAGGTAAAGGCAGATCCTACATGTTCCCTTTGACTGTGTCATTTAGCTCTCATTTAGCATTTCTTCTTTGTAGTTGGAAGATTGTCTTGCCCTTGAAAATAGACTGCTGAAATATCCACATAACCATCAGATTTCTTGAAGTAAGATTTTTGAAAACAGAGAAAATGGATTTAAGACAAATAAAGAGACTTGTTAAGTGTCTCAAGATGTCATAACCTTAATGAGGCATTATCTTCTTAGCCCCCAAGGAGGGAACAAATTTCCATAAGCAACAGAACAAGTCCTGGCTCTGACTGACCTCTGACTTGCAAAGGAGGGTTTATGAAGATAGACTATTTTTCAAAGTAATCAGTCAGGGACAGACATGAGGTTAGTGGTCATACACATTACTAGATCACTGGCTAGAAGATACCAAACTGACTGACAGATATACATAGAGTCACTCATTCCTAATACGTTCCTGGCATACAGTGTGTAGAATATTTTGACTGGTACTAGGGTTCAAGAAAATACATATTCTGGGATGTAAAATAGCGTAGTCACTGTCAAACTATATAACATAAATCTACATGAAGAGAACAGAGTCAGGTAAAGGGCAAAGGAGGAAATAATAAAATCATATTTGGGTTTATGTGCAATAAGGTTTACTAACATGTTAGTGTTACAGAGGAGAAATACACAGCATTTGCAGGGAAAGACAGACACATACACACATGCATCCACATGCACACCTCCCCACACTCCTCTCCATGCACAATCTTGGCTTTAGCAGGTCAAAAGATTCTGAAGAATGAAGGGCTCCTGGAGCAGGCAGAGAGCTGGATTTCTGCTGCTCTTGGAGCAGCCAGGGAAAGCAGGCAGCTCCCTCACTACTCCAGCAATCTCACACCAATTATGCAGAAACAGTTCCTGTGATAACTACTTCTTCTTCCCCTCCCCCCCCCTTCCAAATCCTGTCATTTTATACAATATTTGCACTCCTAGGCAGTTTTAGCCTTCAGCCTCCACACCCTAGACTATGTACTGCACAATGAGGGTGTTACTTTCCCAGGCAGGTGTCTTATCCTGTTGCTCAGCTGTTTTTTCTTGCTTACCTGCTTCTTTTCTTTAGCATGCTGAAAGCAGTCCTTTCCCCACTGTCAGGGTTGTACTTCTTCAATGACCAGTAATTAATTGACCATCTGTGGGTTGTTATAGGTCTAGGTCCTCTGTTTTCAACTATATTTTCGAGACAGTTGCTATTATCCCATGTTTAAACTCTACATCACAACAAGAGACACCTGGTACCAAGCTCCAGTTCACACAGAAAGTTCTCTTAACAAGCTTAAAAGGTCAGGACAGTCTGCACAGTTAGCATAAGCTTTTGTTTGCATTTTTACTGGGCCACTGTGTAGTGTCCCCGTTCTTTAAACTAGCACTGCTTTTTTGGGCTATGTAGATGGTAAGGGGTGGGGGGAAAACAGAAGAAAAAAACTAAGTCACCTTCAGTGAGTGCATACCTATTTGCAAAATTTAAGCAGATGCTGCATCAACTTGTCTAATTAGGTCAAAATATTTCTGGTCAAAAGAACTTTCCTCTGGTCTAGGAGAAGGCAGTTTCTACAGGCTGAAGTTTTTCTATTCTACACAAGTCTTGTACCTTGATTAAGAAATTAAGAAAGAGAAACTGGTGTTTCAGAAACATGTGGTTTGCATTTTCAGCTTTCAAGGAATTAACAGATAGCACTTTTTTCTCCCATTATACAGAAATTTTACATTTAAGTGTAGATCACACTGTGGAACAGAAGCCTTCTGTGGCTTATGCTTTTTCATAAAGCTAATATATTTGTTTTTCTTGATTGGTAGTTAAACAGAAAAAAAAATTGCTGCACCCCAGATAATTGTATTCCAGCCTTGATATTTTTGTAGCTATCAAACCAAATTCCTTTGCGTAATGCTATGCACGTCATAGAATCATAGAATCATTTAGGTTGGAAAAGACCTTTAAGATCATCAAGTCCAACCATAAACCTAACACTGCCAAGTCCACCACTAAACCATGTCCCGAAGTGCCACATCTACACGTCTTTTAAATACCTCCAGGGATGGTGACTCAACCACTTCCCTGGGCAGTCTGTTCCAATGCTTGACAACCCTCTCAGTGAATAAATTTTTCCTAATATCCAATCTAAACCTCCCCTGGCACAACTTGAGGCCATTGCCTCTCAGCCTATCACTTGTTACTTGGGAGAAGAGACCCGGACCTGGCTACAACCTCCTTTCAGGTAGTTGTAGAGAGCGATAAGGTCTCCCCTCAGCCTCCTTTTCTCCAGGCTAAACAACCCCAGTTCCCTCAGCCGTTCCTCATAGGACTTGTTGTCTGGACCCTTCACCAGCTTCATTGCCTTTCTTTGGACTCGCTCCAGCAACTCAATGTCTGTCTTGTAGTGAGGGGCCCAAACTGAACACAGTGTTCGAGGTGTGGCCTCACCAGTGCCAAGTACAGGGAATCATAGAATCATAGAACGCTTTGGGTTGGAAGGGACCTTTAGAGGTCATCTAGTCCCCCCTGCAGTGACCAGGGACATCTTTAACTAGATCAGGTTGCTCAGTTAAAGAGCAATCACTTCCCTAGTTCTGCTGGCCACACTGTTTCTGATACAAGCCAGGATGCTATTGGCCTTCTTGGCCACCTGGGCACATTGCTGGCTTGTATTCAGCCACCTGTCGACCAACACCCCCAGGTCCTTTTCCACCGGGCAGCTTTCCCAAACCCTGTAGCGTTGCATGGGGTTGCTGGAACCCAAGTGCAGGACCCAGCACTTAGCCTTGTTGAACCTCCTAAACAAGCCAAAGTCTGCCCTCCAGAAGTCCAAGGTAGCAGTTCTGCTGACCCCCCTCCTTAATTGTCCAAGAATCAAAAACTACCATTTTGTGATCGCTATGCTCAAGACGGCCTCCAACTATTGTATCATCCACAAGCCCTTCTCTGTTCACAAAAAACAGGTCCAGCAGGGCACCTTCCCTAGTTGGCTCACTCACCAGCTGTGTCAGGAAGTTGTCTTCCACATACTCCAGGAACCTCCTAGACTGTTTCCTCTCCTCTGTATTGTATTTCCAACAGGCATCTGGTAAATTGAAGTCCCCCATGAGAACAAGGGCTAGCGATTGTGAAACTTCTTCCAGCTGCTTGTAGAATATTTTGTCTGCCTCTTCATCCTGGCTGGGTGGCCTGTAACAACTCCCACCATGCCATCTGCCTTGTTGGCCTTTCCCCTGATTCTTACCCATAAACACTCAACCCTATCATCACCATCATCAAGCTCTAGACAGTCAAAACGTTCCCTAACATGCATATGTCTTCATGCTATATCTCGGTATATCATTCATGTCCTCTGTTTCATGCTGTAAAACCCAGATTGGCAGGCTTCAGCATACTGCTTCTAGAGTAACAGAGCATTTGGAGAAGTACACAAAATAATTATTATATCTTGAGCCTACAAGAGACCCAGGAAAAGTGCTGGACAACAGAGAAATGCCTAGTCCTGAGCAGGGTGATAAGATGCTTTCTGCAAGTTTAAGCTTGCGTACTGACAACTGCTTGTAGCATAGATGAGGTGTAGAAGCTGCAACCATCCAGAGGAGAGTGCTCTAGTGACGATGTAGTTCTGCATACTTTGGCCCTGCTCAGTCTCTCTTTTTCATCCTCTAAAGCAGGTCATAAGAGCAGAGGTTCTCTAGAACTTCATGGATATGTTTCATAGTGTAGCAGGGGACCAAAACATCTTGAACTATTACTTATAAAAATTCCCTTCTGATTTTCTCGCTAGGTAAAAAAATGAAAACAACAGAAACCTAATTCTTGTGGTTTAAGACCAAATTACAGTGTGGATACCAAATGGACTTGGATACCAAAATGCTTTAATCACAGACATATGCAATTTTATGAATTACACCATGTCCCTGTTTCATGGGAAAGACAATGCCTTTGGGAGAGAAGTCAGGCAGGTTAGCACAGCAGTCCCAGCCATGCGATGTACATTTCTGGGGCTGGGTGACAGGGTCTGCTGGGGTGTTGGACAGATGCTCCCAAATCCTGGTGCAGGGTCATGGGTTCCCATCAGAGTCTCACAGGTTTTCCTTTTTCTGGGTCCCCTCTGGAGTCTTCCTCTGGCATCTCTGAGTATTCTTAAGTGTTCTTAAGTTAGGTAGAGAATATCTCATTGATGATTAGTCTGATCAAATTACACTGTCTTTTCCTAATTTGCTGTCACTGTTGTTGGCACTTGCAATTTGCTTGTTCTGGACACTCTAGGACATGTTTGCACATGATGATCTTCAGGTTGTTTTTATAGTTGGCTATCTCCTTGAGCTCACAAAACCAACATTCTTTTGTTTGGGACAGATGGTTGATCATATTTTGTTTACCTCTACAACATCAAAAAGTTGTTTAAGTTTCAGGTGCTTTATGCTAACAGTTAGGCTAACTAGGCTAAATTCATGCTGACTGCTACACCATTTCACTCCACTATGAGGTCTGAGATGTAACACTGGGTAGAAGGGGAAAAGTGAGATTGTTTCTCTATGAAGAATTTTGAAGAAGACCTTTTCTTTTTATTCTTTTCTTTTTCTGTAGAAAATATATGTGTGTCTTCCCATGAGCTGTGTTCCCACTCTGTCTTCTGCCCACAAACCATTGACAGTTCTCTCAATAAATAGAAAGATTTGCTGTAAATAAATCTGTCTATGAAATACTCACTGAATGTGAAGCTTTCTGACATTCAGAGCTCTTTTTGTTATGGAATATATCATTGAAGGCACCATTGCATATCGCAATGAGACATGTTCCCAGTTCTTTAATACTCCAGCTGTTAATGCACTTTATGATCAAATGTTAATAAAATGTGAAATTGTCTCTTAATGTTTAAAGAATTAACCTTTATAACCTATGCTGCTTCACTAGTTCCACAGCGTTTGAAATGTACTTCTTATCTTCAATTTTAATCAGGCAAGACATTGCTTTGGACGCTCTTCCATTTACCTGTGTAGCACATCTAGCATGGAAGACTCATATCTTGGTCTCAAAATGCTTGTATACACTAACATTAAAAAAAAAGAAAAGTTTATGAAACTGTGTAAGAAAGCATACCTTTCCCATTTACTTAAATGAATTGTCAAAATTTAAAAGAGTATGCTGATATTAATTCATGTATATTAGATTTGAAAACAGAAATTTTCTCACAGAACTAGTGTTTAGCAATTGTAAGAAGGATATTTACCACTTTTGAACAACAGTTACCTAATACATTTGCTTTTAATAGCAAGGAATTGAAGTTGGGTATGCAGGAATTCTTTTCTATGCACCTAAATATGCTTAATATAAATGGTTTTTCCACAACTTCTCCATCTGCTATAACGTTTCTATAAAAAAAAAAAAAATAGTTAAATAGATCAGGTAAATCTCTCACATTTTTTTCCCATTTGCACTCTCTGATACCACTTTATGATCTAAACTGTGATACTTCAGTGGGAAATGCTCTCATTGTGCCATTATGCTAAATCCAATATGCTTTTTATCAAAGTATAAACAGACCCTTTGACTGTTAGTCTAGAACTGTGATGGTGTCTCTTTTTTTCTTCCTCACTTAAACACATGCCACATGATGACTTCTTTTTAGAGTTCAAGATATGTAAAACTGTATGGAAAAATAATTGAAGCATGGAAAAAAAATTCAGTGTGGCCTGTGTATGGTTTGTGAAAAATGTAGTACCTACCAATCCCAAGCAGAAAACATTTCTTGAAATACACTCCATGTTCAATTTCGTCCCAGTGGTATGAGGTATCCCATCTGGACTATTGGGAGTTAATAAAATGTAGCCATTAGTGTGAAATAGCTGGAACTAAAGAACAGTCCAAGCAGAGTTATGATTTAATCTTCCTGAAAGCTAGAAGATTTTCTATTCATCATTTCTATACTTATGTGAAATTTGACAGCATTACTTGCTAAATCAATGGGAATTACAGTACCAGGGCAAAAGTGGCATAGCTGGACTGAGCAGTAAATATTTTCTTTCCTTCAGTTTTTGTGAGATGAAACTCTAGTTATTGATTCTAAAACCAAACAACAGCAAAACATTTAAAAATCCACATTTCCCTGAGCACTAGTTCTAATATATTTCAATGTTATTTCTATTCAAAGACTGATTTACAGAGAACACCGGTCACCCAAGTTTAAAGATAAATATTAAATGAACTTTTATATCCAGCATTCTTAAACCTAGATTTCTGCCATTTAGAATAAACTTCTTTTTTTTTAAAAAAAAGGAAATCTTTAGAACAGATTTTGAATGTCTGAAGATGAGCAGAAAGAAAAGAGTAAAGGTTGTTTCCTCTCTGAAAAAAGATGACGAAAAGTAAAAGTTTTATCTCAATAATAGACATCATACTTAATATAAATTCCAGCAGTTAAGAATTTTTTTTTTCATTTCAGAAGCATCTTGATGCAAACACATAAATTCTATCATATGATAGAAGGTAGTGACAAGTGGTGTCCCTCAGGGGTCCGTATTGGGACCAGTATTATTTAACATCTTTGTCAGGGACACGGACAGTGAGATTGAGAGCACCCTCAGCAAGTTTGCAGGTGACATCAAGCTGAGTGGTGTGGTTGATGCTCTAGAAGGAAGAGATGCAATCCAGAGGGACCTTGACAGGCTAGAGGGGTGGGCCCATGCAAACCTCATGAAGTTCAACAAGGCCAAGTGCAAGGTCCTGCAACTGGGACTTGGGCGTATTCGTGGATGAAAAACTGAATATGAGCCAGCAATGTGCACTTGCAGCCCAGAAGGCCAACCGTATCCTGGGCTGCATCAAAAGAAGTGTGGCCAGCAGGTCAAGGGAGGTGATTCTCCCCCTCTACTCCGCTCTGGTGAGACCTCACCTGGAGTACTGTGTCCAGCTCTGGAGCCCTCAGTGCAAGAAAGACATGAACCTGTTGGAGCAGATCCAGGGGAGGGCCATGAAGATGATCAGGGGGCTGGAGCACCTCCCCTANATTCTTTTCTATGCACCTAAATATGCTTAATATAAATGGTTTTTCCACAACTTCTCCATCTGCTATAACGTTTCTATAAAAAAAAAAAAAATAGTTAAATAGATCAGGTAAATCTCTCACATTTTTTTCCCATTTGCACTCTCTGATACCACTTTATGATCTAAACTGTGATACTTCAGTGGGAAATGCTCTCATTGTGCCATTATGCTAAATCCAATATGCTTTTTATCAAAGTATAAACAGACCCTTTGACTGTTAGTCTAGAACTGTGATGGTGTCTCTTTTTTTCTTCCTCACTTAAACACATGCCACATGATGACTTCTTTTTAGAGTTCAAGATATGTAAAACTGTATGGAAAAATAATTGAAGCATGGAAAAAAAATTCAGTGTGGCCTGTGTATGGTTTGTGAAAAATGTAGTACCTACCAATCCCAAGCAGAAAACATTTCTTGAAATACACTCCATGTTCAATTTCGTCCCAGTGGTATGAGGTATCCCATCTGGACTATTGGGAGTTAATAAAATGTAGCCATTAGTGTGAAATAGCTGGAACTAAAGAACAGTCCAAGCAGAGTTATGATTTAATCTTCCTGAAAGCTAGAAGATTTTCTATTCATCATTTCTATACTTATGTGAAATTTGACAGCATTACTTGCTAAATCAATGGGAATTACAGTACCAGGGCAAAAGTGGCATAGCTGGACTGAGCAGTAAATATTTTCTTTCCTTCAGTTTTTGTGAGATGAAACTCTAGTTATTGATTCTAAAACCAAACAACAGCAAAACATTTAAAAATCCACATTTCCCTGAGCACTAGTTCTAATATATTTCAATGTTATTTCTATTCAAAGACTGATTTACAGAGAACACCGGTCACCCAAGTTTAAAGATAAATATTAAATGAACTTTTATATCCAGCATTCTTAAACCTAGATTTCTGCCATTTAGAATAAACTTCTTTTTTTTTAAAAAAAAGGAAATCTTTAGAACAGATTTTGAATGTCTGAAGATGAGCAGAAAGAAAAGAGTAAAGGTTGTTTCCTCTCTGAAAAAAGATGACGAAAAGTAAAAGTTTTATCTCAATAATAGACATCATACTTAATATAAATTCCAGCAGTTAAGAATTTTTTTTTTCATTTCAGAAGCATCTTGATGCAAACACATAAATTCTATCATATGATAGAAGGTAGTGACAAGTGGTGTCCCTCAGGGGTCCGTATTGGGACCAGTATTATTTAACATCTTTGTCAGGGACACGGACAGTGAGATTGAGAGCACCCTCAGCAAGTTTGCAGGTGACATCAAGCTGAGTGGTGTGTTTGATGCTCTAGAAGGAAGAGATGCAATCCAGAGGGACCTTGACAGGCTAGAGGGGTGGGCCCATGCAAACCTCATGAAGTTCAACAAGGCCAAGTGCAAGGTCCTGCAACTGGGACTTGGGCGTATTCGTGGATGAAAAACTGAATATGAGCCAGCAATGTGCACTTGCAGCCCAGAAGGCCAACCGTATCCTGGGCTGCATCAAAAGAAGTGTGGCCAGCAGGTCAAGGGAGGTGATTCTCCCCCTCTACTCCGCTCTGGTGAGACCTCACCTGGAGTACTGTGTCCAGCTCTGGAGCCCTCAGTGCAAGAAAGACATGAACCTGTTGGAGCAGATCCAGGGGAGGGCCATGAAGATGATCAGGGGGCTGGAGCACCTCCCCTATGAGCACAGGCTGAGATAGTTGGGATTGTTTAGCCTAGAAAAGAGAAGGGTCTGGGAAGACCTTATAGCAGCCTTCCAGTACTTAAAGGGGGACTACAGGAAAGATGGGGAGGGACTTTTTATCAGGGAGTGTAGTGATAGGATGAGGGGTAATGGATTTAAACTGAAAGACGGTAGACTGAGATTAGATATTAGGAAGAAATTCTTTACTGTGAGGGCGGTGAGACACTAGAAGAGGTTGCCCAGAGAAGTTGTGGATGCCCCATCCCTGGAAGTGTTCAAAGTAAGGTTGGATGGGGCAACCTTACCTAGTGAAATATGTCCTTGCCCATGGCAGGGGGGTTTGGACTAGGTTATCTTTAAGGTCCCTTCCAACCCAAACCATTCTATGATTCCATGATTCTATGATCTAGGCACACTTCCACCATAAAATGGCCCACTGTCTGGAAGCAGGTGCAGCATGGCAATTTAGGAAGTTATCTTACAGTCTCAAACAGGGGTGTTAAGCAGCACTGGCTATGTTACCAGAGATGAATTCTCAGCTGTCATTTTTCAGGAGCTCTGGTGCTGATGTCTCTGACTGGTCAGGCTTGGAATCAACTCTGAGCTTTAAATGAGGTTGAACCATTTCTGACGTAGATACTACCAAGGATGTGATTACCTGCAAAGTCCACCATTTGTCAGGGGAAAACAGAGGAATAATATTAGATATTGAGGTCTTGGAGAACCCAGTGAAATACGTCTATAATTTCAGCATTGATCAACACTGATATCACCTGTCTTCACGAAGGTAATGATGTCATGGCTGAAACCAGCCATTGTGCTAAAGAGAGGTTGTTCTGTGGTATGCTATACTTACCTTATCTTTTTTCTTCTGTCATCTCTTCCATCTATAAAGACAGTAATATACTTCAAAAACAGGGCTGGGAATAGATGATAAACCATTGCATCTGTACAAATTTACCATCACTTTGTTACAATATTCACAGGAAATTTAAAGTAGTGAGGAAGAATAAAGAATGTACTATAATATGGATGAAGATATATTTTCTCCTCTTAGTGTATTCATTGTAAGCAGCAGCTACTCCTCCTTCAAAATTCTGAATGTTTTGTCATTTAGGTGCTCATGGAAGAATACATAAGGAAATGAGAGCTCTTGTTTTTTTTAGCAAAATCATAAGAAAATCAGTAACTTTTTTCTGTTTGTTTTTTTTTTTTAATATTCAACATTTAATCTCATAAAGTCACATTCCATGGTTTTAATTCAGATGCCCATCTTTCTCTTCAATTAATATTTTTTAATACCATTTTATCTTTATATAGTCTGAAAATTCTGAAATTTTCTCCCATGAAAGATTATATTGTGGAGAGCTCAATAACATTTTTGTGCAGAACATTAATCGAAACTTGATGCATACTGCAGTAAGTGTTTTCTCAGTATGTAATTGAATAGAACATATTATTACAGTTGCTATTCCAAAGTGATCATACCCTGCACCATTGCCATCTAAAACTGCCTTTAAACCCAATAGGCAGGAATGCCCTTTGAGCTAGTAGACTTCATCATTTATCTTGACTAAACATTTAGATAAAGACTTAGCAATTACAGTTCACTTTCTTCTGTAGTTTAAGACCCCTAGTGATTTCTTGGCAATTTGTGTGTGTGTTCTCTGAAGTTTTTTTTCCAGATCCTTCATTAGCTTCAGAAATTATAATATGTGTTTTAGATTAAATTGTGAGACATATAATTTATTGCACATACATAGTGAATATTGTACATAAATGGGTAGCTTTTATAACCTTGACATAAAAGTACATTTCATGCTGGGTTTTTCACTTTTCTCTAACAGTTTCTATCATTTGCATGAGGTTTGGGGATTTTAATATAACCGTTCAAACAGCATCCTGATAATCTTTGAGTTGATAATGCTTATCTGATAGGGTCTAAATTTTATTAGTGTAATCTTTCTGCTGAGTTTAAAATTGACTCTGAATTTCATATCATATTTATTTTGTATCCTTGTTGATTCTATATATTGCATTATGTCCTGGTTTTGGCTGGGTTAGAGTTAATTTTCTTCCTAGTAGCTGGCATAGCACTGTGTTTTGGATTTAGTATAAGAAGAATGTTGATAACACACTAATGTTTTGGTTTNTTATTATTATTATTTTCTCTTCCTCTGCTGTCCTACTAAACTGCCTTTAATCTCAACCCACAGGTTTTACTTTTTTTTTTTCCCGATTCTCTCCCCTATCCCATGGCGGGGGAAGAGGGTGAGTGAGCGGCTGTGTGGTGCTTAGTTGCCAACTTAGTTGCCAACTGGGGTTAAACCATGACACATTAGAATCGCTATAGCCATGCAAGATGTGAGGTTTGGGTTTGTTAAAAATGTGGCAAAGTTTACTTCTGTCACAGTGTAGGGAAATAACTCTTAAGGACCAAATGCATTTTCATAATAGTAAATGTGTACATTTGTGTACAAAAGTACACAATGGGAAGCAACTCATTACACTTTTAAACTTTGCAGAAAATTAAGAATATAAAATGGTGTAGAACACAAAACCTCTTCAGCTTTCATGTTCTGCACTAGTAACTGTCTAAAAGAACTTTAATCACACTGTGTTGCTGCTCACGCACTGTTCAGGAGGCATATATTTTAAAAATACTTTTGTGTCTTCTTGATGATGAAAATAGTTTGTCTGATTCTTGCAAAAAGGAATTACCTACTAGATTTTATTAATTTATCTGCAGACATGTCAGAAGCTGAATATTTATAATGGATTTCAGCATAGTTCCCTGAGGAAAAGCTGCCTTGCAAAGCATCAGGCATCAGGCTGAATATGCATGTAAGGTAGATATTCTATTCCTTAAAAAATCTGTTCTGATACATAAAATTCTTTGGCTGTAAAGAATATGTCACAGGTTTATCAACAAGTGAGCTTGTTCCCTCATATTCAGTCTTAGGATGTTCATTAAGTAACTCTAAGGTTTGAGTACTATTTTAACTCACCAAGCAGCTAACTAAGGTCATCAGCAAATTAGTTGAAATACCTTGGCTTCAGCCTTGTTTATGCATCTTTTGAGGAAAACTTAGTCCACAGTACCAGGTTTTCCTCCAAATTCTTTATTTGCCAATGTACTTAGGGGCAGTTTGAGCTACAACACTGGGGTTTTTTTTCCAGTAAGTTGTGAAAGACCTTGTCCAACTGTTTGAGTGGATTGCTGGAAGCACGTAAGAGGACAGTGATCGGATATACAATACTTGCCTGTGTTATACGGTACAGGGCATAAACTGCAACACAACTGAGATACAATCTGAAAGAATTCCCTAAATTTAAAACACTTCTGAAACCAAGCCAGCAATTTTCTGTGTGGATTAAGGGGAAAGGAAAAAGGCTGGAGGGAAAGCAGGAGGTTCTTGCCATGGTATGGTCCCTGATTTAGGAAGAGTTTTAGGATGACCAAAGAACTACACACGAAGGCAGAAGTCATTGAGGTCTATAAGGCCAATTATTTGCTTCCCAGGCTTGCTCCTCACCTATACAGTAGGATATACCCTCTCTAAAAGGGCATTTGTTCCTCTAGGGAAAGACTGAGTGGCCTTTAAGCTGCACACACCACTCTGTTGTTTTCTGGAGGCTACAGAAATGATGTGATTTACTGGCCAATGGGACTTAGACAGACCTTTGGCCTTAAAAAACTTTAATCACGATGCTTCAGTATTTTGTGGCCAGGAAATGTTTCTGCATCTTGCTCCTGTTTTCCTGGCACTAGGGAAGGAGGATGTTAAAGGGGGTTATATGTCACCTTCTGTGCCTTGTTTGTAAATGGGAACTGTCTTCCTGAACCTGCCTGTTACAACTTGATAGCCCAAAAGCACTCTGGCCGCATGATTCAAAGTAATCATACTAAGAGTTGGTCCTAGGAGCCTCTAGTAGAACAAATATGCTATTTTGCTAATTAGCAAAATACTTGGCAATTGAATTTTTAGGTGTCTTTAACAATTAAAAGAAATACAGTTTACAGACTCATTTCATTCTTGGATGTATGTCCTGGTTTCAGCTGGGATAGAGTTAATTTTCTTTCTAGTAGCTGGCGTAGTGCTGTGTTTTGCATTTAGTGTGAGAAGAATGCTGATAACACACTGATGTTTTAGTTGTTGCTGAGCAGTGCTTACACTAAGTCAAGGATGTTTCAGCTTCTCATATTGCCCTGCCAGTGAGTAGGCTGGAGGTGCACAAAAAGCTGGGAGGGGACACAGCCAGGACAGCTGACCCAAACTGGCCAAAAGGATATTCCACACCATATGACATCATGCTGAACAAAAAACTGGGGGGAGTTGGCTGTGGAGGGGTGCAGCCGCTGCTCAGGAACTGGCTGGGCATCAGTCAGCGGGTGGTGAGCAATTGCATCTTGCATCACTTGTTTTGTATATACTTTTGTCATTATTATTATTATTTTCCTTCCTTTTCTGTCCTATTAAATTGTCTTTATCACAACCCACAAGTTTTACCTTTTTTCTGATTCTCCCCCCATCCCACTGTGGGGAAGTGAGTGAAGTGTTGTGTGGTGTTTAGCTGCCTGAAGGGTTAAACCACGACAATGTATTAGGGTTTTTTGTTTTTTAATTTGAAATTATTTTTGCTCAAGTGAATCTCAAGACTACATGCATAGAATGAACTAAATTCACATTGAGACTATGAGCAACAATACATCTCCCACATGGATCTCTAAATTATTGAACACAAAGAAGAATGTTTTGCAACTTTGATTAGGGAATTGTTAATCAGGCCCATAATAGTATGTAGGTCAAAAACCAATTAAAAGAGTCTGACTAGAATTTATGATTAGGCAACCATTAAAAACACTGCTTATTAAAGAAAATAAAAAGATGGAATAGATCTATAAATATTAATTCTTTTTTTCTGTGCTCTGGATACAGTATGACAGTTTGAGCAGCAATAAAGCAGTTAAGTTAGCAATCAATTGCTAACTTCAGGAACAGAGAAATAGTTTGGCTGATGAAAAGCTTATTCAGCCCTTGACAAATACTTGGCTGTCACAATAGTTTATTTGACATACCGTTGTAGCAGCCCCAGCTCTGGCTTTTATTTTTGTATCTTCCAAACAAATAAACTAGGTATGGTGTTTTTAGTTAGGCTTTGAAGTTCAATCTGTTCTGGCAAGGCAATGGTACTTCACAAATAGTAAAAATACAATTCCTGCTGTTACGTATCCTGCAGAACCATTTTCTTATCAGAAAGGGTTGCAAAACAAATGAGCAGTTGGATCTCTGCTAACTGTAAAGTTTTACAAAACTGCACGATTGTGACTATAAAGGAACATAGCAACAACTCCAACACATCAAAATGCACAGAAATTCCAAAGAAGAAATTATATATCTCATCTGATTTTTGATCAACAAAGAAAAGTGACTAGTATATCTCTTCGTCCCATCTTTACTTTTATCACCAATAAAGATAAACATAATCTCACTCTATTAGGAGCCTGTTGAAAATAAGGCTTTGCCAGTCAAACGTGCCTGTGTATGCATAAAACACAACTCTGTCTTTGAAATTTAGTAAACATAATGCATTTCACTTTAAAAAAAAACATACAATTTTTTTTTGTTCAGTCAAAGTTTTTTTGACAAAAAAAATCAAGGAGAAAAGTAATGTTTGATATTAGGTGACGGATGTTAAAGATGAAACATCCTCTTAAACTACAAGCTGAAACTGAGTTTCAGGTAAATCCAGATTAAGAAATCCCAGATGGAAGCGGGACACTGAAGAGATTGTCATGCATGAGGTATACTCAGTTTAACAGGATTACCAAAAATGATATGCTCAGCTGTGAAGAGAAGATTTCAGAGGAAACTAGGGGAATCAAGTGGGTGTTGGAAGAATTACAGGGTGCAATGTGTGTCTCGTCTCTTTCCAGTGTAGTATGTTTATTCTTTCATAAAAATCCAGTAAGGAAGGGTGGCAATGTTACCTCCTGATAGATCCATTGTGACAGTAAATATATGAAACTTTGTCCTGGTTTTGGCTGGTTTAGAGTTAATTTTCTTCCTAGTAGCTGGCATAGCGCTGTGTTTTGGATTTAGTATGAGAAGAATGCTGATAACACACTGATGTTTTAGTTGTTGCTAAGTAATGCTTAGACTAGTCAAGGACTTTTTTTTTCAGCTTCCCATGCGCTGCCAGGTGCACAAGAAGTTGGGAGGGGGCACAGCCAAGACAGTTGATCCAAACTGACCAAAGGGCTATTCCATACCATATGACATCATGCTCAGTATATAAACTGGGGGGAGTTGGCCGGGGGGCAGCGATCGCTGCTCGGGGACTGGCTGGGTGTCGGTCGGTGGGTGGTGAGCGGTTATATCACTTGTTTTCTTTTCCCTGGGTTTTGTTTGTCTCTCTTGTTCTCTTTTTCATTGCAATTATTATTATTATTATTATTATTATTATTATATTTCAATTGATAAACTGTTCTTATCTCAACCCCTGAGTTTTTTTACTCTTGCCCTTTCGATTCTCTCCCCCATTCCACTGGTGGCAGGGGGAGGGTGAGCGAGTGGCTGTGTGGTGCTTGGTTGCCGACTGAGGCTAAACCACGACAAACTTCAAAAAACATTCTGTGCTTTACAGAAATAAATACGCCAACAGGAAAAGAGATATTGGGGGGGAGAAGTGCATGTCTGTTGAGCTTTTAAAAATTGTCTTGATAAACTATACTATTTCTGTTACTGATTTTTAATGGATACCTACACACTTATTCTCAAAACAGAAACCTGAGATATTATGAATACACATGTTCATATCTGAAATAGTTTGGGGACTAAATCAAACCTTCAGAAGAAGGTAGCTTCAATGGAATTATTTAGGAAGATTTGATAGCAGTATTTTTGGACATGGCCCTACAAACACCTTCACAAGATCTGAAATGAGAGCAGCAAGAGTGTTTTAATTTACATTATACACAGGGCAGACACAAGCATGATATAAATGGTGCTGCTTTGTCAAGAATAGAGTAGACTGGAAGCTAAAGGAGAGGATCAACCTAAAGGAGAGGATCAACAGCATTTAAGCATACTGCTAATAGATAAGGCCCATGAGCTTTTTTCTGGCCTTGAAGTCAGAGGGAAAACAGACTTGCTGTGTTCTCCCTTCATCGCATCTAGCCCTGGACCTCTTCTGGCCCTGAAAAACAACAATTCTCTTTTGTGCATATTGTCATTTCTAAGGTAGTGTGTCTTCTAGCTCATCACAATGAGATTTTGCACAGCGTGAAACTGAGGGTGGTCATGTACAGGATGTCCTGGATATGGCATGAGACATGCTGGAACAGCTGAAGGTGCAAAGCCTGCTATAATAGTGTTGGAGGACTGGCAAGGAAGTCAGCCTGGAGCAGTCTTGACCAAAACTGCCCATAGATAGTAACTCCTTCCAAGTAGTTTCCCTTGAACTATGCTTGAGCATTTCCCAGAAGCATGTTGACCAGAAGGGCCAGGACTATGCCAGGAACTTTGACAGAGAGTCAGTATGGGTAATCCCTGCTTGAGGTTCCTCCTTCCTCTTTTATGTATAAGTACAGACATGACTAAAAGGGCTAGGGCTAATCTCCAGCAGCTAGTTACCCAGGCTCCTCCTTTGATTAAAGAAGAAAGAGTTCAGAACTTTTACAATAGGTTTCTATTCTGAATCTTCAGAAGTGTCTGTCTTTCTCCATTGACTGTAAGGAACAGCATTTGCATATATTTTTCCACCTCTCTGAAGTGGCCTCAAGACATATGTAAATAATAAATGATGTTATTAACAAACTTAATTTAATTTTGCAGTAACAATCAGATGAGATAGGTAGGTTTTATAATATCTCCTGTTTTACCACGAGGGAAGCAAATGCACAGAGGGCCATATTTACACTTTTGGCTAATTCAGCCATCACAACTAGCAGGCTAAATTTCAAGGAAACAGTCTATTTTTTATATCATGTTTCAAAAACCCTGTCTATAATGTCACTACAGCTATGATGCCTAGGGCATTTCTGAATAGGAGATGGCCTGAGTTACAAGGCATGGTCTTGAATTTAGGCGTGATGATTCCAGCATTTTATGTAAATCCAAGTAAGATGTGTAGAAATAGAATATGCTCCACACAATTTAAAGATGAGAGATGTCTGTGTATTTGCAAACCTCCTGGTATTTGGTTTCTTTTTTAAACATTAAATAATGCTATATAAGCTTGAAAATAGGCAATTTTCATTTTAATATTCTCCTGTGGTGACTATGAACTTTCCTTTTATGTCCTTCAAGAGGCACCGCTGGTGGCCATGTGGACACTCCAGGGCATCTGAAATGGCACTCAAAACCTATTCTTAGGCAACTGAACCCACCCTTGGATTCATTTTATTCACAATTAGAATTTTACAGGAGGTGCCAAACAGACTACCGCAAGCACCAGCTCAAAAAATGAACTATACATGTCTATTGATCCTTTTTCATGTACATGCATTTTCCAAGGGAAATGTTTTGGTTGCAACCTCTTGGCTGTGTATGTAACTTTCCAAACCAGATTTTGGCTGCCTTTTGCCTCATTCTAAAATGGGAGCTGTCAAGTCACACAGAACTCTATTGGTTTTCATTTTATAATATTAACAGCAGAAATATTTTTGCTCCCTGAATTCTTTACCATACAATTAATTTCTGCCTTTGTTTATTCTTTTTACTATTTCCTCCTCCAGCTTTCTCAACAGCTACATTTTTTTGATCATTAGCTATGGCTCTTTACCTGTAAGAATCCACAAATTACCTTTCTGCTTTTATTAACCAGTTTTAAAAGTCAGCTTGAAGTTTTGCTGCAACAGTCCTGGAAAATATGTGTAACTATTTCAGAAATAGTTATACTCTCTTTTGTAGGTATTATACTCCTTATTTAGACAGAATGGGCTGAACAGATAAGTAGGTAGGGTGACCTCTAACTGTCACAGTATGCATAAACTAAAGGGAAGGACATGGAGAATAGATCACCTGATTCAGTGGGACCCAATTTTTTAATTCTCAGTAAAGATATATGCATGCCTGTTGATTCAGCAAGTTATTAGTCAGAAAAAATATCAAGCTAAGGCACAAGCTATTCAAAATTCAAGCTATTTACGTGTCTCCAGTGAAATAAGCAATGAGAAAATTTCTGATTCCTTACCATACACTTATTATTAAAAAAGAAACTTACGATTAAAAATTAACTTTGACAAATCAATAGGTATAATTTGTTTTATGTTAAAAATATAGGATATAATCCCTACAACATTTCTGTTGCAATAAATTAGATGCAGAAAAATTTAATTTAGGATTTGATTATCTATATCTATGCTTTAATTTTCAGAGATAGATGTTACTATAGAGACAACAGAACTCTTTTAAAGAAATTTAATTTACAGATTATATTCATGTCTCTTCTGAAGTCTGCCTGTAGCAAGACTACATGCTCAGTCAGCTTCATCAAATGGTGCGTATTGAACCTACCTTAAGCTGCCAGGTTCCTCATCTAGAAACAGAGAAGAGAGGTGGGCCCTTTCACTTCTTAGGCCAATATGTATAGTAGTATCTAGATTTGTTAATGTAGAAAGGATAGAACTGAGCCAGAAAATTTCTCCGGTGCCCATGAGTGAGCCCAGAGAAACACCGTCTATTACTCTTGCCTCTGGTACACGCTTAGAAAATTCATATTTTTCAACGTAGCATATGCACATGTACAAACCCAAAAGGTCGAGTATGCATCTGGCAAATGGCAATGATGTAAATTTAGCAGCTTGGATCCATCTAAATAATATGCATCTAGGGGATACTCTGTCAAGAAAAAAAGTCCTTTCTGCTGAGTGTTATGCAAACTCCCAAGTCGCAGTATGGTACTATTCTATGGACTCTTAAGCCTTGCATTTTCTGAGTTAGAAAAGCAGGTAGGCACCTGTAAGGCTTGAAATAATTGCAGAGGTATTATGAAATCAAATTGTGTTTTAATAACAATGAAAGAAGCACAGGTAAGAGCAAGTCACAGTGCTACCTATCTGCTTTAATGCACTTATTTATACCTATCCAAAAGCTGCTATTTGTCATATTATACTTAAAACCAACACGCTGTTAAAATAATGATTCTGAGTCTGGTGGACACATGGTATGCTTTATGTGTGCTTTCATAATACACACACTGGAGCAAACTATAGTGCTACAAATATACTATGAACAGTTATGATCCTTGTCTGAAGTTAATAGGATCTGGCACAAATCCCAGCTCCAGGCAGCCCATATGAAACCAGGATTTTAACCATTTAAACAGGAGTAAGAACTACTTCCTATATGTAGCATTACAGACTTAATACTGATATGCAATTGGCTATTACATGAGTACACTCACATCTTCATCCATCTTGAGTCACTCTCCTTATGTGTTCTTTGTTTCTGGATTTGTGGTACACATCCTTGCAGCATTGTTATGCCACTCGCACCCATACATACATGTATTTATGATTTTTTTTTCCTCCATACAATTTTAAATAGATATACATATGCTTATGCACACCAACAAATACAAGAATGCCTATGAGCCATGGCACATACATTTACAAGGTGCGAATGGAAAAACTATGAAAAAGCCACAAATCCTTAGAAAAATTGTAGCGGGTAAGACCAGAGAAACAAAGTGGAAATTGTTTTGTAGATGTAATTTTGCACACCATCCCACAGATTGCTTAGCTAACTAATAATATCTACTTTTCAATATATATTAAAAATCTGGTAATAATTGTCTAAACAAAGTAAAATAGTAACACTTAGGATAACTAGCTTGAAGCTCTCAGTTTTTTAAGTGCTGAAGATGTGGTAATGTTATTCTTGTATTCTGTTTCTTGCTTCTTTTTTTACAAGAAATCTGTCACCACTTGCATATAATAACCACAGGATTTTATATCTGTGTCATGTACCTCTAACAGACCAAAAAGCAGAACATCCTGCTCACTGTAGCCTGAAGTATACATGCATTTGATCTCTCTCCAGCCATAGCTGTCAATGGCAGGTGATGTCTATCTGGTTTAGATGCAGTTGCTTAAATTCATTCATGTTTTTAGAGTCTGTGGGCTAGGCCTCTAGCTGCAGTGTCAGCAGAGTCTGGCCCTGCCATAAGACCTGTGTGATATCTGCCAGTTTTGGCCAGATGTTTTGGGTACTCTGGGGTTAGCTGCCTGTGTTTAGATGCATAAATCCTACCTCTGTCGTCAAAACTGTTGCCCTGTTTAGCCAGAAACCAAAGGAGCCTGTGTCCAAAGAATTTCATAGAAGTCAGCTGCAGCGTTCCCAGTTAATTTACATACAAACATAGTTTTTCTTCAAAAGGAATCAAGCTTATGACCCTGAGCTTGTAGGCATACTTTATTTACTCTTAAGTGTTCTTCAATGAAATATCTTACTGTCTTGAAAGGTTTTGTGTGGCAATTCAGTCTTTCTCTATTTCTGAAAGATTCTCTTATAAAGCTTTGTTGCTTTCATGGAAAACAAAAAAGAAGAATATTTTCATCTCAAGCCATCTTTACGTGTATTAGACTGAGAGTAACTCATCTTTGCTTTAATAAAATGCTAATCAAGGCTGTTCAATGTCCAGCCCTCACATAGCCACATCCAATCTGCACAGTGTTTCCAAGGGACCCACTGATAGCAAGATGAGAATCCCACACTGATGTGCCTGAGAAGCAGAGAAGGGGCAGCATATTGTTGAGAAAAAGAGAATATTGTTGAGTTCAGGAAAGTCCACAAAGCCTGCCTATGCACAGCCCCTGCAGAGGCAGCACTCCTAGGACTCCAGGCTCCATGACAGCTAAATGCCTTCCTTAGAGAGTACTCCTGGACATCCATCCTTCAGCCATTCCCTCCTCTTGCTGCACATTTATCTCTGAACAACGATGTTTTAAGAGATTGTGATCATGTTTTTTTAAACATGAAACATATTTGATTTTCAAAGAGAGAGGGAAACCAGATGAACTTTTCTTGTCACTGTATCTGGTATCACAGCACACTGTTCCACTTGCTTGCTTAAAAATCACAGAAACAGAACCACAGAATGGTTGAGGTTGGAAAGTACCTCTGGAGGTCATCTGGACTAACCCCTGCTGCTCATGCAGGGCCACATAGAGATGGTTGCCCAGGACCATGTCCAGACAGATTTTGAATATCTCTAAGGAGGTATTCCACAACCTCTCTAGGCAACCTGTGCCAGTGCTCAGTCACCCTCACAATCAAAAAGTGTTTCCTGATGTTCACAGGGAATCTCCTGTGTTTCTGTTTGTGCCCATTGCCTCTGGTCCTGCCACTGGGCACCGCTGAAGACGTTAATAAGATCCCCTCCGGGCTGTCCATTCTCCAGGCTAAACAATCCCAGATCTCTCAGTCTTTCTTCATAGAGGAGATGCTCCAGTCCTTTCATCATCTTCATGGCCCTTTGCTGGACTCATTCCAGTATGTCCATGTCTGTCTTGTACTGGGGAGCCCAGAACTGGACACAATACTCCAGGTGTGGCCTCACCAGTGCTGAGTAGAGGGAAAGGATCACCTCCCTCGACCTGCTGGCAACACTCCTCCTCATGCAGCCCAGGATACCATTAACCCTCTTTGCGACAAGGGCACATTGCTGGCTCAACTTGGTGTCAGCAGGACCCCCACATCTTTTTCTGCCAAACTGCTTTCGAGCTGGTTGGCCCCCAGCCTGTACTGGTGCTTGGGGTTGTTCCTCCCCAGGTGCAGGACTTTGCACTTCCCCTTGTTGAACTGCATGAGGTTCCTGTCAGCTCATGCCTCCAGCCTGTTAAGATCCCTCTGGCTGGCAGCACGACCCTCTGGTGTATCAGCCACTCCTTCCAGTTTGGCGTCATCAGCAAACTTGCTGAGAGTACACTCTAACCCATCGTCCAGATCATTGATGAAGATGTTAAACAGGGCTGGACCCAATATTGACTCCTGGTGTACACCACTAGTAACTGGTGTCCAACGGGACTTGTACTGCCAACCACCGCCCTCTGGGTCCAGCCATTAAGCCAGTTTTCAATCAGTCTCACTGTCTGCTCATCCAGCCCGTACATGAACAGCTTTTTTACAAGGATCTTATGGGAGACAGGCCAAAGGCCTAACTGAAGTCCCGGTAGACAGTATCCACTGCTCTCCCCTCACCTACCAGGCCAATCACTTCATCATACAAGTTTATTAAGTTGATCAAGCATGAATTCCCCTTGGTGAATCTATACTGACTACTCCTGATGATTTTCCTGTTCTTAATGTGACTGGAAATGGTTTCCAGGATTAGCTTCTTCATCACTTTCCCTGGGGTCAAGGTGAGCCTGACGAGCCTGTAGTTCCCTGAGTCCTCCTTCTTGCCCTTCTAGAAGACAGGGGGTGACATTTGCTTTCCTCCAGTCTTTGGGCAAAATATATTGTTGGATCTGGGCCTAAAAAAATATGTGCTCTATATGGCCTTAAATGAATAGGATAGAATTCTGAGTGCATTACACTCAGACACTAAAATACTACAAAGCTTAATGTTTTGTAGGCATCACTTTATCATAAGCGAAATTTTTGTTTGGTGTGCTAATTTGCATTTGAATGCTTCTCTTGTCCCTATATTTCCAAATTATCACCAGATTGCTTTTGCAAGCAGTTCTGTGTGTCACCGGATGTTATCAGAAATCCTGAAAATAAATACGTTTAGAGAGTGCTGTAGTGTCTTAGTATCTATGAAAAGTATACTGTATTTAAGTATTTTTGTGTTTAAAACCATACAAAGAACAGAGCTAATATATAGTCCTTGAACAGTACAAGCCAAGACTTTCTCTTGAAAACGTCTGCATATGTGTTTGGCAATACTTGCATGAGAACAAATATTTATCAACTAGTCTGGATTAATTTTATGCGTAAATTAGAAGATTCCTTTTTGAACAAGTAGGTTCTGAAGCAGCCTTCTCATCAAATTAGCAGAGACAACAAAGGCAGTTGGTTTTAAAAAGAGTCTAGATGCTTTTCAGATTGACTCAGGACATGTCCTCTGCTCTTATTTACCTATACTTATGCACATAAATGGCAAATAGATGTATCTTTGTAAATTGACAAATTTGTCCTTGCTTGTGTGTGTAGCGATTCTTTCTCATTACATTTTGTAAAATACTTTTCAAGCTACTTCCAAAGAGAAAGTATATAAAAGGTTAATACAATACTTATTTTTAGCTTCTCGTTCCTATGAAAAAATGGCAATTTTACTGTATTCATTGTGATTTGAAACCAGATAAATAATGAATAGTTCAAGTGATAATTACTTTATTTCAATATTTACAGAAAACTGGCACTTCATCATCATCAAAGCACATTGAGAATTGTCTTATTATCTACACAAGTGCCTGGTTTCTATAAATATTGAAATTTGGTAATTATCTCTAGCACTATTTCTTCCTTATCTACTTTTCAGAATTGAGCAAATAGAACTATCGTTTAGTCATTAACAATTTCCAAATACGTATCTGGTTTCTTTTTAATGAGAGTGCGTAAGTAAGGAAAGTAAGTCGCAAAACAAGGTCAATGAAATGTAATGAAATATCTTTGTATCAGAGGCATCCAAAAGAATGAGTTAAGACCATGTTATTCAAATATCTGGGTTTAGCCTGAGTCCATTCCTAAAAGGAAAGGCCACTTCACTAACAATAAGAGAGTCTAACTGCCAAAAAGGAGCCATTGACACATACACATCATGAAATGAAAACCTCTTTTTTTTTTCTCTCTGACACATATTTGAATCAGGCTGTGCAGTGCCATACAGCCTTCTTCACTGCATCAGGAAAAAATATAACATTCCTCCAGGTTGTTATCCCTTGTAAGTCTATTTAGGAGACAGTACGCAGGACCAGACTGAATCTGTCTGTATGTTGCAACTGTGTTTTCTCCTGATGTTAGTCTATGATCACACTGATCTGTACCTCAGATAATCAAGAAGAATTAATTCGTAACAGAAAATGTATGGATATCTTTTAAACTCTCATCCTCCATAACATGCTGTGAAAACCCAAGTAACGGGACATTGTGAAAGGAATTTTACATGGACTTTAGGGAACCGTCCATACACTGGAGACAGGGCACAGGTTACTCCACATTGGTATTAGCTGCAGTTCTTTGCATTCAAAGAAAGGAGGTATCGGTAGATCCGTTCAGTGTCCTACCTTCAAAATCTCTTGTTTTGTCAATGTATTTGGGCATGCTATGGAGTCTAGCTCTAGTCTGGAGAAATCTTTATCTATGTCTGCACTAGTATATAAATCAGGGCCTGTGAACAGGCTCAAGCACTGTCCAGTGATTGTCCATATAATTTAATTGTTTGCCTGCTCCCCAACAGGTTTGACCCATGCCAGCTTGCAAGCTCCCACACATGCTGAGGCAAAACATGTAGAGAATGGTCCTGAGAGTAATTTAGATTATTTTCTTATCTTATTTACTGTTTTACTTACTTATTCTGCACATTCACTTGTCTTCCTCTTAAACTAGATGCATTGACCCCTAAAATTTTTAATGAGACTGATTGGATGGGATTCATGTCATCTGGTCTGAGATGCCAAGAAACTTTATTATCTTAGCATAGTATGAACTGTGACCAGAAGTGTTTCCTTCACTCAATATAGAGGGAATCAAAACAATTAATTCATATGTAGATGTCAATGACATATTATGTCTATAATATATATTTTGAGGGTGGATGAGATGAATCCCACCCTTCACTGTTTTATTAGTTTCTCCTTTTATACTCTAAGTCTCATGATAGTACATACAGTCCTTAGAGATGAACACCCTGCATATGCTTAAAATAATTCCTGATTGTCTTCATTAAAGAGGAGCTCAGTCAATCTGAACTTTTAAAATGCTTCCTTCCCTAAAAAAGAATCACGTGAAATAAAAGAAGTATCTGACCTTTTTTTACCACCTTCCACCACACAGGTATCATAAAAGGGCTGTAACGTAGTCACAGTAGTGTCTGATGCTATAGGAGTTCAGCATGAAATTACGCCATAATTAAGACCCTACAAAATAACATTAAATCCCCTCCTTCTCTAGGATTCAAGTAGCTACAGACCTAGCTAAGACAAATGTGCATTTTTGGCATTTATTATATCTTCCTGTTGGAATGAACAATGTAAGGTAAAAACCCCATTATTCATAACTCAGAGATACATAGATACAAGCTGTCTAAAGAGATACAAAAGCATGTATTTATTTTCCCAAATTGCTGTCATAGTGAAAATGAATGTGAAGTCCTTATGCAAACATTCTACTGGTGAAACTGGTAATAAAATTTTTGGGTATCCCTTTACTGTTATTTAATTTTCAGTCTTCTACTGAGGGAAGGCTGAAAGGAAAGTTACTTCCCTGATTATTCAATATGTTACAGAAGATAAATACTAGTGTCAGTCCCTGTGCACTTGTCAGAGGACAACAGGAAAGCTATGAACCCCCTACATTTTCTTCAGTGGCCTTTGACGTATGAAGAAGGAAATAAGGAAGACATAATTTTGACTGAATATATGAACAAGATCAGAGGTGCAATTTATTAAAGGAAACTAGAAGTGCAGAACACAAAGGGTGCTCATACTATGAGTAAATCCTGTTATTAAAAATGACTTAAATATATGAAACCAGTAATATACCAGGTCTAGGTTATGACAGTTTAACAAGGAATGGGGTTGAAAGTACCAGCACTGTGAAAAAAATACATTTTACATTTGTGTGATACCCATTTTTTCTGCCTGTTGGCTGAAATGTTCCTTTTTTTAAAAAATAAATTTGTGACTGTTATTCTATAAAACAGAAACAACACCTTTCTCAAAATGTACGAACCTCCCTTCCATTCCTTCAGTTTCCTTTGCCTTATTGTGGCCTTTATCTCACAGTCCCAGAGGCAAGCATAAGAAGGACTCTAGAAAGAAAGTAGAAGATGGAAAATAACAGGAAAAAGCAACTCACTAGGTAATGTTATATTTTACATGCAACAAACATAAGTTATGCTACCTTTTAGTAGCATAATGTATAATGGTTGTCCGTCCCTATACTCCTGCAAGTTCCTCGGTCTTAATTCTGAGATGCTTGTGTCAGTTAGAGGCAAGCAGCCACTCTGGCAGGCAAACCTCTTTGTCTGCAGAGCCTCTTAAGTGGGGCCTTGCAAACAGCATTTCAAGACTTCAAGGGCTTGGTCAGAACAAAGATCTATCTCCCACAGCACGCAACCATATCATAGAAATTTAGTCCTGAAACATGTGGACAGCATTCCTGAAATTCTGCATCCACCGTAATCCACCAAACACTTCTCCTGTCCTATTAATATACGGTATCTATAGTAAAGTGTAAAAGCCATAAATTATAATGTGCCATAAAAAGAGACAGGAACTTGGGGTTATATTCAGCGAAGTCACCTAATAAAATGTGACATATTCCAGATTTCTATATCATTTTCCAAGGTTCTCAAGGCAGCTTTACAAATATTGTGGGTTTATTACTTTGGCAAGGGAAGACAGTATGTCCAAATAAAGAACATTGCAAACATTCTGTATTTTTATAAGGAATCAGAAGGAGATATTCCAGAGTATCTTGAGATCAGAATCTCAAAGTTTAACATCATTCTATGTATCCTTCAGAAGTGGAAAATTGGATTCATACCATGAAAATTGTGACAGAAAAATTATTTGTTTTCAAAATACAACTGCATTATATTCCTTGTTATAAATACTTTAAAAAGGTGCTCTAAGTTTCATATTTCATAGATGTTTAAAATAGAGAGTATTAGTTCCAAGTAATCATGCCATTTTAAAATGTTATGCAAGAAACAATCTTGTTTTAACGACAGAAGATAACAGACTTAAATCAGAAATACATTTCTTAAAGTGTATTAAGGGATTGTCTGTCACTGACTTATGAAAAGTTAATACATTTATAAACATGCATAACATAACAGATTTACAGAAAGGAATAATTTTAACATATTAACAACTTCTAATGCATTCTCTTTATTTAAAAGATGCATATTTCATTATAAATGTCTTACTGAATTATGAGATGGTTTTTATATCTGTCTTTATTTCATTTTGAATGTGTTATGGTTTATTCTAACCTGCCAGCAACCACTACAACACTCCTTACTTCATTTTCCGAAAATTCCTTTTTCATTAGACATAACTTCTAAATATATTTAAAGTATTTACAATTAATTTTGAAACATGAAAATACATTTCATGTTATCACAGTAGAATATTGTGTCAACTGTCAGTGCACTGTAGAAGTTTAGAATTATAGTTTTTAGGGTTTTGTCTATTTTTACATTTATTTGCAAATGTTTACATGTTACTAATACTGTAACTGCTGGGTGAAGAACTGGCTAAACAGCATGGCTCAAAGGGTTGTAGTGAACGGGGCTACATCTGGCTGGTGACTGGTCACCAGCAGTGTTCCTCAGGGCTCATTTCTGGGGCCAGTTCTGTTCAACATATTTATCAGTGACCTGAATGCAGGAATTGAATGCACCATTAGCAAGTCTGCTGACAATATCAAACTGGGAGGTGCTGTTGACTCTTTTGAGGGACAGAATGTCCTGCAGAAGGATCTAGATAGATTGGAGCATTGGGCAATTATCAATGGCATGAAATTTAACAAGTCCAAATACCAGATTCTGCACCTAGGATGGAGCAAAGCCAGGCACAAGTATAAATTGGGAGAGGAGTGGCTGGAGAGCAGCCCTGCAGATAGGGATCTGGGGGTGGTGGTCAACAGCAAGCTCAATACGAGTCAGCAGCGTGCCCTGACTGCCAAGAGGGCAAACCACATCCTGGGGTGCACCAAACACAGTATAACCAGCTGGTCAAAAGAGGTGATTATCCCACTGTATTCAGCGTTGATGTGGCCTCACCTTGAGTACTGTGTGCAGTTCTGGGCCCCACAATTAAAGGATGTTGAGGTACTCAAATGCATCCAGAGGACAGCCACAAAGCTGGTGAAAGNCCTGCAGAAGGATCTAGATAGATTGGAGCATTGGGCAATTATCAATGGCATGAAATTTAACAAGTCCAAATGCCAGATTCTGCACCTAGGATGGAGCAAAGCCAGGCACAAGTATAAATTGGGAGAGGAGTGGCTGGAGAGCAGCCCTGCAGATAGGGATCTGGGGGTGGTGGTCAACAGCAAGCTCAATACGAGTCAGCAGCGTGCCCTGACTGCCAAGAGGGCAAACCACATCCTGGGGTGCACCAAACACAGTATAACCAGCTGGTCAAAAGAGGTGATTATCCCACTGTATTCAGCGTTGATGTGGCCTCACCTTGAGTACTGTGTGCAGTTCTGGGCCCCACAATTAAAGGATGTTGAGGTACTCAAATGCATCCAGAGGACAGCCACAAAGCTGGTGAAAGGACTGGAATAAATGTCCTATGAGGAGCGGCTAAGGACTTTAGGTTTGTCTAGTTTGGAGAAAAGGAGGCTGAGGGGTGACCTCATTGCTCTCTACAGCTTCCTGAGGAGGGGAAGTGGAGAAGAAGGTACTGATCTCTTCTCCCTGGTATCCAGTGATAGGATGCGGGGGAATGGTTCAAAGCTGTGCCAGGGGAGGTTTACACTGGACATTAGGGAAGCATTTCTTTACCAAGAGGGTGGTCAAACACTGGAACAGGCTTCCTAGAGAGGTGGCTGATGCCCCAAGCCTGTCAGTGTTTAAGAGGCATTTGGACAATGCCCTTAATAACGTGCTTTAACTTGGTCAGCCCTGAGTTGGTCAGGCAGTTGACTAGGTGATCATTGTAGGTACCTTCCAACTGGAACTGTTCCATTCTACGCTATGCTATGCTATGCTATGCTATGCTATGTTATACTATTCTATTCTATTCTATTCTTAATGAATGAAAATATAGCTGATATTGCTGATGGAGTATAGAAACTGATCACCTCATCCTCAGGGAAACACACAGGATGTGATTAAGTTGCTTAAACATTTCAGATGCTTTCATGCATGCTGCCAGGCCTCCAGCTGTGAGTCCAGAAGAATACAGTTCTGTTGTAGGACTACTGTAATATCTGTCATCTCTGAGCAAACACTTTTGGGCACTTCAAATGGCATGAGATGCTTTTGCTTATGTATCTGAAGAAAACTCCTGTTGGTTGAATCATTCCCTTACTCCTCATGGAGTTATTCATTGAGTCTCTGTTGACTATAATGGTAATTTAGGCAAGTATATCTCAAATGTAATCATCTGCACTTTTAGTATTAGGCAGAATGAAGCTCATGCCTGCTGCTTGCCACTGAGTCATTTTTCTAGGATTGTACTCTCCCATGTCAACTACAGCTGAAGTTAGAAGATGTTTGATTTCTTTGTCCCATGGATACTGTGTTATTAATCTCCCCAATTCCTACAATACCATGTAGTCGATGACTGAAAAATTTGGCTAGGTAATAGTAATTACCTACATTAGACCACGAACTTTTACCTTTAAAGAAACCTATAGGAATAAAGTGATTTGAAGATAACCTTAGGTGAAACACTTTACTGAAGATAGTTCAGAAGGGAGAGAAAAGATGAGTTTTATTGTTTTGCTTTCGACAAATGCCTTCATTGTCTTCATTCTTTGTTGGTAGCTGTCTTGTTAGATTTTGTAGATTTGGCATCAGTGGTGCAATTGATACTAGGACATCAAACAAGATTAACTAAAGGTTAAGCTAGCACAAGAGCTTGTTTCCAACAGCAACTAAAAGTAAATGTCTAGAGAAAAAACACAACAGCATATGGTAATACTTCTTCTAGCCTACAAAACTACCTGAGGCAGAAATGGTTTGTATGGATTTTTCTGACATGAATTTGTCTAGTCTTCTTACGAGCCCATTTACATTTTTATCATCCACAACACTCTGTGTCAAGGTGATGCACAGTCTATCTGTAACTGTGTTTTGAACCTGACAGCTGACAGCTTCATTTGATGCCTACTAGTTCCTTTGCTGTCAAGGGGCAGAGAACAATAGAGCAGTTCTCTACATGCTCTATCATTTCCCCCTCAGTCATTTTTTTTTCAAGCAGAAGAGTCCCAGACTACTTATTTATTCCTTGTACAGACACTGTTTCACACTTTTCATATTCTATGTTGCCCTTCTCTTAACCTTATCCAGTTCCTCTATATCCTTTTCTTTTCTGGAGACCTACACCACACACAGTGAGCAAAATGATGTATACAACTTTATAACATCATTCTCCATTTTATTCTGTGTTTCATTTCTAATAACTCAGTAATTATTGTTACTGAGATTCACCTGATATCTTAATGATTTTCTCTGTTATAACTTCAAGATATTTCCTCTGGTTGATAGTGGTTGACTCAGAGCTCAGAGTGTGAGATGATTCTTTGCCATGAACATCACTTTATATTTATCTACACTGCATTTTGTTAGCTATTTTTTCCCCATTCCCATAAGATTCTTTGGTGTATCCTTCGTAGTTGGCCCTGGTCTTCGCTACTTCAGATGGCTTAGTATCATCAGCAACATTTTCACTTCGCTTTTTACTTCTTTTCTAGGTCATACCCACCCTCTTTTCTAGGTCATTTATGAATATGTTGAACGATGTGGGGCACAGCACAAACTCTTATGGAACTACATTGATAGCCTCCATCCACAGTGAAAAATGGCCATTTACTGCCACTTTCTGATTCCCTTTTATAACCATCTTTAAATACTTGCAAAGACCTGTAACTTTGTAGTTTACCTAATAAACTTTGGTGGTAGACATAGTCAACCAGATATTCTTCAGCACTTGCTTGTTATAACTACAGAAAGTGAGTCAGTCATAACAATATAGGAGTGAAATTGTGTGGATATCCACCTCCAAGAAGTGAGGCTAGGTGATATAAGGGCCTCCTTGGCTCAGAGCTCTATGAAACTCTGAAGACAGCTGGCATCTGAGAATGAATAAGAGTGTGAAGGTCATGAATATAAGGGATTCAGTCAATGAGGCTTGAGAAAGGGAGGATCGTATTTATAAACTAACAAGCTCATGAAAGTATTACAACTAGTACATTTTATTATTAAAACGCAATAAAATCATACCGAATCTTCACATTTTTCCCCACATGTCCCAGTAGGCATTCTACAGAATGAATACAAGAACAGCTATGAATCAAGTATAATTCTGGCTACAATAAATAAGATCAACAAGCAGCCCTAAGGGTAGCTCCAGCACAGCAGTTTACCATCTTTTTTATTAGTTATATAAACAGCCTCAAGATATTTTGTCATATGATATCCCCATGGTATCTTTAAAAAAAACCCAAACCTTTTAATCTGCCTGTAAAAGCTTGTAATGTGCAGCTCAGCCTTGCAGCCCTTTGCCTTATCTCCATGTACAGCAAAGGCTAATTTGTCCCCTTTAAGCCCTTCACTGCAACCTGATGCTCTCCTAATCACCCCCTGAAACTCTGGTCTGTTTATCCTCTTTTACAGAGACAGGTGCAAGGGATTTTATTAATGCAATACCTTCTTAAGTGGTTTAGTTTTATCCTTTACTATTGATCCAATGGTTTAAATCCATTAAGAGGGTGCGAACAGACACTTTATTCTTTGCTTAATAGAATCCACTATAGAAAAGATAGGTCATAGTATTCTGTCCTCTTCTACACCTTTATTTTCTTCTGTAAAACCTGAGACCAACAGCAGATTATAGAACATCTAGCTGCAATGTAATTTTGGTTGACACAATTGTTTGTCTGTCTGTTAATCTTTAAGTGAATTATTCAGATTTTTAAAATTCATATATTACATTTTTGTAATATTTTTAATATTCTAAATGTGACTACATACTCAAAACCTACTCAACTTTTCATGTAGGCTATACATTACATTGAATCCTTATGTTTCCAGACAATAACGCAACAGTAATAACATTTACAGTAATCCTATGATAGTGCTTTTCAAGGTGGGCAGAGTGTACCCTCAGCAAGTTTGCTGATGACGCCAAACTGGAAGGAGTGGCTGATACACCAGAGGGTCGTGCTGCCAGCCAGAGGGACCTTAACAGGCTGGAGACATGAGCTGACAGGAGCCTCATGCAGTTCAACAAGGGGAAGTGCAGAGTCCTGCACCTGGGGAGGAACAACCCCAAGCACCAGTACAGGCTGGGGGCCAACCAGCTCGAAAGCAGTTTGGCTGGAAAGCAGTTTGGCAGAAAAGGATGTGGGGGTCCCGCTGGACACCAAGTTGAACATGAGCCAGCAATGTGCCCTTGTCGCAAAGAGGGTTAATGGTATCCTGGGCTGCATGAGGAGGAGTGTTGCCAGCAGGTCAAGGGAGGTGATCCTTTCCCTCTACTCAGCACTGGTGAGGCCACACCTGGAGTATTGTGTCCAGTTCTGGGCTCCCCAGTACAAGACAGACATGGACATACTGGAATGAGTCCAGCAAGGGCCACAAAGGTGATCAAGGGTCAGGAGCATCTCACATATGAGGAAAAGCTAAGAGATCTGGGACTGTTCAGCCTGGAGAAGAGAAGGCTCAGGGGAAATGTCACCAATGTATATAAAAACCTGAAGGGAGTGTGCAAAAAGGATGAAGCCAGGCTCTTCTCAGTGGTTCCCAGTGACAGGACCAGAAACTGAAACACAGGAGGTTCCCTGAGAATATCAGAAAACAGTTTTTGACTGTGAGGGTGACCAAGCACTGGCACAGGTTGCCTAGAGAAGTTGTCGAGTCTCCAGCCTTGGAGATATTCAAAAACCATCTGGACATGGTCCTGGGCAACCATCTCTAGGTGGCCCTGCTTGAGCAGCAGGGGCTGGTCCAGATGACCTCCAGAGCTCCCCTCCAACCTTAACTTTTTTTTGATACTGTGATTCCACGAAGGAGTTAATGAAAATTCAGTCTTATGTAATCTGAACACGTATTACTAATCACTTTTTGGAGAAAGCTCAGAGGTCTCCTTCGTTCAAGATAACACTGATTTTTGTCAGTCTGGGGAATTCTTTAATGCATACTTTCTACATGAGTTATGATACATAGCAGAGTCAATCCAAACTTATATAGTGTACTGCCCTAGAAAGAAATGTGAAGGTAGCTTCCTGCCATGAGCATTTTAGCAGCTAAAGTAAACAAGCATAGTAAGAGATGGCAGTAAACAAGACAGGAGTAATTTTTCTTTGACTTTTTAATACCAATAAATAAAAGTAATGAGGTTTTGAGTAGTATCTAAGCACTTGCATGTTTAGCCATGGAAAACTCCAAGTCTTTATGACAATGGCAGTGGAACCAGCAAAGCACACTATCTCCATTAACATGACCTCAGGGATGCAGACTGGTTCACCTCCTTCCTTGATGATTATTTAAACACTTGTTCCAGCATGACTGTCAAAGAATGATGCATGTATATGTGTAGAGGAAGAGCTTTTAGAACAGTCCAAGCTGTTCTAATGAAAAGCAATATTCAATAGCAGTGAATTAAAATACTAGTGTCCTATTTACACATTCAGTGGAGATGTATCGGGGTGTGCAGTTGTTTGCATAACAGAGATACATCTTTTAAAGTTAAAACAGTCCATATACATAGCAGTAGGGAAATAGATCTACCATGAAACATCTATGTTTTGAAAGTCATCTATTTTTTTTAAGTTATAAACTCGCTGTGTAGAGGGGAAAATCTTGTTCTTTATCCAAGTTGCGTATTTATCTAAGTTTTCCAGGAGTTTTAAAATTCTGTTTGTTCTATAAGGAATTTGATGTCCTCCAAGTTACATTACTCAGAAAAAAGGTAGTTTTTCTACTGAAAGAGTAGTACTCCCTTCCTGTAGGACAAGAGGAAGTTTGCAGTCTCTTGCACTTTAGCACATGCTCTCAATGAGGTTATTATGCTGCTATTGGCTCTGCGACAGACTGAAACCTGGATAAGCACGAAATAGTCCACTTTAGCTTGGGTTTTGGAGCTAGATTTCTGAAAGATAATTTGGTGGTATTTTATATCCCTGCTGTCCGCAGGAGCTCTGTTCTTTCTTTTAAATCCTCTCAAGATCTTGCAGTCTTACAGATGAAATAGCCATGTATTTATACAGGTGTTCTCAATACCAGAGTATAGAACGGCCTACAACTACAGACAGAAGAGGTTGAATAAGATGACAGACAGGGGTATTACAGATATGTTCTTCTTCGCCCCTCACCTTCCATCTTCTCACCTTGCAGTCTGGTTAATATCAGTGTGAGCTGACAACACACAAGTGACACATACGAACTGCCATGGAGTCTGTCACGTGCCAGCTGACCGCAGCTCGTGCCGGCTGTCACTGAAGGCAGCAGAAAGACTCCTTCCAGCCTATTTCTCTTTAAAGTCTGGGTTTTCTGTCCAGTGAGGATTCTTGTACTTTAAGCAAAGTCCAAAAAGTTCCAAAAGAATATCTTAGGAAGACACTGCAAATCTGAGTCATTAATAGACACAGAATAAAACATGTGGAGCCTTATGCACAGAGCAGCTAGTGAAAAGGATTAAGGAGGAAGTTCAGCTTTTTTTTTTTTCTCTCAATGTACTTCTCAGGTTTCCACTTTTTACTCCTGCAGGATTTTTGTAGGGTGCTGACAACGCAGTGCCGGTGCAACTATATAAAATCTTTTTTCGCTAATGCAGGAACCAAGCATTGTATCAGCTCTTTTTTAACAGGTGTCAAGGGTATTTGGTTATGCTCCCAACTATCAGAATTGGAGGGGTTACTGCCTAGTGTAATTGCAGCCTTCCTCCATTCTGTTATTGCTGCCAGTTTCTACTGAGCCAAATCAATCCTGACAGCTGGCCAGGTGCTTCTTGTGCCAGTCAGCAGGACTCTGGTCTCAAAAGAGCATCTGGCTGTAAGGAAATTTTGCAGCAAACTATACAGCCGATCTTGTTTTCTAAAAATATTGTCATAAACACAGAAGAAAAGGTATTTAGTGACTTCATTGATACACCTTTTTTTTAAAGGTGAGGGTGAGCACTTGATTTTTTCACTACAAATTCTGCTTATATAGGGTTAATGGAGACTTGTACAAAGCTTTTTTTAGTAGATAAACCGTACATATCATATCTTTATTACAGCCTGTGCAGCCCACAGACTCAAGAGCAGCTGCTTAGAGTGTAAGCCAACAGCACAGAATACATTTTCCCTAGTATTTGTTTAGTGAGGTCACAACATTCATTTTAATTTGGAAGGTCCTTGGGGCATGGACTCTTTAGCTGTCTTAGATATTTTTTTCTACTACAATATAATTAGAAAATAATAGGGTTTTTTTTTTTTTACTGATCAAAGCAGTTAGAACAGTACAACACTTTCCATAGAAGACGTCACTGTTCTCATGCAGTTTCTTTAGATAAATCTGGACTTGTTTTCTTACAGCTTTTTTTCACTTTGCTCAGAAAACATTTTAAGGGAACAATGAAGAATGGGTCAGGAAAAAGGAATCCTCCTTTTTCAATACTACCTTCACTGCTTCTGCTTGATGAAGTAGAGTGCTTATATATTTCTGAACATGGTAAAAATTCTAAGTATGGATAGGCTGACTGTTTTTCATTTAATCTTTTTCTTTCCTCAATGGGAACGATTAGGATTACGATCTGAAAATATCTCTATTCATCTAAGGAGTGAAGAAGAGGGAATAAAGTTCCATACTTGACAAAGGTGACTGATGTAGTCACAATCCAGGCTATTTTTTTTTCCTATTGTATTGGTCCATATGTAAGTACCTATACTTTGGATGCCTCTGCATATGCTGAAACATATTCACATACGTTTCTTGCAAACCTGGAAAGCAGGTACAACTGGTGAAACCCTACTAAGCCCTCAAAGAGGCCTCCCACGTCCTGCTTGTATTCAATTGTTCTACCAATACCACATAAAATGGCTTGTTCTGCTGTCATTTTCTGTCACGAAAACAAGCTGATATTGTCTATATATAAATTCCAGCATCTGAACTCCACGTGCTGGATGTAGTTGTTTCTTCTTTGCTGAGAATATTTCTATTGGGAAAAAAATGATGCCACAAAGTCAGAGTATTTCTGGTGCAATTTGTTTATTGAATTAACATGATACTTCTGTCAACAAAGGTATTTACAAATTGCAGCCTCCTTCCTACGGGAACTTCAGGTTTTCAGCTTTTCCCTCTGTTGGACTTTCTTGTTTTGGCAGTATAAAACCAGCCTTTAGAGTCATCATACTAAAGAAACTCCCATACAGTTCATATAGATGGTGCACTTCAGGTCAAAGTAGTGGGGAGAGAAAAGGGGTAAACCAGGGAATTAAAACTCCTGGCTTCTCACTGTTCTTAGAAATAAATGCAAGTGCCACTGTATAAAAAAAGGACCTTTGTCATCACCTTAGTCCTAAGTTTTCTCAACTTATTTTTACCATATTCAAAAGGCAGTTGACCTACGTCCTCATTTTTAACCCTTTTGTCACAGGGCTTATACTGAGAGCATACCTTAAGTGAAAATTTTTGAGGTTTGCATTGGTGTTGTAAGTGCTGTCTGGTATTAAATTATTTGTCACTGTACAGTAGATTCCCCACACTCATTGTTTTTTCCAATTAATGGAGTGTCCTGATTTGCAAAGTTTAAATATATCTTGCATTTACATCACTTCAGAAATAAGGGCACAGGAGTAAAGATCCTATTCATTTAACTTCGGCTTTATTTCTCCATATTCATTTTCCAACTGAAAGGCTGGAAATTTTACATCTGTTTACCAATGGCCACACGCCATTTAACACAATAACACCAGGCAAATGAATCTCTCTTAAGTGCAATGCTGTTACGTATGTCAGAACTGAGCAGCAGTTATTACTACCCTTAGTTTAAAGGTAGTGAAATTAGCTCCTGGGGATAAATTCCTGTTAAGCACCGATTAGTGTAGAGCTCTTT
>VYZW01021020.1:4019-17420 GCA_013401315.1 Balaeniceps rex | reverse complement strand
CTAACACAAGAACTTTATTGTTAGGAAAAGGAAACCTAGCAAACCACACATTCTTAATACAATCTCTTGTTAATTTTTTTCTGTAAGTACATTTTGCTCTGAAGATTAAAATTTTACATAATTTCAGAGGTTGTTGACTTGTGTTGCAATTCATTTCACCTAACTTTAGATGTCTAGATCGGTCACTGTAAGCTTCTACAGCCAGTGGAAAGGCCATTTCCAAAGCATCTAAGGCATCTAACCTATCTCATGGACACTTCTCAAGATGAGATGAATTGTCTTGAGAGTCACTTTCATCTACATTGAGATAAAGGCCTCTATAAGCCTAAGCGAATTGACTTATATCTAACTTGTAGACACCTGAGTTAAATTTGATTCTCAGCTGCAGTTTAAGTGCATTCCTGTGAAATTAACGAAAGACCTTTTTTTCTGTTCTGCAGAAAGACTTAACATGGTCTCAGTTGTTTGAGAAGGCAAGAGTAGGATGACTAATATCCATGTCGTGTTTGATTCTCCTTCCCCTTCCCTACCCCTATAATAGATAAGATAATTTTTTTTCCCTTGCTCACTCTTCTAGGAGAGTTTGTCTGCATTCAAATGTAAGATCAGTTTGCATACTGCTGCAATAGAGATAGCTCCTGCAGTGTGGCTTTCATAAAGCTTACAAAGAAGCTGGGCCATTCAGGAGTGTCAGGTAGGAGGACAAATGTATAATCCAAAGGCTACCTATAATTCTAAATCATAGGAGAGGGATAACTTCAGGAAACTATATGAGAGAAAAAAGCAGTCTTTCACTCCTTAATGTAGACCTAATCTAAAGACTTATGATGTGATATTGAATCTTTTAATATGAGTTTAATGACAATCCAGACATAATGGAAGAAAACTCATTGAACTGGAACTCAGCTTCCATTTTCCTGAACAGCAAGAACTTCCAGAGAAGTTAAAAAGCCTGAAGTATAAATTTATCTTAACTAAAAGCATTGTTTGACCTTATTAGTGTTTAGTCTTTTTATTTGTTATAGCTTTTTCTACTATAATTGAAAAAGTAATGAATTAAGAAATAAATTTAGGTGATTGACTCCTTTTCTCATGGAAAAGGGATGGAGCTTTTCTTCAAGGATCTCCTGCTGCCTTTGAACACAGAGTACTATCACTACTTAGCTTCTTACAGTTGTTGAAATAACCATGATGTCCGAATTCAAACAAATCAGCCTCCAAGCAATTGGAACTCCTTGTTCATGTCGATACTATATCTATTTATTGCAAGTTCAATTAAGAGGCAAAATTAGATTAAGCAAGACCCAATTTTCTGTTTTCCAAAAGTTTAATGTATTGCAAGACCATAAGGATAAATGGTAACCTTTAATTCCAGAGCATGTTTTCCAACATCTCTGCTGCTGCGCACCTACTGTAGATAGATTTATGTTCCAATTTGAAGTAGTGACAGAGGTTGATTTTTTACAGACATAATTAAAGAAAGTGTTCACTAAAGTTTGTAAATCCACAGACACTTCACAGTATATAACTTTATTTTTTTCAACAGTAGCTAACCCAAATTATCCAATAATATTTTATGGACAGGGTCTGTTGACCCACACTTGACTTAAATTTTATGAAAAGTGCAGCAATGGCTATCATGAGATTTTGCAAGGTAGTCTTTATGCTTTGTGATATTAAGTCATCTTTCTGGGTATGATTCTTCCATTGTTCTGTTTTCTATGACTGAACCAGTGGCTATATAGATAACTACATTCATTGCTAGTAAAATGAACAACATAATACTACATTACTCTAGGTTTATGTAGATGTATCCTTGCTGCTGTAAATGAAATTACATCAATATAAATCTGTTTTATCACCAGCATGAATTATGCTCACATTTGTAATTTAGATCTTATGGGACAGTATTCATGGTTGAAAATGCATTATCTCCTATTAATAGTAAGATTCTGTGTATCTGTATTGAACTGATTTTGGTTCTGGCTAGCAATACTTAAGATTCTCTGAATACTCTAAAGTTTTGTCTACTTGTTTTAAATTTTAATATTTAACATCACTAGACTTATTTTTATAGACTCATTATAGTGGGATATTAATTGTTCATGCTGAGGAGTATATGAAAAGATTAATGGGTTGTGACTCAGTACCTGCTGAGGCTTCAAGCAAAATCATTTATGCATTCTTAACGCACTTATCTTTGAATTTACTCCCCAGCAAAAACTATTATCTAAGGTGAAAGCATTCATTGACTTGTAATGGTAATAATGCTATCTGGATTTCCAGGCAATATTATGCATATTATTGGTGTTGAGGATAAGATAAAGGCGGCAAAAAATCAAAATGTGTTGAGGCTAACCATAGAGGTCAATGTGAAAGAGGCAGTCTTACACAAGTATATCAGTGGCAAATGAATTACTGGGGAGAAAGTAGATCTATTAAAAGGATAAAATAGTGCAGGCAATGAAACAAATGGTAATTTAAAAATAGCTGACATGTTATTTTCATTTGAAAATTCTCTTCAGAAAAGAAGTAATATGAATAATTAGCAAGGAAAGAAAACCCCGTAAAGGTAAGGTTGAACATGTGCAAATCAGCCAACTGAGATACTGTGCTTCCTAAGATGTTAATGGATCTGTTTAATAGGTAGAAGATTTTCAAAGGTGTGAAGGACAAATGATGTTGTACTCTCTGCAGGTCAGCAATAGGCAAGAGCCCAATTACTCCGTATTTTGGTATGCTTACTAAATGGAGACACCAGTTAGGTCTTTTCACCCTAGAGAAGAGAAGGCTCAGGGGGATCTTATCACAGTTTTCCAGTACTTAAAGGGTAGGTACAAAGACGACAGAAGCTCTCTCTTCACAATAAGCCACATGGAGAGGACAAGGGGCAACAGGTACAAGATGCACCAGGAGAGGTTTCATCTTGATACAATATGGCAATTTTTTACAGTGACAACAATCAGTCACTGCAACAACTTCCCCAGGGATGTGGTGTACTCCCCATCACTGGAGGTTTTCAAGACATAACTGGACAGGATGCTAAATAATCTCATCTAGTCCCCCTTTTCCATGAAAGGTTGGACCAGGTGATCTTTCAAGGTCCCTTCCAACCTGGGCTGTTCTATGATTCTATGATTCTATTTCTGAGGAGTCATGGATAATGAGAAGCAGTAGTAGCAAACTAAATGCAAACCTAGGTAGTCTTCTTTTTTCCTTTTTCTTTTTAAAAAGAGGAATAAGTGAACACGGTGGGCAGAGTCCCACACATGTGACTTCGTAGATAAAGCCATCTCATTTTATAAAATTATGGTGACTGGTAAAGGTCATAGCTGAAACAAAACAAAAAATTCAGTCATACAAGAAGGAAGAGGTGTGAGGTGAGAAATAAGTCTTCTTTTATGTATGGCATACTAGTTTTAAGAGCTTGGTTGTATTTATCTTTTAATAAATTAACTTTCATCTGTTGAATATGTGTGACCAGTGTCATGGTTTAACCCCAGCCAGCAACTAAGCACCACACAACCCCTTGCTCACCCTCCCCCCCACAGTGGGATGGGGAGAGAATCAGAAGGGCAAAAGTAAGCAAACTTGTGAGTTGAGATAAGAACAGTTTAATAATTGAAATACAATAATAATAATAATAATAATAATAATAATAATAATAACAGTGGAAAGGAAAACAACAAAAAAAGGAAAAAAAAACAGGAAAAACAAGTGATGCAACCACTCACCACCCACCGACTGACGCCAAGCCAATCCCCAAGCAGTGATCGCTGCCTCCTGGCCAACTCCCACCAGCTTATATACTGAGCATGACGTCATATGGTATGGAACAGCCCTTTGGTCAGTTTGGGTCAGCTGTCCTGGCTGTGCCCCCTCCCAGCTTCTTGTGCACCTGGCAGAGCATGGGAAGCTGAAAAGACCTTGGCTAGTGTGAGTACTACTTCGCATCAACTAAAACATCAGTGTGTTATCAGCATTATTCTCATACTAAATCCAAAACACAGCACTATACCAGCTACTAGGAAGAAAATTAACTCTGTTCCAGCCGAAAACAAGACACCAGCATCTTATCACTGATTGTAGTGCCTGGAGTGGGTATCCACGTCTTGCTCTCAAGAGAGTATTTACCTGGCCCTCCCATGCCTTGTTGTAGCAGTATGTGTACACCGCATTTATAGCACTGCTCTGGATACGAGTCTAGCAGAGTATCTTTCTGAGGGGAGAAGATGAATTGTCACACAGATCATCTCCTTTCACACCCAAAGGCCTCATTCAGAATAGATCCAGAAACTAATGCAACCCTCAAGGTACATAATGATGTACTGTCTGCTTATTCTCAGGCTGTTCACAACCTCTCCACTGAAAGAGTTGTTCTAGGAATCAGGGAGAAAATCACAAAGGTCTGGGTCCATATGACACTGCTGAGAACAAGACAGATGTTCTCAGTAGCCTGTCCTGAAAAGCAAGATCTCAGTCCACGGCAATCCAGCTTCCTGCAGCTCTCTGGAGTGCATGCTTCCAGAAAGAATCTATAGAAATATTTGGAAAGATACAAAGGATTCCAAGGGAGGAAATATTTAAGCTATTTGGACAGTTTAACTTAGGAGAAGCAGAAAAACTTGATAGATGTGTGAACTACACAGAAGGTAAATTTTAGATTATATGACAGTCTTTGCTGTATGACCCTTTCTTATGGTGTTAAAACAAATAGCTGGTAATGTCCAATCTGATTGGGGAGAGGGGGTTTTAACACGGGTGTAACTACATCAAATGGTATGAGATGCATCTCTTCCATTTCTGTGAATGTTGCTTTCGGGAAAGCTGGGAGTATGTGTTGTACAAGGCACATACAGTTAACCTGACACATTGGGATGCACTTGAGCAATTGCCCATGCAATTGCACAGATGGCCAGAACGTATATAGTATGCTTTACTTGTTCTGGATGCATTTCACTGATTGCATATGCTCAGCGGTCTGTTATTCAGAACATTTAAATTCTTGGCCACTAATTACAGTTGCAGCTACTGCTAAGGCCAGGTCATTGGTGTTCAGAAATCCTCGAGAAGTGTTCTCGTCTCATTGGTCTTAAAGGAAGGATTAAGCCAACCTGCCTGCTTTCCCCTCGCAGGTAGCGTGGCACGGTTTTGAACAATAAGAACCCGTGGAATCCATCACTTCAAGTCATAAGGGTGTGGAGGCCAAGTGCTTTTGAAGATTTAAAAGAAAGGTATATGTCAACCATTCTCACATGAACTCATTTCACTTTATTTTACATACTAGATAGTGACATTATTATATCGATATCTCTACAGGGAAATGCAAGAGGATACTCAAAATTGTGCCCTAGAGATACGTATCTCTCTGAGTGACCACCAGAGAACTCTAAGACAGCTCTAGACTCCAAATGTCATTCCCTTAGCTAAGTAGTCAAATTGATGATGGTGAATCTGATAGGATATGAATAATAAAATCCTTTGTAGTTAAAGTATAAAAGATTGAATTTTGAGAAAAGGAATATTGAATGAAGACAAGGTCCTTTGTTCTCTGTTCGTTGTGTAATACAGGAATAAACAGACAATATTCTATGTATAAGCACAGGTGTTTCTCTTTTATGTTGCTCTAAAACTCTTAGAAATGGCCACAGTTGGACATGACTTATAGAGGCGGATCACTCCTACCCCTGTAGAAGTTTGGGGGTTAATGTAGTTTAAAATAATGAATATTGTTCATCAGGTGACTTGGTAAATTTGTTCCTGATTTATTTTTTGCAAATTAAGAATGAGGATTAAAGTACTTAACACTGTAACTGAACTCAAGTCCTTTTCAAAATCCCAGTGAGAAATGCACTGCTGTACCTTTTATCTGTTGTGATGTAATCTTTTATTATATCTGTTCTCCACTTCACAGTTCTTTATTAACACCCTGTACAACTATTTACTGTTCAGAACTACTTCAGGTGCCTTTCTGAATGCAAGTATCCTGGCTCTAAGTCAAAGAAGGTTGTCATTTGTATAAGGCACTTTAAAGAAAGATATTGAGACAACTGACACATCAAACATTGTTATAGATATGTAAATCACTCAAAACAAGCATTTAAATATTCCTAAGTTAATAATGAGTTAAAATACAGAAATTAAGGAAAAAAAATTGTGAAAGCTTTTTCATTACTTGTGATCATCCCCATTTTGAGTTCATTAGCATTTTAATAATAAACATGATTTCAATTATTATTTTTTTTTCTTAAGTCTAAAGAACACTATTGATTTTGAAGACTAGTGTTTAAAGTAATTATGAGTTTTGTCATAAGGGCAAATTTTTCAACTGCTCTTGTAATTACAAGACTGAAGGCTTGGCCATGGTAATTTTCATAAAGGTCAGAGTAATCCGCAGCCTAAGAGCACCAGCATTACACCAATGCTTTACTCGATATCTTCACCTATGATTCTTGAAATCAGCATTGTTCCAAAAGTCACTGGTCGTCTTTCCCTCTCTGATGTAGCATGCAGAATGCTTACAAAGAGAAAATTAAAGGACTGATTAAGAAAGCTGAAGATACAATAGAAGTAGAGTTTTGTTCTGCCTTGTTCTGTGGCAGTTTTTGCCTCATCTAGCCCTAATCTAAAAGCTGGTCATCTGTTCTAACATGATATGTGATTCTCTATCCTAGACACCTTATTTAACACTTTACAGTCATCCAGCTATATTTTAAGAAACAAAAGGATTTGGTGTTTTGAGCATCTTCTTTTGCTGAATCACTTATCCCAGGCTAGCTTGATCAAATATATTTTTGATCAGTTCTCGCCTTCTACCCGGCTCCCTGGACAGGGATGTTCCAGGGCTGAATTTTCATGGCAGTACCGGCACTTCTGTCTTTTGCCCACATGTAGAAGAACAATAAAATTATTTTCACCTATGGTTTCTGTGTATGACGTCAAGTATAATTTGAAACCTGAGAAGGTTATTCATTGTATCTAGGATCCAATCCTGCATGGAGCTGTGCATGCCTTACAAAGTGATTACTCCTTTAACGCCTATTGACTGGGGTGCTTGGGGTGTTTGACATCTGATAGGAAACACTTAGCTTTTTACAAATGGGGAAAGAAGGCTGCGTATAGTAATATCCCATAGGACAATTCTTAATTGCTATCTCTACTTTTATGTCTTTACTGAATGTATATAAATCCCTGTGCATAGATAAATCTATTAAAAGGTGACCTGCTAAGTTTCTAATTTAAAAAATAAAATTTTGCTGTCCCCCACTCTCCCCTTTTTATGATCCTCAACTAAGAGAAAATAATGCACTTGGGATTAGGAATATCATAATTACTTTTTAAATACAAAATTAACACCTGAATAGATTGAAAACCGAACAGCTCCTTATAAAAGCTCAAGTGAATGACTACATAAATGTCTCAGCTAAGGCCAGCACTGGGAAAAAGAACATAAAATCATGTGTTTATGTATTTAGAACACCAAAAATATCAATTTATCTAGCTATACTGCAGTGTCTTGTGATCTGAGCACTGAGAATCATACAATATCTAAGATGATAAATTCACAGAATTTGAATCCTTTTTGAGAGGTCTTGCTCAAAATCTCAGAAAAAAAAAAACAGTGGAAAAAAAGATCTATTGTCATCATTAAGCTTTTGATCTGTCCTTGCAATATATTTCTATTCTTTACATGTTCTGTGCTGTAAGTACTGTTTATGTGTTTAGTATTTGTTACCAAATAAAACAGAGAGCTTTTGGAACATAGACCAGAAAACCTGTATTTTTTCAAACTGGAACATAGAAGCAAATCTGCAATTATTTATTATATTCCTGGATTTGTGCATATTGTGTTTATTTTTGTACAGTGTTTCAGCTTTAGTGAAAGATTTAAGAATCATCTCATCTGAGTCTTCATGTTGGTGTAGACTTGTTCATACCAAAGAGTAGGGGACTTGAACCTGCTTAAGATGAGAAAGACCTGGAGCACATGTTTTCCCACTTGTAGATTAGCACTAAACATTACTACTCTTTGTTTCTTCTCCTCCTCAGACACATTTATTATGCCCCTTTAACGATTGATAAAGCATCTTAGAGACCAGTCTTTAGTGATCTGAACTAGTCAGGTCAGTCAAATATAGGTATTGTGTAGCTTGAATGTCTGCATTGAAGCAGATGTTGAAAGCTAGCTTGAAATGCTTTTGCTTACTGTCACATAAATGACTGAATGAACATTTCTCATAGCTCAGATAACTACCGGTAGAAAAGGGAAAACTTTGTTATTTAATCCCCTTGTCTTTATATTCCATATGGCTCACTGTATTTTGTCTTTTTGTGAGTAAAATGTTAGTGTCTTTCTTTGCCTTCCTTTTTTTTTTTTTTTACTGTATATTACATGAGACCGAATTTATCTCCAGCCAAATAAGAACAGACAACGTTTCAAGATACTAGAATTTGGATGGAATCTTCCAGTTTACTTGGCAAATATATTATGTTAGTGGAAGTCTCAGTGACAGCGAGCCGCTGGGTGTGTGTGTGCATGTTTTATGAGGGAGGAAAGGGAGGCGGCCAAGTAGCAGGATCCTGGCTTCCTTCCATGGTAAAGCAGGAAGTAATTCTGGTACTGTCCAATTGATTTGCTCAAGGTTTTTGCTTGAAATGGCTGCTGTCTTACCTGTATATTGCATAGCATGAACATTTACTGTGTGTATTTGTCAGAAAGATTATTCTGGGTTTTCACAGTGCAGCATGAGCTCTTCCCTAAAACAACTGTCCTAGGTCTCCAAAGCAGATGGTGCCATTTTATTCAAAGTCTTGTTTGTGGATTCTCCCTCATTTTGTTTTGTGTTAAGTAATAAATATTATTTCAAAACAGATGTTTGAAACGGGGAGGTAAAAAGATCCGTGTCAAAATATTATTAGTCAGTGTAACTGAAATCCTTTGTGCCAAGAAAGTGATCAGATAAAAACATCAGCAGTATTGTAGGCATTATTTGATCCTCTTCCTGGATCCAAAACAATGGAGAACAAATTCAGTTAATATTCTCATTCTCTCTTTTGTTTTCTTAATGTAATTCAAAGAATTCATCCTAAAACCACAAATGATGAGGTGGCCTGTTTTGAATGTCATGCAAATTAGGCAGGGGTTGGTTACCTATTAGGAAGTTTCTCTAGAGGAAATTCCCTAGCTGTTGTGAATGTTTCTAATGGAAGCAACGGTTGCTTAAAAGACGTAAAATGAAGTTTCAAAAAGAACCACAACTTGGCTGAGGGTTTGAAAGAAACGAATGTAGAACAAACAAATAAAATGACTTAACGTGTCTAGCTTCTCCAGATGCTAATTAAAAGTGGATGTAAAATATGTATAATACAGGTATTTGAAACAACTGAAAGTACAGTTCTACAACAGTTTAAGATTATTTAAAGAGGTGCTGCTACAATTGCTTCTTCCCTCCTATACTTGTTTGTGTATTTCTGACTCCTCCTTTGCAGTAGCTGACATTCTTCTGTCCTTACTTGTGGTTATTTCAGACAACTAAAGCTGAAGAAAGCTAATCTCTCTGGATGGCAAAGGCACACACTCTGAAAGGCCACAATGATAAACAAAGTGTTGGGAAGAAGGAAGATCTTCTTGGAATAATCTAGTTAAATAAATTGTAGTTTAGTTTTAATTTTAAAGCACCTAGGATTAAGTAATGATACAGATTATCTTCAGGAAGTCTCCTCAGCCAGGATACATTAAACTTTAACAATTAAGAGAAAATGAAAATGATATGGAGAAAAATCCCACACTGGTTGTGAAAAAAAAATCATTCTTTGTCACCATTTTTATTAACTTTTATTATTTGAAGAGATGAAAAATAGTAAGCAAGATTTAGGTATTTTCCACCACTAGAAAACTGGTGGAGGTATTAGAAGTGGAAAGAAGTGTTCTATCATTCAGTTCTAAAAATTGTTATTAAGTTTAACTTTTCTGTTAGTAGTAAAGAAAAATTTTTAAATGAAAGCCTGAGGGGAAAATACTTACAAAACATCCTGCAATATATCCACCACAGAGCCAGTTGCATTGATTATTAATTCTTATAACAGTTATTATTTGCCTTCATATAGAGATTCATTTAATTAAATAAGTCTCCCTAGTTCCATGCATTAATATATTTATTTTCTGTGAACAGCTTGCACTTTTTTCATATTAGTAGAAACGTAATACAGCATTGGGTATTTAAAATATTCAATGAAAACTAGTCATGTAGTTGAATGAAGTTATTCTGGATATACACTGATACAATGGATTGCCAATGAACACAAAGAGCTTGGAATTCGGCCACTAAAATCCATCTGCAGAGCATTAATTTAGTTCCTAAAGGGGAAACGTGGGAAATCCTACCAAAAGGGAGTCAGATGATTCCTGTGTGAATGAGGACAACTGAGAAATGATTGATTGTGTTGTCCTTGAAAGGAAAGACTTACAGCTCTATTATACAGCTTCAGGATAGCAAGAGTTGTTCTTGTGAATGAAATTTGAACATTTCTTTAGCTGCAGTTGTATGCAGGGAACCACTGGCAAGCTCAGATAATTTAGGTGTTTGTAAATAAATACTTGCTATTTCTAGCTGTTCTTTTTCTGTCCCTATTCCTTTGGCTATCTAAGTACCTTCAGGGCTGTGCCACCGCTGACTTCTCCCTGCTGCTGTGCACCGGGCACCTTGAACTGATCCTTGGGCAGGGCTTCAGTGTCAGCCTCCTGGTAGATTACCAGCAGGAGTTATTCGGGATGGTGGCATGTGCGTATTATAGACTAGAACATCGCTTGTGCAGAACCCTCATTTCTCTTAAGACTCAGGAAATTGCAAGGGAATAAACCATTAATTTAAAAGAAGTCATTCATTTCACTTTCTTAGAATTTCCAAGCACCATTTGTTTTGTTCCAGATACCTTCACTTGCCTATTTGCATGACAGAGGGAAGTGCCTATTTTTTAGTTTTAGCTCTTTCCTTTGGTATCTAAGATTTATTATTTTATTTAGGCTACATCAACAGCTTCAGAAAATGATCCATTAAGAAACGAAGTATATCACGTCTTGAGTAAATATTTTCTTCAATAAACTTCAGGCAGATCTGTCAAGAATACATGCTTAACTCATTCTGCACAAAGTTTTAGCTACCCAAAACTAATCAGCAGTAATGAAGAGCAGCTAGATACTATGACTTCTGATGAAAATGTGTTCTGATACAATCAAATTCAGATTCTTAGTTGTGGCTTTTGAATATTCCACCTTACAGCCACTGAGAGGTATGAATCATTAGTGATCAAGGCTGACGCAGAGAATAGTGAACAAATTTTATAAGTTAGAATATTCACAGATTGTCCACATTATCATATGCATTTTGAGAGAGTGTCTATGTTTTATAAACAATAAGTTAGCTTGAGCTTTTATTAAATAATTCTCTTGGGCACAACACTGATAATGTCATACGTTATTTCTTTGTGCCCCTTTCCCTCTCAGCATTTTTAATTAAGGGTACATGGGTGAAAGCAGTGAAGTGTCATTAATTTAATTAATGGATTGAAAGGCCACATGAACATGAATTAACATGAACGATGATAACATTTTTTTTTTGAGGAAAGAAACATTTCAATGACCTCTAGTTACCTAAGTAAAATGAGCAAAGATAATCAACAACCAGGACACACTAATTAACATATTAGGACATTTAAATACACTTTAAAACAATGCTTAACCTGAATTTCTTCTAAAGTAGATACTTCAGAGTATGGAGATTTGAAGAGATCTGTCATTTCATTTCAGTAATCATTTACTATTCACCAATGTATTTACAAAGGAGAAAGAAAGATTGTTTTTTAGTTGGGCTGGGAGAACAGAAACCAAGATATCTGTAGGAATTTTTGTTTTACTTTTCCTGCTAAAAAGATGTGAGACGTGATGAGAGATTTTTCTATGCTTTACATTTCTCATCTGAAAAATGAAGACGTTCATTCTTAAGTAGGTTTATTAAGCACATACTAATGAAGAATGCTATACCTATGGAAAAAAATGAGCACTTTTTGGCATATAAACAAAAGCTAGAGCCACAAAGTTGCAATTTTTAAAGAAAAAACTTGAAGCTTTTTCTAGTGCACTAGTTGATATCAGCATTTGACCACCTAAAGAATAACTAGCTTTATTTATTTTTTTCTAAAATTTAAATGTTGTGCAGAAAACCAGACAATTTTTTGTAACAGATTAATATATACTAAACAGTAAAGTGGATCTTTTTTATACTGATTTAAAAAGATGAAATCTTTGCAGCTAATCAACAGGAAGTTATAATAATATTTAGGATGTACAAAGTCCTGAAGGATGAGTTATGTATTTGCCTTCTCTTTGTTTAATTTTTTTAAATAAATAGTTTTATGGGTTTTAAACTGTTTTATTGTATATGTGTGACATTTGTCATGGGTTTTTAGAGAGGTGAATAAATACACTATTATCTAAATATATGCATGTCAGAGTTTTCTGTGCATCTGGTCACTCATTACATGAGAATATGTCTGAAGTAATACAAATGAACAGACATGAGATTTATATGGATATAATAAACATACCTGGGTCTTGTCCCAGAAAAAAAGCACAGTCATATATCTAATTACACAACAATAAGAAAGCATATTTTCAGAAGTGTATTAAAATAATGCTTCTCAATTTATCTTATTACTTCAAGTACCTTCAATGTTTGAACCAGCTTTTATCAGAATGCATGTGGTCTTGACGCAAGTATGTGTTGGGGTTTTTTTGTTTACAAAATGCTACCAGAGTCACTTCTGGACCGCTTACAGATGGATACAACTGAAGTTAAATCTGCATCTGAATACCACACAGAAAGTATATTTATGGAAAAATACACTTGCTCTGCTACTTAGCAGTGTTTTACGTGCAAAGAACTGTTGCACCAGTCCTGCAATATTTTCTGTGTCTTCCCATTTTTTTCCAAGTACAGTTCAAGGTACTGTATTTTGCCCATTAGACCTTTTAATGTTTGACTCCTAGGTATCTTACAGACCTGTTCTGTCTTTTTGCTTTATATCTGTAGTTGAGATCAGCTGGGACTTTTAAACTGACAGCTTCTGTATTTAATTTAAATGTCATGGGGCTGGTGACACATTCTCCTTAGAGCAAAGCCATAGATTCCTATGATTCACTTCTCCTGTTGTTACATTAGAGTTAATTTTAGGCAGACTTCATTCACTAGCTATATTCAAATAGATCTGGTTGCTTAGGAAGATTTCTAATGGACTGGGGAATTCTTTTGTGTCATTTTCCTTTCTCACTGTCAATCTGTATTGTTATGAGACATGTCTTCAAGAAGGTGTGCTGTATTTCTGTCTACACAGTTTTTTCCCCTC
>VYZW01021018.1:0-16573 GCA_013401315.1 Balaeniceps rex | reverse complement strand
CGAGCTGCTGGGGCTGGCGGGAGCCGGGGTGTGCCGGCGCAGTGCGGCCCCGCCGGGCCAAGCGCTCCGCCTGTCCACGGCTCTCCGCCGGGGCAGCGCGGGTGACTCGCACCGCGCCTCGAATCGGCCTTTGGTTCAGGGCAGGGGAGAGGAGTCCGGGGAGGGCAGAACCGAGGGGAGGGCGAGCCGGGGTGGACGCATGGCGAGTCACTTTCCGCCACTTTGGGGGGGGGGAACCCCAGACGTTCCGTCCAGTGAGCTCGGGTATGGACACCGCTTCTTATTCAGGGAGCGCAGAGTCTGCTGCAAGGACAGGTAGACATTCCGGTCGCTTTAAAGATGGGTGCGCAAATTCCAGCCGGTAATAACGGCGTGGCGTTGCACGTGGACGTATTTCCTGGTCAGGCTCGGAGGTCTTCGACGTTAGTGATTAGCCTGCAGTGACAGTTGCTTCCTGTGATACACTACCTGTTTCGTGAATAAGGTGTTCTCAATAACTGTTCAGTAATGCTTCACTTTAATTACCTCCCGAGCTTATGTTTTTCATATATATTAGTGTATCTACCTGTGCAAATTTCACATTTTATCTGTCACTGTTACAGTGGGTGTTTGCTGTATATTTGGATCTGCCTGGCAAACTCAGAGTTTGCAGCTATTTGTAATTTACTTCAGGCTGGCAGAGCTCTTTAAATGTTTGTGATACAAGTGACTGCTGAGCCACTGTAGGATGCAGGGAGTCCAGTTTATATGCTCAAGCATTGAAACTACCGTTCAAATATTTTTAAAAGCCTTGTCTGTTATTTAGTCATTGAAATTGGCTTTGGCAAGTGAAAAAAATCCCAGTTTTCATGTAGTGTGTCAGTTACCCTAAAATACAGAGTCAACTATAGAAATGACTTGTGGCATGTGTTAGGGTGAGTAAAGCAGTGTAATGCTGTAATGGCAATAAGTACTTTGAGTCGCATTTCAATGTCCTTCCATATATACATATCCAGTTTAAATGGATGGTAATTCAGAACAAATGGAAAATTTGTTTATCTTGATAGATTTGTGTTGTGCCAGAGATGAGAAGGTTATATAAGTAAGTATTGATTTCAGACAGACTGCCTTAAAATACAGATGTACACAAAGACATTATTGTTACATACTTCCAGAGTTTGATTTTACAGTAGTGCTAGTGTATGTTATGAGCTTTAGCTTATATTGTTCACATCTAAAGTAAGAATTCGTATAATATTGTTTACTGCATCTCGTGTTAAGCAAGCCTCTGTCCCTTCCATAACTGACCTTTGTGAGTATTGAGTTTCAGCTTATATTGTTCAAATCTTAAGTAAGAATTTGTGTGTTAGTGTTTCCTGCATCTTGTGTTAAGCAAGCCCCTGTCCTTTCTGTAACTGACCTGTGTGAGTATTTCATGATAAATGTGGGTATTAAAGGCAATAACTTCCCAGAGCAGTCGCATTTCTCTCAGAATTCCTTGGTTTTGTTTCTCCCTCTTCCTCTGTTTCCTTTTGGTGAGCTTTATTGTTTTGCATGTTTTGTTAGAAGAGAGCGAACTAACACTTTCCTGTGACAGTTAAGCTCACAAGGATGAGTATTTTTCACTGATAACATCAATCTCCAAGTGCATGTAGCCAAAAAACGTTTTGTTTCTCAGGGCATCAAGTTGTCAGCAGAGGTCAAACCATTTGTTCCAAAACATGCGGCGGTAACTGTGGCATGGTCAGAACCCTCAGAAGCATGTGTCTTTCCTAGGTACTTAACTACATGCTACCCATTTGTTCAGGAACCATCTTTGGATAAGTATGTATATTTTCTAAATCTTATTTCTTTGGGAATTTTAACCTTCCAGTGTTGGACATTGAATACTCTTGCAAAGTCAAAGCTCTGATACATTAATATTTTAACTGTAGAAACATATGTGCATTGTCTTCCTGATTTAGGTTTTTGCATTTATATTCTTTGGGCATATATCTGGTACCTTGTCTCTTGCTCCCAAGGGCCTGTATTGTTACAGAGCATTAAGGAGGATTTGTTGGTCTGTAATGATTGATCTGGCTCATTTGTGCTTTGGAAGGAGCTGAATCCAGTCCTTAGGTCAAAGAACGGTTGTGTTAAGACAAGGCTGGGGTAAATATGGTCATATAAAAAGAAGAGGAAGACCCTCCAAGAAGGTTTCTCACGCTGTAAAGCATTTAAATAATGTGTGGGGCTCCTCCTGGATCTCCTCTCCACGACATGTGCACCCCCAAAAAGGCAGTTTTAGTAAGAATGCTACAGGTTTCTAAAAGTTCTTTTTTTTCTAATAAGGTCTGGAAAAAAAGGCATTCGTGGTAGACTTACAAAAGTATCGTTAATCCCAGAGCAAGCTAGAAAAAAGCCTACATAGTAGAATAGGGAATAATCGAGCCTTGTAAGAATGTTGTGAAGTTACATAGTTCTCTAGTTGCTTCTCAGAACTCCAAGCACTGGATTAATTTTGCAGTTACGGTGAAGTTATTGGTGCGTCCTAACAAGTTCTGTGAGAGCCTTAGCGAACACATTCATTGTAGGCCTTCATTTTATCCTACAGGAAATCTAAGTATTTTCAACCCATTTTGATTTGTAATAGAAATTTAACATTGAGGTGAGTATGGCCTAATCTATGCATTACGAAAAGACACAGCATTAGCATTAAATCAATTAGCATTAAAAAAAAAAACCAGCAGACAGCAGCAATATTCTGATGAATGTTTTGTCTTGTTGGGACTGAGCCATAGTTATTTTTTTGACTGATCTGTTACTTTTCTTCTCTGTGTGTAAACTATGATTGTAAGAATTGTTTTGACTATAGTCTATCAGGATTGCAGCAGGCAGTAAGAAATGTGTTATCTGAATTCTCTTGTTCTGATGGGAAAGTTTCTCTGTTTTTCGTTACCTACCCAAGATTCAGAGCTTGGCTGCTTCGTGGTGACCAGCTTTAAAAACTAAATGCAACTTTCTTTAAGCTGAGAAATTTCCTTTCTCCCTAATCAAATTTGGATCTTGGCATATAGTTTCTGTAAAAAGTGTAGGATGAAATTGGAAGGGAACTTTGAGTACACGTTTGAAGGAAAAAGGCATGCCCCAGATATGTTGTGTTTTCGTAAACTGTGATAGTTAAATGCAGGTCGGTTAATGATTAGCTTATAATTCTGTATGGTATTTCATATATGTCTTATACACCATAAGATGCTATACTCCTACTTTGTTATTATGGCATTTTAAGACAGGTTTTACTCTTTAATGTTTGTATTTTTGCAGTCAAGTATGTAATGCATGTCATGTAGTTATACTGTGCTTTTGGTTTGTTTCACAAGAAAAAGCTTTCTGATAATAGGTACGAAGAATCTTGATAACCTTAAACAAAAATGAGGACTATAACTGCAAAGCAGACTAGCTTTGAAACTTGGAAACAGATAACATCTGTGTTTTAAAATGTTTGCTAAACTGCATGGTTTCTCAAAACAGAATTAATTATTTTTAAAGCAGTCTATAGCAGTGAGTAAATATTTAATTGAAGTAACATGGAATGGTTTCTTTTGAAATACAGCTTTCTTGTTAAACAATTTCTTCAGCCAGGGAATGATATGTTTATCTAGGCAACAAGTATACGTTAAAGATTTCCCCTGGGGTGACTTCTCATCGCTTTCTCAATGTCCATCACATAGTGTTCTGGGAGATCCTGCCTTCCGTGAATACTCCAGCTGCTCTTACTCACCTGATGTTGTTTCAAATGTATATCCAGTAGCTGGCTCACAATATCGTTCTAACAACTCAACACAGTATAATGGTTCGGGAATAGTCAGTGAATCTGCTGTGTATCCAATCAGACAAGAAAGTAAGAATCTTTCAAAGGTGAGCAAATACACTTTGTTCTTTAAAATGAAAATTAAATTCTTATTTTAAGTAAATTTTCTAAATGTTTGGTTTATTTTTTAAAGTGAATAATTACTCTCTGATCTTGTAGTGATAATGAATGGCATTTAAAGAGGATGGTAGTAAGGTGCCCAACTTCAGATTTCAAAAAAGTTCATGGAATTCTACAGTTCAAATTAATACAGTTTTTCAGGCGGTAATTTTGGAACATGAGGGGAATTTAATTCTTTTTCCCCAGAAGGTGGCATCTGGGGGAAAAAGAAAAGGCCATTCATTTGTGAACTGTGCTTTCCTTTGTTCACTGGGCTTGGTGGGGAGGGGGAAAGGGCTTTTTCTGAGCCCAGTGGCAGCTTCCATGAACCTGAATTAAGAGGAACCTGGTGGCTGTAATCAGCTACATGGCTGAGAAGTGATGAGACCACATCTGTCATTGAGGGATTTCCAAGACCTGCTACAGGTAGAAAACAATCCACAATGTGGAGAGGGAAGGAAGGTTCTTGTTAGAAATGTTGTCTTTCAATCAACAGTAAAACAGATGTTTGGTAAACATCTTCTGTCATTTTTTTGTGTGTGCCTGTTTGGGGATAAATTTCCTGAAACTTGGATAATATTTTCAAACAATAAATAGACAAACTCCTCAAAATATAAAAATCAGGGGAAAAAATCAAATTTATTATTAACCCATTTCCCTCTGTGGTTAGACATTGTGTCTCTTGGATTTGTAAGGCTGTTGTTATTTCCAACAGGTTCAAGTAATCTGTTCTCCAGTCACATCCTTCTGGTGGACCTTACTCCCTAGGCAGAGACCTGGTAACTTCACTGTGGTCAAGCCTGTGTAGAGGAAGTTGTAAGATTAGGTCCTAAGCATGCATTACTAGCCATAAGATACAAAGGCTAGAGACCTAAAATGAGTAGTTTTCTTGCTGAGAGAAAAATTAAACCCTGAAGCTGTCTGGGGAGATGATGAGCTCACTGTTAGCACAGGTGATGTAATATGAAGAAACTTAGTTTAGCTTCCAGGAGGAGTTCTGTGATCTTTGTTGGGCTGAGCTTGTTTGACAGTCTTTTTGTCATTGTGCCCTGTCATGTATTTTTGTGTGAGCTTGAAGAGAAATGATTGATCTTTGCAGCTTTGCATTAATTTGATCACATCTCCTAAGGTTTTAACAATTTAGCTTTGGAGGTCAGGAAATACCTTGTCCTCCCACTCAAGAAAATAATGCTGCTGCCAGATGTACTTTGAATTTAGTCCAGCATCCTGTAATCAGAAAGAGTTAAGCCACTCATCTAGGTGATACAGTATGCTTTGCATAGATGCAAGCTTAGTGCTTGTTCCTTGCCTGCCGTACTGATTCCTGAGCCCAGCTCTGCCAAACTGTTTCTGGCGAGGATCACAAGGCTTTCAGGACTTTACAGTATAGGTGGATGTGTTTCCTTTATTGAGAACATATCTTTTCTAATTACTTTCTGTCTGCTCCAAGTGTTTTGGATGTTGTGACATCAGTCTTGCCTAGTTTTGCCCATAGTACGTAGTTTCGTCAAAAGATTGGAGTGCTTTTAAGATTTTAGCACTGTTCTCAGTTTTAGAAAATCAGACTGAACCCTTTAAGACCAAATTATTTTAAACTATTGGAAATGCTGTGATTAATGAGATCTTAAACGTACAGTTGTCTAGAAACATGTGGAATAATCCCTCTTGCTTGGGCTGTAATATGTGCTAAGAATGGCACAGTTGACAAGGTAGATAAAATTAAATAACAAATCTCTAACTGGCTGTTCCTGTTTTTATTGGTTATTTGTAGTTATGGTATACTAACTATTTATGTTGATTAACTTGATGGTTAAGCTCCAGATGCAGAGGTAGTTAACTGTAACTCAAGTTAAGGCAAGCTTGATGGCTTTACAAAGTTCAAATAAAATTAACTAAATATGTCACAAATACTTGCAGCAGCGAAGATCAAAAGAGGGTGAGAAAAAATTAGAGAAGAAAAGGCATGACGGAGATGACTCTTCTGTCAGAATTGTGAACAGGAATTCGTTCCAGACCTCCGCAGGCAGCAGAGATTCCATGAAGCCAGGTACAAATGTGTTGTTTGGTTAGAAATACATCGAATACACGCAAATTGGTTGACTGTGCTGTAGCCTCCAGTTTGTCACCATGTTTCTAAATCTAGAATAATTAAGAAAGTGATTTCTTTCCTGTGTGACTTTTTGACAAGGGATGGTGACTTATGTCTTTTTGCTGACTGAACAAATCCATGTAAACTGACATGAAAAATTTCCTAAGCAAGCATCGGAATTTACAGTTGCTTGTTGAGTCAGTGTTGTGTATATACAATGGTTATAATTGCTAGGTTGTTTTTTTTAATGTGACCTATGTGTAGCAATAGTTCTTGTAACAATTACTGTACTTACGTCAACTAGTGTACTATAAAACATACCTAGAAGTAATCACAAGCAAGTTTAATTATTTAGACTTTACATGCTTTATTCAGACAGGTTCAATAAAACTACAAACAAGAAGTCAACTCAAACTCTAAAAACAGAGTCTCTTCCTGTACCTGCGTTTGAAGCTACCATTCTGGATTTCCACAAGTCACAGAGCTTGGGAAGCAGGGAGATACTGAATGCGCAGCATAAAAGTGGACCAGTATGTTCAGCGGAAAGTAACATTACGTGCCTTAGTCAACCACAGATGTCTCTTCTGTTGAACACAAAGGTTAGCTGATGCTTTCATGTTGCAGAACTCATAAAAATTTGTCTAATGTTCAAGCATTTCTGAATGCAAGTATTTTGGATTTAATATGGTAATTTAAGACCTGATTAAATACCTTGCATCAAGGAGTTTCATAGCCAGAGGTTTTGCAGTTCTTTTTGTACATGGTGGTGTCAGTGCTTGCTGTCTCCTCTTTTACCCTTTCTCACTGTTCTTTCCTTGTCTGTGCTGCCAGTAGATAGGGAAAAGCCAAGTACTGTTAGAATTTAGATTGGTACTGCTATGGTCTAGACCTTGCCTGTACAGAGCACATATGTTCCTGAGGTTTCTTAACAGCTTCTTGTTTTCTCTCTGGCCTGGAAATAATAGGTAAGCATTCACTTATCCAGTAGTTTTAATGTATTTAAAAAAAAAAGTCATCTGGAATATTGTACTTAATTACTTTGTGCTAAAGGATAAAAGTAAGAAACTGAATTCCAGAAGGAGGAAAAAATATTGTTAAGATGTAAGCATTTAACTTCATTCTTGTTGATTTCCTTGTTTCCTTCTTTGTTAGTAAATACACATTCAGCAGTATGTCATATAGTGAATCAGAGTTTTCAACAGTGATTAAAGATGAATAATTTTGAAGGATCCAAACAGCATTATTTCCAGTGCCTCTCAGTGGAAAACTGCTTGTGATGGGGAAAAAAAGATCTTTCTGCTGTCACTTGAGTTTCTTTTTTGATTGCTAGTTTGACTCTGATGATGGACTTTGTTTTTAATGTACTTGGAACATTAAAACTTTTTCTTGTTTGTTCTTAGAATCATTGTTTGGATGCTTTTGTAAAATATAAGAAGGCATCATCTTGTTTGTACAGCAGTGGAGAGGCATCTGCTTATAGTTTGTAATGCTATAGGGTCAAAATGATGGTTCTACTAAGAAAACCAACAAGAAAAGTCAGGCTACAAAATTCCCTACACTTTATCTGTGCACAGTTTGGGTTTTTTTTTTAATTTATGGGGTTTTTTGTTTAGCTCTGTTTAGGTCAGTGATTTTATTCCTACTTTTATGATACCTGACTGTCTGTCTTACAGGAAGATACTTCTGTGGAAAGCAAAGCTTCATCAAAAACTTTAGATGAAACAGTAGCCAGCTTAATTCCCTCTTCATTTGATGGTAGAGGTAAGTGCTCCAGACAAATTATTTCCCCATATTTTAACTGCTTGTATCTCATCAGTTTGGAAAAACTAAAGTGTTCTGAGGAGCTGTTGATGTGTAAAGTAAAAAGGGAATTAAACAGCAAGCTCATTACAAAAGCGAAAGAATAAACAAATAAAGCTGTATCAGTTTCTTTCAAATGAGATGAGCACTTACAGCTCATTCTTGCTTATAATTTTCATCAGCAGATCAAAACTGGGATTATCTTCCTTCTCTGTTTCACTGATGCTCAAGGGCAAATATTGCTGCAGTTGCGTCCCATGTTTAAGAGGAAAGTAATGTATATTGATTATTGGAAGTCTGTTAAGTCATTCAGATTTTTTTGAAGAATAAATGAGAGGTAAACATTTGATCAGTCTTGATAAGCAGATTTGTTTTAAATAGCTGGCAGTCTAGAGTCTAGTATGTACCTAAAAATTTTGTGACATGTTATTTCTGCCAAGTCTGTTAAACAAAGTAGTGTAGCTGTGGAGAACTGTAATGCTGAAATATCCCCTTCTTTCGTTTTGTTTACCTGTTGTCTGGCTGTGGGGATGCAGAACTTTTTATTTTTAAAAAGGCCACAGACTATCAAGTGGCTAGTTTGAAGTAAGTAAGTATTTAAATTTAATTGAAAGACTTAAATCCAGAATTGTGTGAAAAAAGGTTCTGTTCAGCAGGACTCTGTCTGGGAGGCGTCACACGCATTATGCATTGGACTGTCTAAGTGCTTCTCACTGGGTTTCTGTGTATACACAGACGTGCACCAGTCTGGAAAGTTCAGTCCTTATCTTCCCATTGACTTCAGTAAGGATTCAGAAAGGACAGGTTAATCTGCTGAAGTGCCTTGAAGGGCTCTCTAAAGATAAAGTTATTCCAGAAACATTAAAGTCATCTAATAACATTTTTTCCCCAAACGCTATCCTCAGTTCCTATCCCCCAGAATAAAGTAGCAGTTTGTGGTGGGTTGATCTTGGCTGGCGGTCAGAGTTCCACCCAGCTGCTCTCTCACTCTCCCTCCTCAGCAGGACAGGAGGAGAAAATACGATAAAAAAGCTTGTGGGTCAAGATAAGGACAGGGAGATTGCTCACCCGTCGCCCATCATAGACAAAGCAGACTCGACTTGGCGAAGATTAATTTGTTGCCAATTAAAAATGGGGTAGGATGGTGAGAAACAGACAAAACTAAAAACACTTTCCCCCACACCCTCTCTTCTTCCCAGGCTCATCTTCACTCCTTTGAGTGGCACAAGGGGATGGGGTTGTGGTCAGTTCATAACAGCTCCTCTCTGCCACTCCTTCCCCTGTGGGGCTGCAGGGGGACAGCCTGCCTCACCATGGTCTTCACCACGGGCTGCAGGGGAATCTGCTCCTGTGTCTGGAGCACCTCCTCCCCCTCCTTCACTGACCTTGGTGTCTGCAGGGTTGTTTTTCTCACATTTTTTCTTACTCCTCCCTATCACAACACCTGCACAGTGTTTTTTACCCTTTCTTAAATATGTTATCACATCGGTGCCACCAGCATTGCTGATGGGCTCAGCTGTGGCAGTGGGTCTGTTTTGGCGTTAGCTGGGGCTGGCGGTGTCTATCTTCTCACAGAGGCCACCCCTGCAGCCTCCCCCTGTGACCAAAACCTTGCCATGTAAACCCATTATGCTATTTAATTGTTTAGTGAAAGTTTTTTCTCATTCCTAAAGAAAAATTTAGATTTTGTTCTGTGTTTGCTGTGTGTTAGGAATATTTACAAAATTAATTAAGTATGAGTTCTTTCAAAACACTGATACCTCTGGGTGGTAGCGGGTGAAATTCTTGTATACTGAGGCACATTAGGAAGTCCTTCAGCTGGTATGTATGTCTGTAAAACTGGAAAGTTTTTAAAAAGTAGAAAGTACTGATGTGGCCTTGTACATGAAAGCTGTATGACTTGAGTGGGGTAAATATTAAAGGAATTTTTTATATAAATATAGCAGAAGTTCATTATTTTAAAGAGAAATAGCTTAGAAAATGAGCGTGGAATTATTTGTATGTAGTTAGAATGACACAGTGTAGATTTCCAATTATAATTTAGTTGGGTTTTATATATATATAGTGCTGGATAATATATGGAGTAGTTACAATTCTAGAAAGCTTTCTGGAGAAATGAAATGTGTGAGTGTCTTATTTCAGTCCTTCTTCAGAGGATTATGTCTCTGCTGTATTTGCTAGTCATTGATTAATTCATTAGTGATCCTTTTTCTTTTGAATATTTGAGAAATATTTTTGAGATATCTTTGTATACCACTTTTTTTTTTTTTCCAGTGGCATTTCCTGAAACACCTGCAGATGGCTCTGCTCAGCCACATGTGTCTTGGGCCATGGTACTTTCACAGCCCCCAAAGAAAGTTGTGTCATCACCAGCATCTGAAGGTCTTTCCAGAAGCAAAGGGAAGCAGGATGGTGAAGCAAAGGTACTTGAGAATTGTCTGCTATAAACTGAGTTCTGTTACTGTGTGACTGCATCTCTTGATGTGAGGCATTGCCATTTTTTTCCTGGGGTCTGTACAGTGTCCGCTTCTAATGTATCTTTTAAGAAGTAATATGAAGTTACCTTCTTCTTACTAGAATTTTTCTTCTCTTGTAGTGGAAAAGAATTAACAAGATGTCAAAAAGACAGTACTACTCCAGCAACATGAACTTTCAAAATAGCTGATTTGAATACATTTGAATACATTTGATTTGAATACATTTGAATACATTTGATTTGAATACATTACTTTTAGGCTGGATTTTTTCAAATTCATGACCCTCAGAATGAGATGTGAAACACGGAGCTCTTGTCTTATTTGGGTGGTTGTTTCCTATTGAAATCTCAGTAGTCCCGATAGGTTCTGATAACCGTGCAATGTGCTTCAAATGAAGAGGTTTTGCAGTAGCTCTGAATTTCTGAGAGATCTTGAATTTTCCTTGTCCACTTAATGTCCTAGCCTGCATTGACTAAGATACCCTTTAGTTGTATAAGTGTGGTCACTTACATTTATTCTGGTAGGTGGTATTGAAATAAATCAATTTCTAATGGTCACACCTCCTGATTTTTTTTCAGCAGTCAGAAACAAAAAATGACGCTAGTGAAGCTGAGCCTGAAGAAGGGTCAGAAAAGAAGAAAAAAAAGAAGAAAAAGAAGAAAAAAACAAAGTCACCCAGTGATGTAGAGAAACCTCAAAACGAATCTGCAATACAGGAACCACCAAGGATTGAGGTACAGTGAAGAGGTTTTTTTTATTGTTCTTTTAAGTGTTGTGAGTGTATTGGAAGACCAGATGTTAACACAGCTTTGTACAAATTCAAGTTCAAATCCCATTTGTAGAGGATATTGGTTCAGGTCCTTTCAGTTGAGAAGTTTGTCAGAAGTGTCTGGCAGGGAACGGTTGTGCCTTTTGACTTACCACATATTCATCGAGCACAGACGAGTGTAGAAGACACTTGGGAGCAAACTTGGAATAATGCACCTGAAAGTCTGGATACTAACAGATAACAATAAAAGTCAAATTTCCTAAGTTAAAAATACTCTGTAGTAACTGTTGCAGAAAGCAAAGTGCACAAGGGACTGGGAATATACTGGGTACCATATTGTGCCATAATTTTAAAGAATGTGATATTGGTATTACAATTCTACCCATCTCAAGTCTGGAAGCAGTTTCTATGGAACAGAGTTGTCACTGCTTACATTCCTGATTGCTAATTCCAGGATTTTTTCAAATTCATATAGCTGTAATGCACATATTAGTATTTTGATACTTTTGTGTATCGGTATCATGAAGGCTTTAGCCTCTCCCACATTAGAGAATTGTTGTATGGTCCATGGTTTAACAGTGCTTCATTGAAAGCCCAGTATTGTACAGCACTATGTACATGTGTTGATTTACATGTTTGATCTAGTGTACGTAATGTTCAGTCTGTGAAATGACAGCATAAAGAAGCCTTCCTGGCTGGATTCTGTTCTGTACGTTCTAACATGGAACATGGAGCAGAACTGTGGCTACATGTTCTTTTCATTGTGTGGTTCATTGTCCTTTAACAGCACAAGAAATGACTGTGTACAGACCTCTTTGTTAGAGAATTATGTGTAGTATCAAAGATCTGCAGGTTCTTTCCCTCATGAGAACATCCCCATTTTTACTGTATGCTACCATACAGTGTCTGACCTGTGAATAACTTACCATCTAAACAGAAAAAGAATGGGAGGAGTCATGGAAAATAGTAGGAAGGTAGTGGGACTATTGAAGACAAAAATGGAAAAAAATGGGATAGAATCATGGAACAGGACATATGCATTGCACTGAAATCTGTGATGTGGATGCAGCATCTGTTGTGGCAGTGGGGGACAGCTTTCAGACCCTCCTGGTTTGCTGGGAATCCTTCTGTGCTCATCGGTTTGAAAAATGGGTGAGACCCTTGTATGATGCTCTCGAAGTAGAAGAGCATGAAAGGATCATATCCACAGAACTTCTGGGCACCCAGGAGATTTAAGAAGGTTATGCTATGTGCAGCAGCTCACCAGAGCAATATGTTGGATCACTTATTAGTTTTATAAAAGTCACTCATTTACAGGCACTGTTGATGAACATAAATGGATGCATTTGGGGAAGAGTAATCCTGTTTTTCCATACACCGTGATAGGCCCTGAGCTAGGTATTTTCCCTGAGGGGAAAAAAAAAATTGAAGCTACTATTGATAATGAGGTCAGTGCTGGTAGTACTGGTCAAACATGCAAACAGTGCTGGGAATTATTAGTAAAATAGAAAAGAAAATGGATTATAACAGTACATAAATCCAGGACGTGTCCAATCTAAATATAGTGTGGATTTTGTTTTCTTGTGTTTCCCCCACTCCTTAAAAAAATTTACATACTTGAACTAAAAAAACATAGACAAAAGGCTCCAAAAATAACCAAAGGTATGAAGCAATTTCTGTGGGAGGCAAGACTGAATAAACTGGGACTTCTTAGTCTGCAAAATAGATGGCTAAGTTGGAATCGGAAGTGACAAGGAAATAAAAAGGAAATTATTTGATCTTTCTTCTAATTTTGTTTGATGTCCTCTGATTCTTATAGGTGATGAGTTAAGAGCAAATGTAAGGAGGTGTAACGTCACACTGAGTGCTAGATTTTAATTATTCCTTTTGCTACAGAATGTTGCAAATGCCAGAAATTTCTTTGAATTCAAGAAGTGATTGGACAGACTGAAATAATTTATTCTAGTGAGGGCTATTTAAATCTGAAGGTACTACCTCTGGTTCAGGAAGTCCCTAAGCTGGAAGGGTGTGTTTGTGAAGCACTTTTCCCTTTCTTGCAGTTGTCCTTTGGCATACTTCCAAGCTTCTTTGAAAGTAGTTCATTGAGTGAGGTGTGTCTGTCCTTATGCTAGAGCTTCCTAGCTTGGGCTGTTCAAATGAAGTCTTTTGGGCTGCAGAAGAAGTGTTGGTGTGTTCAGTAGTATTGTATCACAGCTAAAAAGGAGTCTCAGAAAGTGGAAGGAGAAGCAATTGAATGAAAACCAAGCTGGTGGATGGGGATCATTGTGATTGAAGTAGTGGATATAAGGTGACTGGTGTAGAGCAAGCTCCAGCCTGTCTGCGCTTAGTTAATCTGGAGTCTGGATAATGTATCCTCTGCTAATAAAATTTACTCTTGTGTCTAAGCCTACATAATCACTTGAGTGATTTATCTGTCTATTTCCATACTGTAGTCAAGAGTTATTACTCTTTTGCCTGCCCTTTTTGTTCTTCACCGCTCATACATTTAAGGCAGAATTGCACAGCTGGAGACTGTACTGGAAGAAGAGGGAAGTTGTTTGCAAGATTGTTAAATGATCTGAAAAACACTCCTTTAGGAGCCATTTACCTCTAATTATTTGTGTCAGCTGACAGCAATAACAAGGTGCTGTTGGAAGCACTTCTCCTGTAAGCTCTTTCAGCCCTGAATTAGCTGCCTCATTGATCACTTAACCGCTGTGGTGCTGATTATAGTTGGTGGCACTGCACTTCGCTTCTCAATTTTTGTACAGTGAAACAAATTATGATGAATGTTTGATAAGCAGGGAGAAAATCATTTGAATGTAGGAAAACTCAGTTTTGAGAATATGGACTTGATAGTTCTTATAAAATCACCTTCTGATTTATTTGTTTAGGATGCTGAGGAGTTTCCTGATCTTGCAGCTGCTTCTGATAGGAGAAACAGACTAGGATCTCAGAAATCATCATTTACTCCTGCAGTCAGAAAGCGGTCTGAAGTAAGTAATCTTACAACGTTATGTGAATGTTAAGAAAATAAGCAGGAAAAGACTGCAAGTTTTAAATGAGACTAAAGGTGAAATTCTTTTGACTAAATGTAGGTGCTTATGGTGTGGGGCTCTTGCACATGGCAACCCCCTTAGGTACTCTGTGGACAGTGAAGAGCTACTCACTGTATTCAGTAGATTCATATGATTCCAAAGGAGATACCTTTTTGGTCTCTGAACTGCTACCTAAACTCTGGGCTACTAATTCTGATATAGACACCTCTGTTGTGGACACTCAAAGTTAGTTGAAATGAATTCTGTTTATGTAGTTTTATTTTCCTACAGGTAGTGTTGTGGTTTAATTCTGCATTTCATAAAAATAATACTAAGACTCTTACAATTTCTGCCTTTGCTATTTGTTCATATAATCAAATTTGAAGGGTATCTGAACAGTGTAACACTTTGTTCTCAAGCTGTGCAAGGGTAAGAATTTGAGTCTGACATCAATTATAAATCCAAGCTTTTTTTTTTATGAGTCAAATGAATCCCAAGGATTAATTTGGAAATTAATTCAATATGGGAATGAATCCCAAACATAAATCACAAGGATTGGAAATATGATTGCTCTTGCAAAGCAAATACCATAAATAATAACGGTGAAATTCCACGTTTCTGTTTCTTTGAAACTAGTTTTGCTGCTAGGAATTTTTGTCCTTTGTTTTGTTTCACTGNNNTTTGTTTTGTTTCACTGTGAATATTAGGGGTTTAAAAAAAAAAAAAAAAAACAAAGCCAAAACCAAACCAGACACAAAAAACCAAATCCCTTGTTTGCTTTGAGGCAGTAAATTGCATTGACAGGAAGGAATGAGCAGGAAAAGGCACAGTAATTGCTCAAACCAGATTTGTTATAAAGAAAGTGCTATACAGACTTGCACCTCAAATGAGAGGAACGTTTTAGCTTTGTAGGCCTAAATGGGATATAATCTCTCAAAGCTTACCTAAGTTGTAGAGGCGTGCTCATTAAGCCACTCATACTCCTCTGTAACAAATATTTGAAGGTGAAGCTGCCTTGCTGTTTTTTTCTTCCAAATCTGAAAAAAAGAAGGAAATAATGAGTCTGATTAAGTAGTATGGCAGCCAATAAATGATGGCACTTTTAGAAGGCCACAGTAAGGTCTCCCTTCTCTTCTCCAGGCTGAACAACCCCAACTCTCTCTGCCTTTCATCATAGGAGAGATGTTCAGCCCTCTGACCCTTTTTGTGGGCCTCGTCTGGACCTGCTCTAACAGGTCCACGTCTTTCTTGTGCTGGGGATCCCAGAACTGCACACAGAGCTCCAGGTGGGGTCTCATGAGAGCAAAGGGGCAGAATCGCCTCCCTCAGCCTGCTGGCCACACTTCTTTTTACACAGCCCAGGATAGAATTGGCTTTCTGGACTGCAAGTGCAGGTTGCTGGCTCATGTCCAGTTTTCTATCCACTAGTATCCCCAAGTCCTTCTCTGCAGGGCTGCTCTCAATCCCTTCATCCCCAGTCTGTAATGATACTGGGGGTTGCCCCAACCCAGGTCCAGAACCTTGCACTTGGCCTTGTTGAACTTCGTGAGGTTCACCTGGGCCCACTCCTCAAGCCTGTCAAGGTCGCTCTGGATGGCATCCCTTTCCTGAAGCATATCAACTGTACTACACAGCTTTGTGTCATTCACAAACTTGCTGAGGATGCACTCAATCCCACTGTCTACGTTCCATTTGAATTCAATATAATCTTCACTTTACCCTTTTCTATAAATATTTTCTCTTCCTCCTTGTCACCTTTTGTCTCTAAATTTCAAAGATCCATCTCCCTGAAGAGCCTTGGGATAATCGGTCTCCCACACTGGATGGAACTTCAAAGGTGGATGGACTCTCGGGGAAGCAAGCTTCATCTTCTATATTAGAAAGAAAGAAAATGCAGGTAAATGAATTCATGTTTGAAAACAAGTTTACAACTGAAAATGACAAATGAAATTAGCGTATTTAAATATAAGACTAAGTCCAAGCTCATCTGCAGTTGTTTTCATACTTTGTCATTCATACTTTGAGATAAGTGACAAGATCTTCTTGATTAGAAGCACTCAATGGTAGTAATTGCTAGCCCCCAGTTTGTGATACAGTGTTTAGGGAAAAATACTAGCTTTTCATTAATGTCTGTGAGTGTCAGATACCAGGAATTTTTCTTTCACCAGTCTTACTTGATCATGGCATAAATCCAGTCCAAACTGATTGTCTTAAGGAGTTGGGAACCTCTTAAAAGTGGTTCTGCTAGATTAAGACAAGGAGGCAAGGAGATCCACTTAGCTTGGGGCGTGGAGAAGAAATACGGAGCAACAGTGAGGTCAGTAGGTCAGTTTCATGTTGGTGAGTAGGCTCTGATGCAAGATGAGATCCTAAGCTCAGAAGGAGCAGGTCACATTCCTTAACCCTATTGTAACAGAAGCTGTAATGAATTGATCCTCCAGGATATGACTCTTAAAAGTACAAAATCTGTGA
>VYZW01021017.1:3362-24039 GCA_013401315.1 Balaeniceps rex | reverse complement strand
TGAGAGATTTGCAGATCTCCATGTATTACAATAAAATATTAACATTGCAACAGATATTCAGTAGTAATAATTTAAAAAGAAAATAATATGTATTCCATATCAGAAATCTGAGTTTAATATGTAGGCTTTTTCTGTGTTTAAAATTAATAGGCAATGATAAATTGAGCAACAGAGATTATGAATATATGTTTNACCAAATCCCAACAGTTTTATCCAGTTTGGTAGGACTTAGCTACTTTGCTTTTGATATAAGCAGGGGCTTAAAGGGACTCTTGAAAATTTTATGTTTTAAAAGCACAGTTGTATGATTATTGCTGTTTCTAAAGAGATAGGCAGCAGGAAAGGTGAGAGTATGATCTGAATGGTCCTTCAGCATATGGGGAAATAAGCAAACTTTGTAGAATTTCTGTTGTAAGTTAACACAATCCATTTAAGAAATTGTTTTTAACACATACAGTGAGTTTACTGAAATAAAAGTATTTATTTGCAATGAGGTTCGTATTGAGACTATGCATACCTATTCTGTAAAATGCACTACTTTTTTCCTAGCGAAGCCTCAAAAAGCAATAATGGTATTTTTGCTAAATCAGTATTTTAACGCATTAATACAGGCTCAATTAGTTAAAATCTTTTGTCTTTATCCCTTTTTGCAATCATAACTTTTGGGTTTTTTTTCTGGTTGGAACAATTGTGTTTGTTCATNAATTGTGTTTGTTCATAGGAAAGATCTGAAATCTTCAGAGAGGTCAACTTTTCATAAAATGTCAGGGAAGCAGCATGGCTGCTGTCTTTATTCAGCAAGTCCCTTTGAGCTGTTTTGGGGAGGTTTTTCTTAGTTATTTAATCTGGTTTCTGACTGCACAGAAGATCATTCTACTCTTCTGTTCTCTTGGCAGAGCTGAGCAAAGGCAACTTGCATCAGAGCCTGCCGCCCAGTTTCATTTTTATATTAATAGAACATTTTTGCCACTGACATGGGAAGAATAGGGAAGCATTAGGAGTGCTTGGTTGTCGAATGACTGACAGCAAGCTAGAAAAAACTCCACAAAATGCTACTTTTAAAGCTGGAGCTGATGAGAGATCCCTCTTTACTGTGGCTTAACCTTACTGTGTCTGTTGCATCTTTATAGACAAACGAATCTGACTTGTTAGGAGAAAAACTGTTTCTTTAGCTCCAGAAACATTTTTGGGTTTTTTTCTGTTTGGGAAAAAAGTACCTTGGTAAGGTTACTGTAGCCACCTTTGTAGTATGCGTGTCTGAAATGAGAGCTTTTGGAATCCATTATGAAACCAGAAAGAAAAGTTCAAAGTAACTATTCAAAGACTTAACAACATAAATACTTTTCGAAGAGTATTTATGAAGGTTCTCAAAATTAAGTATTTGTCTTGGTTGACTAACTTGCAATACCTCTAGGTTTTCTGGTTTTCAAAAAAGCTTATGCTAAGGCTCTGAAAGGCGTAAGGCAAATTACAATTATTGTTATTTAAAATATCTGCCATGAGTTTTATAAGTATTATGATAAAGAAGCAGCCAGCCTTTCCAAGTTGTTCAAGTCTGCATGCTGTGAATGTTGGAGTAAGCCTCTTGTGAGAAACAGAGCTTTGTTACTGTGTGCACACCTTTGTGAGACTCAGCATCACACTTAGGAATAATTGGTCAGAGACAAGTGCTCTTGCAGACCACCTTAGAAGATCCTTGCCTTCTTGAGAACAGAAGAGAGAGTAAGGCATGTTGGCATTTGTTGAATTAGTGAAATTATTGTTGAAATATTCAGTGTTAATCCTGCATATTCCACATTTTGAACATTTTCTAGTTACATCTGTTAGCATGAACAATCTTCCTATAACTGTCCATCTTTAATCACCTCTGGAAAATGGCACCTTCTGTTTGCAACCCCAGATACAAAATTACTTTGGCATATCTGCCTGCAGGAATATGCAGGAGTATTTAAGAGTGACCCCCCCAGTTTACTTCCTTTTGATCAGAATTTTGTATTCAGAACAGAGTTCCACAGTTGCCTTTACACAACCCTATCATTGTAATTTCATATCATTGTTTTCTCAATTGAATGTGCGTTTGGTTTACTGTGACTTAATGCTTATAAATGTATTCATGCTACAGTTTAATGGCTTATCTTTGTAAATTATATATTATTATGTTTGAAGGTGCTATAAGTAGGAATGTTTTCAGGCAAACACAGGTTGTCTTGAAGATACTGAGCGACCTAGTTACCGTTTATACTTTTGTCAACATAAAACATCGTTAAAACCCTTTGTTAACTAAGTTAGTAAAAGAGTAGAAGTCAAGGTACTTTTCTTTCTTAAAAGAAAAGCTGGTAGGGAACAGAGATGAGAAATGTCTTAGAAGTCCAGTTAGAGACTCCAGGATTATGTGCATCTCTGGATCGCAAAGCTGGCCAAAGACAATGGAGCCTTCGCTAACTCTCCTGCAAAATTATTCTTCTGAGAACAAGTTCTTGGGAGTATGAGCTGCTTTTGGACAAAATGTTGTCTGGAAAAAGATGTAAAGATGTGAAGGTGTGAACAGGGTGATTGCCCTGCTTAAGTGCTAGGCTTACAAAATTAGACTTCATATAATTGCTTGTAAATTAAAAACAATAGACCTCATTAATTCCTTATAGCACACACATTGTGAAGCCTCAAATATGTGACTTTCTTGAGGCAAAAGGGGTAACAGTAACTGTATCTAAGCCATAGGAGAGAGGAGTGATCACAAGCTTTGGGGCTAATTAACCTAAAGTTTAAATGTATTCTGGTATGTCAGGATGGGACCTAGTTTTCAATTTCCTCTCCTGCCAAGCAGGGTGATTTCTATTGAAAAAACAAGATGGTGCTGGATGGTGTTGTGCCGCATGAGTGAGGTACTCCGCTGCAAAACTGACCCTTTCTACCTTTTCTCAGTAACTGCTCCCCTATCACCCTCTTAACCAGTGCTTTTCTGAGTTAAGCAGGTGGGTATAAACATGAAATTAGAAAGGAGGATGTCATTAGAGACAAAAAATGTTATTTGAAACATGTCTTGTAACAGTGGCAGTGGGCAGCAAATTGTGAAATTCACACTTAACCAGTCTTTTCTAGGGCTTGTAGGAGAAGAGAAATACCCACTGTCTTGTTCTCTCTCACCCCCGTCAATCTAACCTTCATCTATCAGACCAGATGTAACCTGGAAAGAAGTTCATGCTTTTCAATCAGATTTGTTGCACCACGGGGTCAGCCATTTCTGTGCCAGTTCATATGGAACAGATGTGAGACAAATCTGAAAGCATTTATAAATAAATCATAAAAGAAACTCCCATCACATTGGGGACTGGTTAGCAAGTACCAGTCTATAGCAGTGTGTACTGCTGTTAAGAAAAAGTTGACAAAAAGCACAGATTTAGTTAAATAAAAATAACTACATAAATCTACACAGGGCACAGATCTGTGTGAGAGTCTGATTGTGAGGAGTGGAAGAAAGATGTATTACATCAGAATTAGCTCAAAAACCAGAGTCTGAGTGCCAGGTAGAACTGTGGTCTGCCAATTGGTGGGGAAAAAAACAAGAGGAAAACTGTTTTTGTGACTTGTTAATTAAAGCAGGAAGCAGGGAACTGCTAGGAAGATATCAGAGAAATGGTTACAGTGAGAGAGAGCCTAAAACCAGCTGAGGGGTTGGAGAATGAAACACTGATAAAGAAAAGGATAAAAAGGAATGAGTTTATCCTCAGTAGCTAAGTGTAGAAGCCAGAAAAGAGACAAAACATCATTAGAAATACATCAAGGAGGAAGAGGACCTACTCAGACAGTAGTTCATATATTATTACACTGTTTATGCAGGTACTCCTCTTGGTTTGTTCAGTGTTGGAGGACAAAGAGAAGAGACCATGTTTTAGACTGGACAGGCAGACAGACAAGTGCCAATATAATTTGCTTTGGGAACGAAAGGAAATTGTTCATTATTTCAGTTCATTTGTAGTCAGTTAACTTTGCTGTACCATTATTGAACTGAAAGTGTAGAAGTACTGCAACAAAGTATTAAGGAAGAATAAAATATATTGAAAATGAACTCCCTTTGACACTATAATAGCATTTAATTGACATTAAATAGCTCCTTTGGAACCATTATGAATATGATACGAATACAAATGTATGAAACATTTCCATCATATTGAATCAACAGCTTCAACAGATGAAGTTACATCACTGGAGCCTTTAAGACTTTCACTTTTGCAGTGAATTTAGTACTTATGAAAGTGCCATGCTGACATTTCTGAAGACTGAGGTCTTACTGTGTGAAACTTGTTTGTCATAGTAGTTTTGCTAACAGGGCATGAACTGGAGGTGTTGATCAGAGCTTTGTGCAACTTGTCTAGCCTCTCCTTGGGGCTGCTGGCACTGTCCTCAGCCATCCAGTGATGCACACAGTGCAGGAAGAAATAGTAGCTAGCAATCCAGGTGAGTAGATCCATGCGATTGTCAGAACATTGTGTACTCTTCTCCATGCTTTCTTCAATAATAAGACTTCTAACAATCATTCAAAAAAAAAAAAAAATTCTTTGTTTTGGATGCAACTTTCTCAGGGGATACAGAAGTCTGGGCGAGAGCATCGTGAGGGCTTAGGGTTACTTTCTTCTCACCCTACTGATGATATTTTCATCAGTCGCTTTTCATCCGGTAGAATTGAACCTATTGCAAGTACTGGTGCACGCTGTGCATAAGAAAGAGTGGGCTGGATTCTCAAGAGGTCAAGTCATTCTGAGATGCAATGAAACCAGCACGGAAACAAAATGAGGCTTTAACTGAGCAAGCTGTTGGTGTTTGAGGTCTCTGTAATTCATAGTTAATTGCAGATACTGGGAGGCACTGCATGTCTTTGCTAAGCACATTATTGTGTGTGGTTCTCTGTCTGGATTTCTCCATAATTTGCTCACTAATAGGCTAACGTGTGTGGTACGACAGATTAAGGTATTAGATCTGTTAATTTTGGCAAGGTATTTCTCTTCTAACAAGCAGATTAAGCCATACCCGTCTACTGATTGGCATAATAGAAAACAGCTCTTTTATTTGTACTCTGTAACTTTTTGGAAGCCTACTGAATTTTGGATTTGATTCTTAATTGGGAAAGGGAGTACTTTAATAGAAGGCATAGTCCACTTACAACGGGATGCCTTTGGGAATCCTATCAGTTCACAGTGGATTTTTTAATGTATTTTGAATAATTACACAGTGTCTTGTTCTGAAATAAACACGTGCAGATACAAAAGCAGCCTTTTGTGCAGTTAATCTATAGCAGTGAATCATTATTTAGGCCTAGTTTGCTATGGACATGTAAGGTATTTTAGGGAGAGAAGTCATTTCTGCAGTAGCAGATGGAGGATTGCTTTATATATGCTTTGGTGCAAAGCAAGGGCTAAAATAAATTTGATAATTTGAATGAGATTGTCATGTCAACACTTATTATTTCAGAAAATCCTGGATCTGTGTGCATCTTTACAAATACAATTGTATTTCTGGGTCCCGCTAGTTTAGGACTAGGCTTTTCAGAAAAATCCACTGACTATCAATGGGAATTGCGTGTCAAGTTCCTTTAGATTAACAGTGTAGTCTGGAAGCTTACTTTAGAGAGATGTTTATAAAGTGTTGTTTTCATGCTGGAAAGGGTGATAGTGGTGTTGTTTGTTCAAGGAAAAATATCTAGTAATAGCAAAAAGATACTTAGTTTTTCATTATAATCATAACAAAGAACTGCTATGAATATTTGGAATAATATTCCAAATGGATAGCATTTTCCAAAACAACTGCATTTGGAAAACAGCTGCTGGGTCACTTGAGGGCAGGAGGGACAGTGGGTTAAGCTGCCTATCGTCACTGGGTTTCAGTTACTCTTCCGAGATACTGTGGTCAGTAAAGAAACACTGAAGATGATTTATTTCTCTAGTTTTCAAAACCTTTGAATAAGTAAATCTCTCTGTACCACCTCACCAGCCAAACCCTGTCACTCCCAATTGCCTGCCCTAAGAAGCATGTTCTCAGGTCATAGGTAGGAGCTATGCCAGCGTTGTATGCTAGGGTGCAGATTAAATGAAGCATTTAAGCTCGTAACTCTTACTTAAGCTTCTCAATAGAAATTTAAATATTTTTTGCTTTGGGGCCTGGAATAATTTGTTTGTTAGTTTTGTTGTTGTTTTTTTAATATCTAAAACTAAGGCATTGAGGACTCCTTGGAGTAATATCATTTTTACTCAGCTACACACGTTAGATGAGTGCTGATATTACTGGCAGGCAGGCCGGCCAGTAATGTTATGCAAAGTTATACCAGAAAGCCTGTAATTCTAGGTCCCAACTCCACAGGTTCTGTATCATATTTTGTTTCTCGTGTTTTGGTTCTTTTGGCTGGTTTTGGTTTTTGGGGTTTTTTTGGTTTTTGTTTGTTTGTTTTTTTCCTGCAGGGAGCGTTCTACCCAGTGCAATAGTGCTATTTAAGAGTAGGATACGTTTGAAGGGATTATAATGCATTTAAAGGCAGCTCCATCCAGGAAAATATTATTAAAACAGTGCTGTGGTTTAGCCCAGTGAGCAACCAAGCACCGCACAGCTGCTCACTCACCCTCCCCCCGCCCCGGTGGGATGGCGGAGAGAATCGGAAGGGCAAGAGTAAGAAAGCTTGCAGGTTGAGATAAGAACAGTTTAATAATTGAAATTAAAAAAATAATAATAACAGTAATAATTACAATGAAAAGAAGAATGAGAGACAAACAAAACCCAGGGAAAAGAAAACAAGTGATGCAACCGCTCACCACCCGCCGACCAATACCCAGCCAGTCCCCAAGCAGCGATTGCTGCCCCCCAGCTAACTCCCCTCGGTTTATATACTGAGCATGACATCATATGGTATGGAATAGCCCTTTGGTCAATTTGGATCAACTATCTTGGGCTGTGCCCCCTCCCAACTTCTTGTGCACCTGGCAGAGCATGGGAAGCTGAAAAAGAAAGTCCTTGACTAGTCTAAGCATTACTTAGCAACAACTAAAACATCTGTGTTATCAGCATTCTTCTCATGCTAAATCCAAAACACAGCACTATGCCAGCTACTAGGAAGAAAAGTAACTGTAACCCAGGCAAAACCAGGACAAACAGATAGGTATTTGCCCAGTATTTTACCATACATCCAAAGCATTTGGCAGTTATATAAACCGCCCTTGTTCTGGGTTTCCTTAGATTGTTTCTCTATATACGGATGTGTATTTTTAATATTATGATAAGTTTTGAATGTTTTGAATACAATGGTATGTGCTCAGAACACTTACCTGCTGCACCTTGCTTACTGGTCATGTTTGTGGGGAATGCTCAAGTGGATGCCATGTCACAGAGAAGGGACATGATGTGCAGTCATGTTCTGTGACTTGGGTTTGTGCGCACTGTGCTGCAGTGCTAATGGTAGACCCTGTGCTTCCCCTCTGCTTGCTGGAGCCTGTGCCACTTTTTTAATTGCTTCTGGGTACAAGGTGATAAGCTTTACCTGTAAAGCCTACTTCTGCAGTGCTTGGCATATTGGAAGTAAATGAGTTGCTTTCAATAACATTTTGTAAATTAAAACGTGTAAGGACTAAACCCAGAATTTTCTCTATGGAGAGCCATCAGCTCTGGAATTCTTTCCTCTATTTATGCTGTACTTTAGTGACCTTAAGGACGTAACATGAGGTTTGTCTATTCACTCTAGCTTTTATCTAATGAGTGATAATATGGTGAGCTTAGAGACCTCTTTGCATGAGACAGCATTCAGATTGATGTTGTTTGAGTTACTTGTTGTTTATATATGTTTAGAAGCACCTTTAATGAGGAAAAAAAGAATTTTCATTTATACTGATGGTAGATTATTAATCCTTTGCATAGATATTGTGATGCTTACCTCACCTGTAATGAGTCTGAGAATGCTCAGTAAAAATTGCCATCTTCACTAGTAAAGAACTGATGCTGTCACCAATGTGGTGTTTAATTTCAGCCAGTGTCCATGGAAACCTTTGTCATTTTATATTTTCATGTGTGGGTGCTGGTGAAGTACAGCTTCCAGGGGGAAAAGGCTTTGGCCACTTGACTTCCTGAAGAACAGCCAGGTGAATTGTCTACTTTTTGCAAGCAGGCCATTTCTTTTGCTCATGGAACTGTACTACTGCATGCAGCTGAAAATGTGGGCAGCCGATTATGCTCCATAAAATTTAGGGAAGAAAGGGTACTCCCTCACAAAGCTACACCTACCAGCTTAGCTCCTCAGCAGTCTTCCACTGCCTTTCTCCAATGTCCTGGTACAATATTGATGATGATGAGGTATTTTACTATGCCATCTCTTCAGTGTAAGAGTGTTTTGAAAACAGTAACAAGACATTACAGGGAATCAGCTATGAAGTAAGAGAAGAAAAAGTATCCCCGACATCTTCATATGGAGGTAATAAATACAAATTTGTGCAGTAAATACAGAGCTGAGGCTGTCAGAAGAGATTTTTCTTCATGTGTTAAACACATGTGCACAGTTGTCATCTGGCATGTTTGGTCCTGAGCTTAAAGCTTGTTCTACCTCAAGGTAAGGTTTTAAACCTTAGAACAAATGCACATATAAATGCAATTTAATATGCCCAAACTGGTGACGTGTACATTGTCTTTGTGCCGGTTTATATGTTTTTGTCATATCTTTTTAGCACCCATACTTTTGCTGCCTTGCCTGTGAACTCGTTGGAACAGGAGTTCAACTTTCTGTTGTAGAAAACGTCTAGCGTGTTATTTAATACAAAAGTTCTTAGCAGTGCTCCATTACTTTACTTTAGTTACTCATGCAATCTCTGTATTTCGTAGCTTCTATGTTACTATTTAATTAATAAAAAGTAGAATTTGCTTTTAGTGCTCTGTTTAAATTTCTCTAGTCAAAACACCAATCTGAAACACACTTGAACTGGGGGGAAGGCTTAATCAGCAGCTACTGTTGTCGTTGTACTGAATAGAGAAGGGCTGTGAGAATAATGCCCAGCTGATTAGAAAGGAGATGTCATATTTAAAAAAAAAAAAGAAAAACAAAACCCACACAAAACCAAAAAGAGCAGAATATAACCTGAAACAGATTGAAAATTGCAGTGAGAAAATTACCTTTATAAAGCTAGGCAGAGATAGAAGAGCCTTTTTAATGAGAATGATTTGTATGTATTTTTAGACAGTTGCAAAAATGAAAATTGGTTTTAAGTGGTCCACAAAACCGCCTAGTGTATGTAGATACTTAGTTGTGATAAAGAATAGCCACTAGGTGCCACTGTTGAGTTTCAGAGCACTGGGCGAGTCAGGGTTTCTGTGGCAGCCAAAATTTGTAGCTAGGAAGAAATGTGTGGGTAGTAGTTGTGCAACAGAAATGAATTATTTCTGCAGTTTTAGGGTTTGTGAAATAGAACCACAACTAACATTTTCTTCTCGGTGTTTCACCAGATATTATCATATCTGACAGTAGATCACTGTGACAGGTCCAACATGCCTCTTTCCCCACGTCCCTGGCTTGCAGTGCAGAGCAGAAACGATGCTAAATGAGAGAGGACTATAAACTCGCTTTATTGTTATGAAGCATTTTATCTCTTATTGCAGGCTTTTTGGCAAGCACATCTAGTCAGCCTGCAAGTCTTTCCAATTAACATGTTTACTTGTTTAGAGTGGTGCTGAAGTGTAGGAGACCACACTTTTTGCATGGCTTTCCATCACCGATTTTCTTAGTCAGCAGAGCATAAATATGTTTTGGATATAGCTTGTCTATGCTTAGAAAAACAGGAAGAAAGAGTAACAGTGACTCACAATGTGATCATCTTCTGACAGACAAATGTATTTGAATGATGAATGTGGTTTTAAATAGTTTTGATTTGGGGAGTAGATAATTAGAGCTTTCTGAATCTTAAACATGGTTTTATTTAAATGGACAATGTTGCAGGAAACAGTGTTGAGATATGTACTTCATCCTATCTTGTCCAGAATAGCAATATTGTGCATTGTCTTTTTATGGAATATTTTTGATCATTAGCTTTCAGCCAAAATAAAAGTTGGAAAGGCATCTGCGTGTGATATGCATGGCACACAGAGTTAAAGTAAAGTCTAGTTGAGTTTTGAGTATATTTTGAAGCTAGGGACTGGGATTTGGATTTTAGGTCCTAATCTAAGTAAACCACTTAAAGACAATAAGTAGTTCTCTTGAATTCACAGGCTTGAAGTTAACCTGTTTTAGTGGGTTTTGTTGAAATGGGGCCTCACACATTGAAATACTTTTGATAAATATTATGCTAATAGCTCTCATGGGAAATCTGCCAAGCATAAACAAGCTGGTTTTGAGCTACCATAGACTCTACCTTAGAAGCAAAAGAAAAGTCTTGATTTATAACTTGATGTAGAAGTCTCTTTGTGATGCAGATTTTAACCCATTACTTGGTCAGTTGTGTGGCTGCATAAACATTCCGGACAATGATGTGCAGAGACAGAAAGTGAATTACAGTCTATAGGTTTCCTTCAAGTTCAATTCATTTCTGCTGATAAGGAAGACTTCTGCTGTCTCCTTACAGTAATATCCTGGCTTTGGTTTTGGGGTGGGTTTTTTTACTACTTGTTCTAAAGACTTTTTCTCTCGATGATTTATTTCTCTAATAAAAGAGCATTAGTTAAGAACAAAATTTATTTCAAAATATTATAGTATAAACTTATACATTTATTCTTTTTCATAACACCCTTAATATATCACTTGAAAAATTTTAAAATTGTTTTTTTATTTATTATGCTAACCTTTAGAATTAACAGGCCTTATTTTTTCATGTATTTGTTGAACTAGAATGTATTTGTGGCAGGGGTTGTGCATTAAATATCAATGCAAGAAAATTTGAGAACTTCATTAACAATTGTCATTTTATAGTGTTATAAATAAAAAAAATGAAATCTCTCCCACTTCTGCTTGTATCCTGCAGTTACAGCTAGGGTAGAGATCTGTTTCTTCACTTTGGGCAAATCACTTTAGCTTTCTGGACAAATTTTTACTTAGCGTAATGAGTATGGGTATATAAGGCTAGCCTCTGTGAAGTCTCTGGACATAGGTAATGTTTTTATTACTTGTATGATTGCTATTTATCATAGTGACAAATGCTTAGGCTGATTTGCAGTGCAACTGCTGTCCAAAATAAGTGTGATGTTACTGACTTTGGAGGAGCTCTTCCTCATTTGTGTTGCTTTAAGGGAGCTACAAGCATAGCTGGTCCTTGCAAAGATTTAGAAAAGGCAAATAAGTGAACAGTAAAGCAGAGTCCATAATCAGCTACACAGTTCAAAGTAACCAGGAGTCTCTTTATTAAAGATATAAATTTTGCTGCTTACTTTAAGACCATCACATGGGATGATGTGGTCTGAGGGAACTGGGGTTGTTTAGCCTGGAGAAAAGGAGGCTCAGGGGAGACCTTATCACTCTCTACAACTACTTGAAAGGAGGTTGTATCGAGGTGGGTGTCAGTCTCTTCTCCCAAGTAAGAAGTGATAGGACCAGAGGAAATGGCCTCAAGTTGTGTCAGGGGAGGTTTAGATTGGCTATTAGGAAAAATTTCTTCACAGAGAGGGTTGTTAAGCATTGGAAGAGGCTGCCCAGGGAAGTGGTTGAGTCCCCATCCCTGAAGGTATTTAAAAGACATGTAGATGTGGTGCTCAGGGACATGGTTTAGTGATGGACTTGGCAGTGCTAGGTTAACAGTTGGACTTGATGCTCTTAAAGGTCTTTTCCAACCTCAACGATTCTATGATTCTGTAAAGAATGGAAATGACTTTTCACAGAGCTACTTTTTCCTTTATTTTTCTCTCTGTTTGTACTGTTGCTGAAAATAGGAGCAATTCTAAAAAAAAAGCCCCATCCTAAACCCCTCTTTTTTATGTACTCACCAATTTTCAGGCTCAGTTACACCCAAATTAAAAAGTACAATTCTGTTGTTATGACATTTGAATTTATTCCTTTTATATGTATTCTAGATTTGCATTTGTATTTTGCTATGTCCTTGCATAAAATACCTCACCGTGATGCTCTGATTAATTGATTAATTCACTTTGTAAAGCTCTTTGACATTCTTCGTGAAAGTTGCTATAAAATTTGTAAGTTCAATTTATCAATTTAAGGGAAATCATGTAAGGAAAAAAGCAGTAAAGGGACAGTAAATCAAGGTGTCATTTTCATGGCTGTTAATGTCAGGATTTTGAAGAATAATGATCAGCCAAATGTGGTAGATTGTGTGTTGTCCTGCAGTGAAAAAGTTTCTATATTCATTTACTTTTCAATGAAGTACCCTACTTAAACTCTAGCACCAATTTTCACTGTTTACTACTCTGTCGAGTTAAATGTTAATCATAATAATATGGTGTTACTGACTTTTTTTTTGGTTTACCACTACTAATGAATCCATCATCATCATAGTTGAGGCAATATTTAGCAAAGAATAAGCTTTCATGTGCAAGAACTTATAACAGAAACTGACTTCAGCATTCAAGGTCTTTCTTGCCTCTCTGACTCTGACACTGTCGTGTGAAGATGCAGATATGTTTCTGACTCCCTCTAAAACTTCCCAGGTAGAATATGATTTAATCAAAGCAAGTCTGGGACCTGAGCTTCAGACCATACTTTTAATCCTTAGGGCCTGAGATTAAATGTCCCAATTTCTTAAAGACCATTCTTAAATGGTCATTTACAGCTAGTGTAGCCAAGTCATTAAATTTGACCCACGTGCTTATCTGTATTTCAGTAAGGCGGAATTCCCATTTTTATCCTTGTATTTAACTCCGATCTCCTTTGTGTGTCAATTATAAATTGGCTTTTCTCTGATAAGATTTTGCCAAAGTAATTGAAGATGCATTTCTTTCTCCCAAATTAAAAATAAAGTAACCTGAATCTTGTTTTCTGAGAAGTAAGGTTTTCTTTTCAGGTGGGTTTGGATATGTGAGGTCTTCAAATGTGAAACAAAGAAATGTTAAAGAAAAATCGTAGAGGAAGTCTAGTACACACAATGATGAGAGCGCATTCAATTGGCATCACTTCTAGGAACCCCTTCTGGAAATAATAAATACTCCAAGTGATCTGTCTGCAGCAGCAGCACTATAGTGGAGGCAGAACAGGTCAAACTGAAGTGTGCACTATATTTCCTTGCTAACGTGGTGGTGGAAAACATTGCTTTTGCTACAGCAAGCTGCAGTTTACTGGTCTCAAAATAGTTGTTAATTCTCATGGCAGAAGCAGGAAAAATAAACTCTAGGTAGAAGTGTAATTTCTAGAATGTTGTACTGCTGTGTTTTAGGAAACTAGTCTCATCTGGGCTCTTCTGAGCTCCTGTTAACAGCAGTGTTATTGTTAGCAGGTGTGTTGGAACAGGGATGAAGGCTGTTTCATGCACAGCCGTGGTCTGCGTTCTCTTTAGGGTTACTGCACAGTGCATCAGTATTGATCTGCTGAAATAAACCTTACTCGGATATAAGCTAGTGTAACCGCTGACTTCACCCCAAATAAGTTGTGTCCAATCGCTAAAACAATATAAACTGCAGAAACAGTGTTTATTTCTCCTTATTATGGGCAGGTGTTACACAAATGATTAAAACATAGCTACCTCTATCCTCAAAGATCAATGGCTATGAAAACCCCATAATTCATCTGCTCTGTAAAAACAGACCATTTCCTGCTGAACTTTAAAGAATTTTTTTCATTATTTCTCTAATACAGGAGGAGAAAACCTTTGGATTATAACAACAAAAAAGAACAGAAAAAACACGCAACGTGAAACTTTGTAGAATTAATCTAAAGTGCTTGCTGAACTTCACATGACTTGTTTTGCAAACTACACTCTCTTAATTGCAGTTGTATGAAACTTAAATCTTTAAAATACATTTTGGAAATGTGTGTGGTAGAAAGAGGGATAAATGGTGTGGAGGTTGCCCATTTCACTTACTTAAAGTCGTTATGTTCCTTTGAATACTATTAAAGCAAAACACCCAAGGCCTTCCTGTGTCCTTTCAATAGTCCACAGGTCTTTCCATGTCTTTTTCATCAATTGTTTACAGTCACTAACATATGTGCTCTGTGAAAAATGGTGCTTAGATTCAAGGTAAGTCAGTTAAATCATAAATATATGCACAGGGTGAGGTCTGTCTGCAGAGACAGGTTTGAGGGAGAACGTTGGGTGACTGAGTACTAGGAGCAATAAATCACAGTGATGTGATGGTGCCTTTGGTTAGTGCTGCTCTCTGGACAAATGCAAGGTTGAACTAGTCAAAACCGATTTGAAAGAACTGTAGTAACTAGCAGGAGCTAATGAAAAGGGACTTCAATCAGGAGAGACGGACCTAGGTGGAGTGGCGCTCTCATCTCTGGAGGCAGATGAGGTCCCATGCTGTGTTTAACCATAGTTACCCGAGTATCCTGTCATGGTTAGACCTCTACATCTTCTGGATGTGCTGTGGCACTGCAGTGACATGGAGGAAATAATCTGAATTTGTTATAACTTGGTATTCATAGTAACTCTCGCTACTGAGTTATTGGATCAAAATTTGGTATAGTATGTATGCATGCATGCCTGAAACAAATGGCGTGCAGTAGTGATGGAAAGGGAATTGGAAATTGAGCTTACTAACTACTCAGTTACAGAACTGAAAATAGCTCACGTCTCCAGTCACAGTTTGATGAATTGAATGTCCTAAAGAGAAATTATTTCCAAAACAAGAAAGAAGTGGCTTAAAGTGGATATTATGGTTTCTAGATATGTTTTAGCCTACCCTCTCAATTACTTTTTAATCTGTGTCCAAAATCCCAAGCACCCTTCTAATTTGTAGTGGCGTTATTAGCAGGTGGCTGCCAGCAAGCAAATTCTAAGCCGTAAAAAAAAAAATGTTGCCGTTGACAGAAACAGCCCCAGAGAGACATATTCATCAGAAACCTGAAGGCAGATTTAGTCACTTGAAACATATGGTCTATTGCTTTTGCCTGACCCAGGCAACAAAAGAGGACTTAATTAAAGATTTACTATGTTTTTTCTTCATTCACTTTGTCTTTCCATTTTAAAATGATCCAACCTTTATTCATTCAACAACAGAGAGGTCAAGGCTGAAATCTTAATGAAATCCCTCACAGAACAAAAAACTTTGGTTTTGCTTGGAATTGCTGATAGTTCAGGTTCTTAATCATGTAGGGTTACATTAAAAGACGTCAATGTTACATTATTTCATTCACAATCTGGCCAAATAAACCATGTGCTTTTCAGTCCTGTGGTTGCTTCAATTTTTCGTTCACTGAGTTGGCTGGAGAGGGGCGGGTCAGGTATGTGATTCCGGTGTTGTTTATATGTGACGTGTATATTGTTGATACATGCATTTCTGTTCAATTAACAGATTGTTCCCTCTGGGTTGTATTTGCATTTGGATAAGGTTAGCAGTAGGCTTATTCTATGGAGTAACTCCTTTTCTGAGTGACAAGTAGGGCTTAAGTGATGAGTATTTCACAAAATGTTCCTCTGAGTACAGTTGTATTTGATCAACTGTTTTCACCCAACTCACTTTTTCCTATTAGAGTGATACAGGCATGGAATCTGTATTAAAATTTGACATTATTCTAGTCAGTGCTGCCACATCTTCAGTTAAAAACCTTTTCTTCTTTTGTCCTGATGGGATCAACAACATTGAATGTTCTTAAAAGAAAAAGATGAAGGATTCCTCTTTTAGAAAATTCAGCTGCATTATATCAATCAAATACGATAACCTGGCTGAACTGGGGCAGCAACTCACCAGCATGGCTATAAATAAGCCTTGATTTTTGTCAGCAGGAATGCAGTAGGAGGTTAATAAAATCAGTAGTGATGGCAGTTGATGCAAATCACAGAATTAAAAGTTAGAGCTGATTGTCTTAGTCAAGGTGGAAAAAAGATGTGGTAAAGCAGGAACGTCACAACATGGAAAACCAAAGTGTATTTACTTTTTGTGTGTCTCATAATGTCTTTTATATTGATTGATTTCTAAGATTGCTTATATGATGTCCTATCAAAAAAAACCAAACAAACCCCACATTCCTGACTTAAACAGTACAGTACTTTTTCCTCAGGTCTGTCGGCAAGATCAGTAGGATTTAGAGGAGCTTCTGGGCTCCTGTAAACACGCTGTTATTGTTTTCTACTGAAGCTCCCCCAAGGAGCCGATTTGCCATAGCAGAATTTCAATGCATGAAGAACCTGTTCCCTCATCAGCCTGTTCCCCTGCCGTTTCTGTGCCCCAGAGCAGAGCGTGGAGTTATGGTGCTGCACGGAGCATGCCCGTGCTGAATTCGTGCTCCTGTACTCTCGCTGGTCACCAGTGCTGTCTGAAATTATCTGAAAAACTGATTACTTGGCAAATACTTTCTCTGATTATTTTGTGTCTGTTTCTTTAGCAAATGGGCAAGATGCAACTGGCTAATAAGACCAGTTGTGGCTGACACCAGGCAGACATTGTGTGTCAGTTCCCCCTGCATTACCTGTGATTGTCAGCCTGATGCCACAAGCGGGAGGTGGAAGTGTGTGCTTCTTGTGGTACCAGAACAGTGCTGAGCTTTTCTCAGGAATATAAAATGAAAAAAAATGTTGTTGAGATACTGTAATTAGTGTTGAACAGAAAATGGATCTTGGTGTCAGAAGCATTTATAATGACAGCAAATTTGCCTTGGGATTCCCAAGCTCACCCTGACTTACAGCTGTGCTACCACTCTGTGTTTGGGCTGAATTCATGTGTCTCATTTTCAGTCTCGCTTATAGTCAGGTTTATTTTGACCTCTACCAGGTTTTGTTTTCATGCCAAAGGAGTAAGTTTAGTTTTGGAACCCTGGAGCATTGTTGCTAAGAGACACATCTCATAGTTGTTTCAATGGTAGTTTTTCAAGACTTTTAATATCTGTTTATTATTTTCATGTAGGTAACTCTAAAAAAATGAAAAGTTTTATTGAAATGTTTTAACAGCTATTTTGTAAAAACCTAATCTAGATTTTTTCAAAAATTCTAAATAATGAAGAAGAATGTAAAAATAATAAAATACTGGATGTATTTGGACCATAAATGATTGCATGAAAAATGTGCCTTTGTGTATCAGCTTAGAAATAAAAGTGCAAGAATTGTGATGTGGCACAAATACAGTTTTTGAATTAAATTGAAATGCTTACAAGTGGTCACAGAGCACAGTCAAAAATTTTGAGCTCTCTGTCATTTTGAGCTAAAAAATAAGAAAGGCACCTAGCAGAATTGGCAATACTGCTCCATAAGGTATTACATGCTCGGATTATGAGATTGTATAAATAAGAAGGATTTGGGGAACTATTAATTAGATTGTCCAAATCTTATGTAACTACTTTCTCGAGCGCTCATGAGAAAAATAAGATCTAAGATGAATCCATTTATATGGGACATATCTTGTTTTGCTGTAACCTTACAACACATGTTTAATCCAACGTAGTCATAGCCACGCAATAGTAATTAGGATATTTAATCCAGTATGTGTCACCTTTTCATTTTATTGAATGTCAGTAAGGAAGAGATTTAAACCAAGACAGAAGCATATTCTCTTATGTGTCCATCTTTTTGTGTCTGTTGGGATTAAAGGACTCAGAAACTCCCCTGCAGCAAAGTTAGGCAAGCAACAGCAAGGGTTCTGTAGGAGCCAGGCTGTTCTTATTTTTGTAGAAAAATCTTGAGCTCTGCTATGTGGAATGGGTAGGAATGAAAAAGCTTTCCTGCAATAGGTGGTCTTAAACTCTGTATTTTGAGAATTGATTACCTACCCTCTGGAAACAACTCGTTTTGCATGATAACAGGAATGAGAAACATGAGTCCATGGAGTCACTTGATGCTGAAACACTGAGCACGGAAGCAGTCTGTGTGCTCTGGTAGAGGTAGATAGACTGTGGGACCCATCTACATTCAGAAAACTTGTGCTGGTATTGATTTCTAAATACAGGTATTTCTGAACGTAAAATAAGGTATTCCATGAAAGATTGTTTTTGCTTAGGTTTTACTGCCTCAGTGTTCAGAATTCACAGTTGTGGAACTTACGTAGATTACTTCACAATACTTTTTGGTTTTAATGAGTGTAGTCCTCGATACTTCTCAGCTAAAAAAAAAAGGATTCTATCTATCTGCAGTTCAAAGTATTGGAAAATTGGCTTCTCATTGATTACTGCCTGTATGTGTTGCAAAGAGTTCCTCTTTTTTCTTTTTTCTTTAAAGTTCAGATTTTATTTCCTTGTATGTTCATTTCTTATTATGTATTTTCTACCGCTTCATTTTATTTCCCTGACACAGATTCAAACACAATTTACCTCCTTTTTATTAACTTAACACCTTTGTTTCCAGTCCCTGTTCTCTGCTGAGGTTTGTACCTCCTCATGTGCACTTACTTCAAAACCTGTCCTTTTCTCTCTGACTTTCCCCACTCTCACTGAAGCCAATTACTTCAACTTTTCCTTCCCCAGACTGTAAAATGTCACAGAACCGTTCTTTTTGTCATTTGATGCAAAAGCTGATTTAATCTGTCAGAAAGCTGGCATGTGAACATTAACCTTTTCCTTCTGTATTTTAACAGAACTGACTTTACCAAAAGCATACAGAAAATATCAATGTGCCTAAGGAACTTTAAGTAAATCATCTTACATTAGTCTTCTCTTTGAATTTATATGCACTCAGGAAAACAATTTATTTTGAAGATATGGGACTATTTCACAGTATTGAAGTATGTTTTCAGCTTTCACTGACATGACAGATCAGTAGCAATCGACTCTGATCAGTGGCTTTTCTTATAAACAGATGAGGCATTTTTGATTCTGACTCATACTCTTGAAATTTCTCCACTCTTATCTTTCACTCTGTTTCAGGGCAAGATTTCCCTTCTTATGCAATCAGCTGCTCCTAGAGGTAGCTGGTGACAGTTTTTTGTCTCTGTAAAATTCTTGTCTAAGGGCATTGACAGCTAAAACTTTAATTATAACCCTTTTGTGCTTATTTTCTGTAACATCCTCAAAGTGTGATAATTAACAAAGCTGATTATTTTTCAACAACTTCTGTAAGCCCAGAATGAAGGAATAATTCAGATTTGCAGTAACTGTCAATTGCATGCCACTGTGTCCAGTGCTGTGCCAAGTGCATACTTCTTCATTTTCTCTAATAGACTGTAAAGACACGGATCTGTTAAATTTAGTACACTGAAAAATTTGGATTAGTGTTACCCAAAGTAACTGTTTAATTGTTTAAAGTTTAACTTAAGCATAGGCATTTTGTTGGATTAAGACTCATTTTTTTCCTATTTTGATTATAAAAAGATATCTATCTAAGCAGTTCTGTCTTACATAGTGTTTGAAAATAAGTAACAATTAGAAAAATTGAGTGTGGCCATCAACTTATATGGAGAGAATGAGGAAAATACCAAAGCCAAGCAAGTTCTGTTCTCCCAGTTTCAAAGAATCCTACCGCTCTGCTAGAAGGCTTCCCCAAGTTCACTTGTGATACTGTCTCAGCACCTGAAGAATCATTTCCAAAATTGTATAAATAATGTTAGTATTTCTTCCTAGAGAGTAAATTAGGGAAAAGCAGCTTTAAGGCAGCATTTTAAGTCGGTTAGGTATTATTACAATACTAGCCCTCAACTAGTAAGTCCATTCTGTATTTGAAATTAAACAAGATGTCTAACTTACACAGTGGTTTGGAGTGTGGGATTTGTGTGAAGTTTAATCTACATTACAGGAGAAGATGAAGCAACACCTGTTAAAATTAAACACTTTCAAATTAAGTACATGTTCAGTTTTTTAGATTACTATCCGTGGAGATCCTTGAAGCATGACTTTTATGTTTTAAAAATCCTGCGTGTGCTAAAAAGCTACATTAGAAAGGGCTTTTCATTAAAAGATCAAAATAAACTTTAAGCAGACTTAGATATTAAACTGATATAAGTTTAAACCTCCTTGCAACTGCAACAAAATGTTTGACTAAAATACAATTTAAATCCACCAACTGCATATGTTAAAAAAACCTGCTGGTGCTTGAGCATTTATCCTTTTTTAAATGATCTCTTTAGGAAAGAGTATCATGCATATGTTTTTTCTCCTTTGATATAAGGTCACCTAATGTATTTATTCTGATTTGCATTTTGTGAAATAGATAGATGAGGTAGATTTGAAACTTCCTCACTGACACGAATTGGAAGTTCCTGGCAGCAGTGGTTCCTGAATGGAAACAAATTGTGAGAAGAGTAATCCAGAATTGGAATAAAGTGCATCAAGTAAATGTCTTTTAAATATTTGTGTAACTGTAAACAATGGTAGCTAAATTGCAGTGAGATTTGGTTTATTTTACATAGCAGTAGATTATTTTCAACGTTTCTATATAACATAAAATTATTATTCTGTCTTGTAAACCTTGTACCAATTTTATGAAGCATTTGTGCAATACAGAACTCAGAGAAACTTACTGGAAAGAAGAGACTGGTTCCTTTTGTAGTTTTGCCATTGTTTTCTACATGATTTTATGCAAGTGATTTCTTTCTTTTTCCAGTATAATAGTTTCAATGTACAGAGCAGGTTTTTTTGATACTATTCTTTTCTCCTTCAGAGCTATAAAAGGATTTATTAATTGAATTTTATTATTATAAATAC